>CM038144.1:241090473-241590473 GCA_021437245.1 Aegilops speltoides
TAAGCTACAAACACCAGAAACTACTTGCAACTCCTGGACAGAGGACTAGGGTGGATAAGAAGTCGAGCGAGTCAATTAAGGATCCCAATGTATGGTAGTAGCTAATTCTTAAATCACATATACAGATCTCGGTGCTTAAGGACGGTTCCAATGAAACAATCCACCATGTACTCCTACATGGCCTCTCATTGATACCTTTACCAAATCGTGTTCAACACATCACTCTCATTACCGACATGATCATTTCACTCTATCCCATCACCCAGATGAACCAGACCTGACATGACTCTAAGCATAGCAGGCATAGCAAGGTAGGAACACATACACATGGCTCAATCAACTCCTACACATGCTAGTGGGTTTCATCTAGTTACTGTGGCAATGACAGGTCATGCAGAGGAAATGGGTTCAACTACCGTAGCACACAGCAGTTTGAATCGCGTTGTCTTAATGCAGTAAAAGAGAGCAGAGGCGAGATCATGGGATTGTATTGATATGATCAAATGGTTGGTTGCTTGCCTTGCGGGTCCGTGGACTGGTATTGCTCCTCGTTAGGGTATTCGCGATACTCCTCGGGGGTAGAACCTGCCGCAGAGAGCACCGATATACAAACATCACCAAACAATATGCAACAATATGATGCATGCATGAGACATGGCAAAATGAGTGTATTGGGCTAATGCAACTAAGACTAGATGGGTTTGAACCATTTTGAATCAAAGATTCAAGTTTCAAGCTCATACATGGCCCTTAATAGTGATTTATCTTGTTCTGCACTAAACAACAGGTTAACTTGTTTAAACATGCATGAAACCAGTATAGATGGATAGATTAGATTTTTATCTGATCATTTTTCATATATAACACTTTGCATTTGGAGCTACAGATTAATTTCTATGAATTTTTGAAGTTTGTAATATTTTCTGGAATTTCCTGTATAAGAATAATTCCAGTAATTGAATTATTGCATCAGCTTTGCGTCAGGGTGACGTCAGCAGTCAACGGGGACGGTCCAGGTCAAACCTGACCAGTGGGTCCCATGTGTCAGTGTCATTAGTCTAACTAATTAAATTAGTACTAACCCTAGATTCATTAGCAGGGCTGGGCCCCACCTGTCATTGACCCAGGGCGTCAAACTGGGCCCACCCAAGGTCAAACTGGGTCAGCAGGTTCAAACTTGCTGGCGTTTAGCCGCCGGTGAGGCCAAACGCGGCGGGGCAGTGCAGGTTTTGTGCTCTGGCGAACAAAACGACGGCGGAGCACGTCTACGTGATGCGGGGAGTGAGCCGCGTCCAGTGGTGGTGGGGGTTGCACTCGGGGTCGCCGGAAATGGCACCGGCGATGACCTTGGTGGCTGCCGGACCTTGGGTGAGCTCGGGCTCGTCGCTAGGAGGCATGGCGAGGAACGTGGAGTGGTGCGGTGAGCTCCTGGGCGTGCGGTAAGGCTAACGGGCAGGGTGGCGTGGCCGTTGTGTAACGCCCCGGATTCGATGCGCCAGGTGTCTGCCAGTTATTCGCCGTCATTGCCATGTTATTTGCTTGCGTGTTGCATTTTGTCATGTCATCATGTGCATCTCATTTTGCATCCGTGTTCATCTCATGCATCCGAGCTTTTTCCCCGTTGTCCGTTTTGCAATCCGGCACTCCTATGTCATCCGGCATCCCCTTTTTGCCTCTTCTCTTGTGCGGGTGTTAAACGTTCTCGAAATGGACCGAAGTTTGCCAAGCGGCCTTGGTATAGCATCGGTAGACCGCCTGTCAAGTTTCGTGCCATTTGGAGGTCGTTTGATACTCCAACGGTTAACCGGATAACCGCAAAGGCCTCTTTTGTGTGCAGTCCAACACCCCTTAAAAGTGGCCCAAAACCCGTCCTAACCCCCTCCATGCTCTCGGTCGTTCGATCACGATCGCGTGGCCAAAAACCGCACCTCATTTGGAGCCTCCTAGCTCCCTCTACCTATAAATATGTGATCCCCTCCGGATTTTCGCGCAGTCCTAACCCTGGCCCCGCTCCCCTCGCGCCGCCGGACATTTCTTCCTCCGTCGCCGGACATGTCCGCCCTCCACATCACCCCGGCCAATCCTAGCATGCCACCTCAGCACCGCCGCCACGTGTCGCCTCCTGATTCGCCGCCGCCCCGCGCCCACTTCCCAGCGCCGCTACCAGCGTCGGCCCGCCAGGGGCCAGGCGGCCCAGTAGCTCACTGCTTGCCCCCGCCATGGGACGGCGGCGTGCGAAGCCGCCCAGCGCCCGCCTCCGTCTCTCCCTCTGCCGGCGCCGCCCTCCTCCTCGTCCCGGCCAGATCCGGCGAGGATCCGGCCGGATCTCACCGCCCCGCCTTCTCCCTCATCTCCGGCGGCTCCCCCGGCGCCACTCAGGCGAACGTCGGGCTCCGAGCCCCTAGATCCGATCTAAGATGGTTGATTTCCCCCCCTCGTTTTTCGTCCAAGTCCCTGGGTTTTAACCTTATCATGCCGTGTTCATTGCATCATAACTCTGTGCATACTGCTCCGTTTCGTGCGTATAATATGTCAAATTGTTCGACTCGACGAGTACTTCATTTCATCTCATTGCATCATTTTCATTTGAGTTCATCTTGATGCCCGAATCATCGTTGTAAGAGTGATATGTGATGTTTATCTGCTGAAACTGTTATAACATGCTCATTTGTCATTTTTGCCATGTTTGATGTGTGCATCCTATGAGGTTGATGTCTACATGTGTTTTGATCTATGCTATGCCATCTTTCCAGTGGTGTCATACATGTATTTTTGTGATTCTTGTACTGAGTGCATCCAGCTTGTTAAGTAGGGTACTTGCTGTTGCTGTTTTCCTGACTGTTTCTGTTATATTTTGTTGCTATGTAAACCTCCTGCTACAAGTCATTCCATGCATAATCTGGAGATGTTCACTAAGGATGATTTGTTATAAATGTCATGCTCTATCCATTCATGCCCTTGGTTGCAATTATAGCCTGCTGTAGCTTGTTGTTATCTTGCTCCAAACTTGCTAAATAGTGTTGCTGTCAGCCTGTTAACATTAAGTTCAATGTTACCATGTTTGTTGTTAGTGATCCAAGCATCCTATGAACTTGCTCTGGCCATTCTTAGCTTCTCAAACATGTATTCTTACGGTTGGTTGCCTTGCCATGCCATGTATTGCTCTTTAGTGAGTGATTCAAGCTCACCAACATGCCTACTGATTGTTGTTTCTGCCATGTATGAATCTGTAATATAACTTGCCATGTTTACATGGGTGCCATCATATCTTCTGATCCTTGTTGGCTCATGCTCAGTAAGGGACTTCTGTTCTATGCAATTAGTAGATTCATGCCATGCCTTTGTTTGCCATGATAAGTTCCTGTAGCATGTTGTTTGATAGCTCTAAACATTGCAACCTGATGTTATTCCTGCTAAATCTGAAACTGTTATTATTTGCAATCTTTCCATGTCCTTTTGAGCATGTTCTAGTTGTTTTTGGAGATAGCTGAGCGTTCATGTTTGGACATGCTTTACCTATACTTCATGCCCATGCCTTTTGTTTTCTCGTTGGGATGTTGTAGCTTGTTGTTTCGATGCTTGCAATATGCCTAGTTGTTGTTTTGGACAGATTGTTGTTATGTCTTGTATAGAGTGTATGTGTTGAACCGTTGCTCCGTTTTGAGTGTGCTCTATATGAAACTTGCTTGATTTTGCATGTAGTTTCATATTATCATGTTGCATCCTTGTTTTGGTGTGTTTGCTTGATGTTTGTATGCATTTTGCATCCATGCCATGTTTAACTTGTTTTGCTCATATCTTATAGGCCGTAGCTCCGAATCTAATGAACTTTATATGTAAGTTGACTAGATTTTCGTGTAGATTCTCTTGGTGCTCTTTAACTTGCTGTATAACAACTTGAACATAAGGTTTATTCAGATCTGGACCAACTTCGAAATTTACATATGAGGACTTACCGGAATTGTTATATGTTGTTCCCCACCTCATTTAAAACTTGCTTTGATGTGTTACTCTTGTATGCATCTTCTCTTGCCATGAGTAGCTTCATCTAGCTTTTTCATGCATCATGCTTGGTTGTGCATCATGTCTTGTCTATGTGTGGTGTGTTTACCATGTTGTGTGCTTCTTCTCGATAGTTGATGTTTCGTTGCGATCGTGAGGATTCGTTCGTCTACGCTTGGTTCATCTTCGTGGCTTCATCTTCTTCATGGACTCGTTCTTCTTCCTTGCGGGACTTAAGGCAAGATGACCGCTACCCTGGATCTCACTACTATCATTGCTATGCTAGTTGCTTCGTTCTATCGCTATGCTGCGCTTCTTATAACTTGTTCTTCAAGCCTCCCAAATTGCCATGAACCTCTAACCTTTGACACCCTTCCTAGCAAACCGTTGCTTGGCTATGTTACCGCATTGCTGAGCCCCTCTTATAGTGTTATTAGTTGCAGGTGAAGTTGAAGATTGCTCGATGGTGGACAGGGTTATGTTGGGATATCACAATATCTCTTATATTATTAATGCATCTATATATTTGGTAAAGGGTGGAAGGCTCGGCCTTATGCCTGGTGTTTTGTTCCACTCTTGCCGCCCTAGTTTCCGTCATACCGGTGTTATGTTCCCGGATTTTGCGTTCCTTACGCGGTCGGGTGATTTATGGGACCCCCTTGACAGTTCGCTTTGAATAAAACTCTTCCAGCAAGGCCCAACCTTGGTTTTACCATTTGCCTCACCACCACCTACCTTTCCCTTGGGAGTAATTAACCCAAGGGTCATCTTTATTTTAGCCCCCCCCTGGCCAGTGCTTGTCTAAGTGTTGGTCCGAACTGAGCTGCCTGCGGGGCCACCTCGGGGCAACTCGAGGTCTGGTTTTACTCATAGCTATTCTCATCCGGTGTTGCCCTGAGAACGAGATATGTGCAGCTCCTATCGGGATTGTCGGCGCATCGGGCGGCTTTGCTGATCTTGTTTTACCATTGTCGAAATGTCTTGTAAACCGGGATTCCGAGACTGATCGGGTCTTCCTGGGAGAAGGTGTATCCTTCGTTGATCGCGAGAGCTTATCATGGGCTAAGTTGGGACACCCCTGTAGGGTTTAAACTTTCGAGAGCCGTGCCCGCGGTTATGTGGCAGATGGGAATTTGTTAATGTCCGGTTGTAGATAACTTGACACCAGATCCGAATTAAGATGCATCAACCGCGTGTGTAGCCGTGATGGTCTCTTCTCGGCGGAGTCCGGGAAGTGAACACGGTTTCTGTGTTATGTTTGACGTAAGTAGGTGTTCAGGATCACCTCTTGATCATTGCTAGCTTCACGACCGTTCCTTTGCTTCTCTTCTCGCTCCTATTTGCGTATGTTAGCCACCATATATGCTTAGTCACTGCTCCAACCTCACCACTTTACCCCTTCCTTTCCCTTTAAGCTTTGCTAGTCTTGATACCCATGGTAATGGGATTGCTGAGTCCTCGTGGCTCACAAATTACTACAACAATAGTTGCAGGTACAGGTTATGCGATGATCATGACGCGAGAGCGATGTTGCTTGTTTGGAGTTCTTCTTCTGCTTCTCCTTCGATCAGGGGATAGGTTCCAGGTCGGCAACCTGGGCTAGCAGGGTGGATGTTGTTTGAGTTTATGTTTGTGTTACATCCATAGTCGGATGGTGCTCTTATGTGAGATGATGTTGTATTCGTGTGGCATTGTATGCCTTTTGTATGTATCCCCATCTATTATGTAATGTTGATGTAATGATATCCACCTTGCAAAAGCGTTTCAATATGCGGATCTATCCTTGGTGGGACCTTGAGTTCCTTTTGGATAGGGTCGCATATTAGGCGTGTTCAAGTTGGTATCGAGCCTCGACCGACCCTAGGAGCCCCCTTGATTGATCGTGTAGTTTGGCCGATGTCGAGTCTAGAAGAAAACTGTTTTTGGAGTTTAGTTATATCGGAGAGTAGGATTTCTTTTTAATCCTCTGCCCCTTCATCGCTCTGGTAATGAATCTTGACGTAGGTGTTTTGAACTACTCCTCTTCCCCTTCAAATTTTTCTTTAGGATCACGCAGTTGGTTTTCGATTGTTGGTTCTCGTCTCTTTTTATTCGGTGCATTCCTCGTCAAGTCGACTCAAACCTCTTTGTCTTTTGTGAGATAAATCCTCAGTTGTTTTCTTTTCCCACCCGCCCACCCTTCTTCCTCTCGGAGCCGGAGTCCGTAATCGAGTATCCATCCTACTCGTGCGAAGTCTTTGCTTTCTTTCCTCAATAATTTCAACCGGTGTTTTCTCTGCAAGATATTCGTCGGTTCCCCCGTCCAAGTTGTCTTTGTTTTCCCGCCCTCCCACCCTCTTATTCCGGAGTTTGAGTCTGTTTCGACCATCAATTCCATTCGTACGGAGCTTCTTCAGTCTTCCCTCAATCATTTCAACCGGTGAATTCTCGTCTCGGTGGACATTCTTCAGCTCTTTTTCTTTTCCGGTGGATTCAATTCAAGTTTTTCGGTGTTGATCATATTCTTTTCCTTGGATCAAGTGTTTTCCTTGCTCGTTCGCCTCTCGCCAGTTTATCCTTCCAGAGTGTGCAAGATATCTCAGGAGATTCGCCTGTGTTCGAACTAATTCGAGGTTTTCACCTCATTCAAATATTTCAATTGTTCCGGTGCTTCTTCTATTTGTTCAACATCCCTTTTCCAACGGTGTTTTTTTAGTGGGCCCTAACCCACAGGTCTTTTCCCAGGATCTTACCTGACTCTTCTAATTCCCCGGAGCTATTCTCAAATCTTTTCAAGTTTGACGTAAGAATGGATCACATCAGTCACATGCCTTCTCCAAGATCGATTTCAAATCATTTTCATTGTTGCCTCAACCTCTCTGCTTTTCATTCTCCCGGAGTATCTCAATAATTTTGGTGTTGTTTTCCGTCGCCATTTGAAGACCGAAGAAGAGTTTTTCCTCTAAATCTTGTCCGTTCCCCGGAGATTCGCGGTGCTAGCTCGATGTTATCCTATCAAATTGTTTCAAGTCATGCAAATTCTTTCCATCCATCCAGAGCATTCAGGAGTTTCTTTCTCTCTCGATCATCCGGAGGCCATCTTTTCGGAATATCTCTCCGCTCTAAGTTTTTCAAATTCGTTCTCCAATTATTCCATATCCGTGCCCCTTCGTTCGTCTCAATATTCTTCCAATGCTTCGTTCAAGTGTTCTTTAATCATCTCGAGTTCTTCCTGTTCTTTTGCATCTAAATCCCCTCGAGCATATTGGTTCTTCTAATTCTTCCCGGTGATTCATTCGCGTTCGTCAGTCATTTTCGAATTCTTACGGTGGTTCGCTCAAGATAATTTTCCTTGTTTATCATATTAATCCATTCGTTCTTTTCAATCCTACCGGTGGTTCATGAAGACCTTCTCAAGTCTGCGATATGTCACTTCTCAATCCTTTTCAAGAAGAATAAGTAGTATGCTAAATCCATTGCTTGTCATCAATCTAAGTTGATGAAGGATAAGCATACAATAAATCTTATTCTTATTTCATCCAAGCGAGTAATCCCTTCCTTCGGAGTTTGTTTCGTGAGGATTAAATTCTAGTTCCAAGTGTTTTCATTTTTTCTTTTCCGGAGTGAATTTTCTCGGTCATTTCGTCGGAACCTCCATCTAAATCATCGCAAGGCTTTATCTTGTTCTTTTCAACCTTCGTTTCTTCAATTATTTTGTTACCAGAGTTCTTCATGGTGGTTCTTCATGATTTAATTCATTCTTCAAGAGTTCATTAAGATTCTTGTTGGTGGAGTTCAAGTATATTTTCTTCTTGCATCTCGAGGTGCAATTAAATCTCCGTATTCTTTTGAAGTGGAGTTTGCATTTCTTCGTTCTTCTAAGCTATTCAATCTTTTCCGTTTGTGGCCGGTTATCACCTTATGATTTTGAGATGTTATCCATAAGTCCACAAAAAGCTTATTCTTTTTGTTGTTGATTTTTCTCAACAACTCCGTTTAAACCTTCCTTCTAAAGATACTTTCAATTTCATTCGTGGCACAAGTTGTCATTTTCGTCTCCGTTCTTTTCATTCAACTCTTTCAATTTTTTCCGGATGTTTTGTGTCATGTCTTCATCAAGTGTCATTCCTTCCTCTAAAGTTCATGTCTCCATTCCTTCCATTTTTAGCTGGAGTGCTGCCTAAATCCTTTCAGTCTTATTCGTTTCTTATCTCGTTCTAACCAGAATGGTTTCATAGTCTATCTGATTCCGTGAGCTTTCAATTATCGTCATTCGCGTCGTTCCTCTCTTCTTCTCGAGTGCTCTCGATTCTTTGCTTCTTCTCTTGAGTTCTTGTTTCACCTCATCCCTTTTCCCTTCCGTCTCGGTCCTAAGATCTCGGGACGAGATCTCTTGTTAGTGGAGGAGTGTTGTAACGCCCCGGATTCGATGCGCCAGGTGTCTGTCAGTTATTCGCCGTCATTGCCATGTCATTTGCTTGTGTGTTGCATTTTGCCATGTCATCATGTGCATCTCATTTTGCATCCGTGTTCATCTCATGCATCCGAGCTTTTTCCCCGTTGTCCGTTTTGCAATCCGGCACTCCTATGTCATCCGGCGTCCCCTTTTTGCCTCTTCTCTTGTGCGGGTGTTAAACGTTCTCAGAATGGACCGAAGTTTGCCAAGCGGCCTTGGTATAGCACCGGTAGCCCGCCTGTCAAGTTTCGTGCCATTTGGAGGTCGTTTGATACTCCAACGGTTAACCGGGTAGCCGCAAAGGCCTCTTTTGTGTGCAGCCCAACACCCCTTCAAAGTGGCCCAAAACCCGTCCTAACCCCCTCCATGCTCTCGGTCGTTCGATCACTATCGCGTGGCCGAAAACCGCACCTCATTTGGAGCCTCCTAGCTCCCTCTACCTATAAATATGTGATCCCCTCCGGATTTTCGCGCAGTCCAAACCCTAGCCCCGCTCCCCTCGTGCCGCCGGACGTTTCTTCCTCCGTCGCCGGACATGTCCGCCCTCCACATCACCCCGGCCAATCCTGGCATGCCACCTCAGCTTCGCCGCCATGTGTTGCCTCCTGATTCGCCGCCGCCCCGCGCCCACTTCCCCGCGCCGCCACCAGCGCGTCGGCCTGCCGGCGCCCAGGCGCCTCCCTGCGGCCAGCGCCGCCCGCCCGCATGAGATGGCGCGCGCCGAGCCGCCCGGCGCCTCGCCTCCCGTCTCTCCCTCTGCCGGCGCCGCCCGCCTCCTCCTCGTCCCGGCCAGATCCGGCGAGGATCCGGCCGGATCTCACCGCCCCGCCGTCTCCCTCATCTTCGGCGGCTCCCCCGGCGCCACTCCGGCGAACCTCGGGCTCCGAGCCCCTAGATCCGATCTGAGAAGGTTGACTCCCCCCCTCGTTTTTCGTCTAAGTCCCTGGATTTTAACCTTATCATGTCGTGTTCATCGCATCATAACTCTGTGCATACTGCTCCATTTCGTGCGTATAATATGTCAAATTGTTTGACTCGACGAGTACTTCATTTCATCTCATCGCATCATTTTCATTTGAGCTAATCTTGATGCCCGAATCAGCATTGTAAGAGTGCTATGTGATGTTTATCTGCTGAAACTGTTATAACATGCTCATTTGTCATTTTTGCCATGTTTGATGTGTCCATCCTATGAGGTTGATGTCTACATGTGTTTTGATCTATGCTATGCCATCTTTCCAGTGGTGTCATCCATGTATTTTTGTGATTCTTGTACTGAGTGCATCGAGCTTGTTAAGTAGGGTACTTGTTGTTGCTGTTTTACTGACTGTTTCTGTTATATTTTGTTGCTATGTAAACCTGCTGCTACAAGTCATTCAATGCATAATCTGGAGATGTTCACTAAGGATGATTTGTTATACATGTCATGCTCTATCCATTCATGCCCTTGGTTGCAATTATAGCCTGCTGTAGCTTGTTGTTATCTTGCTCCAAACTTGCTAAATAATGTTGTTGTCAGCCTGTTAACATTAAGTTCAATGTTACCATGTTTGTTGTTAGTGGTCCAAGCATCCTATGAACTTGCTCTTGCTATGATTAGCTTCTGAAACATGTACTCTTACTGTTGGTTGCCTTGCCATGCCATGTATTGCTCTGTGGTGAGTGATTCAAGCTCACCAACATGCCTACTTATTGTTGTTTCTGCCATGTATGAATCTGTAATATAACTTGCCATGTTTACATGGGTGCCATCATATCTTCTGATCCTTTTTGGCTCATACTCAGTAAGGGACTTTTGTTCTATGCAATTAGTAGATTCATGCCATGCCTTTGTTTGCCATGATAAGTTCCTGTAGCATGTTGTTTGATAGCTCTAAACATTGCAACCTGATGTTATTCCTGATAAGTCTGAAACTATTATTATTTGCCATCTTTCCATGTCCTTTTGAGCATGTTCTAGTTGTTTCTGGAGATAGCTCAGTGTTCATGTTTTGACATGCTTTACCTGTACTTCATGCCCATGCCTTTTGTTTTCTCGTTGGGATGCTGTAGCTTGTTGTTTTGATGCTTGCAATATGTCTAGTTGCTGTTTTGGACAGATTGTTGTTATGTCTTGTATAGAGTGTATGTGTTGAACCGTTGCTCCGTTTTGAGTGTGCTCTATATGAAACTTGCTTGATTTTGCATGTAGTTTCATATTATCATGTTGCATCCTTGTTTTGGTGTGTTTGCTTGATGTTTGTATGCATTTTGTATCAATGCCATGTTTAACTTGTTTTGCTCATATCTTCTAGGCCGTAGCTCCGAATCTAATGAACTTTATATGTAAGTTGACTAGATTTTCGTGTAGATTCTCTTGGTGCTCTTTAACTTGCTGTATAACAACTTGAACATAAGGTTTATTGAGATCTGGACCAACTTCGAAATTTACATATGAGGACTTACCGGAATTGTTATATGTTGTTCCCGGCCTCATTTAAAACTTGCTTTGATGTGTTACTCTTGTATGCATCTTCTCTTGCCATGAGTAGCTTCATCTAGCTTTGTCATGCATCATGCTTGGTTGTGCATCATGTCTTGTCTATGTGTGGTGTGTTTACCATGTTGTGTGCTTCTTCTCGATAGTTGCTGTTTCGTTGCGATCGTGAGGATTCATTCGTCTATGCTTGGTTCGTCTTCGTGGCTTCATCTTCTTCATGGACTCGTTCTTCTTCCTTGCGGGATTTCAGGCAAGATGACCGCTACCCTGGATCTCACTACTATCATTGCTATGCTAGTTGCTTCGTTCTATCGCTATGCTGCGCTTCCTATAACTTGTTCTTCAAGCCTTCCAAATTGCCATGAACGTCTAACCTTTGACACCCTTCCTAGCAAACCGTTGATTGGCTATGTTACCGCATTGCTCAGCCCCTCTTATAGCGTTGTTAGTTGCAGGTGAAGTTGAAGATTGCTCCATGGTGGACAGGGTTATGTTGGGATATCACAATATCTCTTATATTATTAATGCATCTATATATTTGGTAAAGTGTGGAAGGCTCGGCCTTATGCCTGGTGTTTTGTTCCACTCTTGCCGCCCTAGTTTCCGTCATACCGGTGTTATGTTCCCGGATTTTGCGATCCTTACGCGGTCGGGTGATTTATGGGAACCCCTTGACAGTTCGCTTTGAATAAAACTCCTCCAGCAAGGCCCAACCTTGGTTTTACCATTTGCCTCACCACCACCTACCTTTCCCTTGGGAGTAATTAACCCAAGGGTCATCTTTATTTTAGCCCCCCCGGGCCAGTGCTTGTTTAAGTGTTGGTCCGAACTGAGCTGCCTGCGGGGCCACCTCGGGGCAACTCGAGGTCTGGTTTTACTCGTAGCTAGTCTCATCCGGTGTTGCCCTGAGAACGAGATATGTGCAGCTCCTATCGGGATTGTCGGCGCATCGGGCGGCTTTGCTGGTCTTGTTTTACCATTGTCGAAATGTCTTGTAAACCGGGATTTCGAGATCGATCGGGTCTTCTGGGAGAAGGTATATCCTTCGTTGATCGCGAGAGCTTATCATGGGCTAAGTTGGGACACCCTGCAGGGTTTAAACTTTCGAGAGCCGTGCCGCGGTTATGTGGCGAGATGAGAATTTGTTAATGTCCGGTTGTAGATAACTTGACACCAGATCCGAATTAAAATGCATCAACCGCATGTGTAGCCGTGATGGTCTCTTCTCGGCGGAGTCCGGGAAGTGAACACGGTTTCTGTGTTATGTTTGACGTAAGTAGGTATTCAGGATCACCTCTTGATCATTTCTAGCTTCACGACCGTTCCTTTGCTTCTCTGCTCTCCCCTATTTGCATATGTTAGCCACCATATATGCTTAGTCGCTGCTGCAACCTCACCACTTTACCCCTTCCTTTCCCTTTAAGCTTTGCTAGTCTTGATACCCATGGTAATGGGATTCTTTGAGTCCTCGTGGCTCACTGATTACTACAACAACGATTGCGAGTACAGGTTATCGATGATCATGATGCGAGAGCGATGTTGCTTGTTTGGAGTTCTTCTTCTGCTTCTCCTTCGATCAGGGGATAGGTTCCAGGTCGGTAGCCTGGGCTAGCAGGATGGATGTTGTTTGAGTTTATGTTTGTGTTACATCCATAGTCGGATGGTGCTCTTATGTGAGATGATGTTGTATTCGTGTGGCATTGTATGCCTTTTGTATGTATCCCCATCTATTATGTAATGTTGATGTAATGATATCCACCTTGCAAAAGCATTTCAATATGCGGGTCTATCCTTGGTGGGACCTTCGAGTTCCTTTTGGATAGGGTCGCATATTGGGCGTGAAACGTTGCATGGCCAGAGTCACGTCGGCGACGAGCTCGGCGGCGGCACGTGCGGGTGAGCTTTGTGCAGTAGCTACGGGGCTCGAGGGAGAGAACGGAGAGGATGGGGAGGGGCAGAAGCTCACGGCGAAGACGATGAGCTGGGAGGCGCGGTCGGGTACGAACTGCTGCGACGGTGACGGTGAAGGGGATCTCCGGCGGTGGTGGAGTCGGGCGAGGTCGATGCGGTGGCTTCGGGGCACGCGAGCACTCGGGGCTCGGCCTGCTCGATGGAGAAGACGACGACGGAGCTGCTAGACACGGTCAGACGATGCAGGGATGGCGGTGGCTACGTCTACAATGGCGAGGTGGCAGCGGCTGCATCGGCCATGGCGGAGGGGAGCGAGGGAGAGGCGATGGGGGCGAATGGACGTGTCCAGGGGGTCGAGAGCGTGACGTGGAGGTCGTCCAGCTTGTCCAGCAGCGAAGCGGCAAGCAGGTTGCGTCGTGGCGAGCTCGAGCTCGTCGGCGTCACCTCCCTACCTGCCTGGTGAGGATGAAGCAGCTGGCTGGCGCGGGCCGCCAGGTTGGCCAGGGCGTGGGTTTGGCCAGGTAAGTGGGGTTTTCCATTTATTTCTGTTTTGTTTTATTTCTGTAATTTTGTTGCTTTTCTAAAAATACTTAGGATTCTTCAAAAATCACCAAACTGCACATGGCCACTGTTTGGAATATATCCAACATGGAACATTTTAGTTTGGGATTATTTGAGCATTTGAAATATTTTATATTACTTAAATGCGCAAACTCAAATAACTAATGATTTAATCCACTGACCTTAGGATGACCTAGAAATTTGTGCATCACTTTTGGCAGTGGTTTAAGACCAAGGCAGAGGTGATGAACATTTTAGAAGGGCATTTCAGGTTCATTGAAAATATTTTTAGTAAACCCTAGTTGGTTTCAGGGGGGTGCTGGGGGTTCTGTCATCCCCATTTCAAGTTTCTGATGAATGATAAACATGATGCAAGCACTCTAGTGCGTGAACTAGCTAGGGTGTGACAACTCACCCCCACTCAGAAAAGTCTCATCCTGAGATTTAGGATCCTCCAAAAAGAAGGCGGGATACTCGAGTCGAAGACGATCTTCCCTTTCCCAGGTTGCTTCTTTCTCAGAATGGTGCGACCATTGAACCTTGAGAGACTTGATATTATGACATCGAGTGGTACGCTTGGCTTGATCGAGGATACGAACAGGGTACTCTCGATACGTGAGATTTTCTTGAAGATCAAGCGTTTCATGGTCCACTCCACGGATAGGATCCGAGAAGCAACGCCTGAGTTGAGAAACGTGGAAGACATCGTGGAATCTAGAGAGATGCGGAGGTAGTTCCAATTAGTAGGCAACTTCTCCTCATTTAGCGAGAATGCGATAGGGTCCAATGTAGCGAGGAGCCAATTTGCCTTTGATACCTAAACAATGGGTTCCCTTCAGAGGAGTAACCCGAAGGTAAGCCTTCTCGTCAACCTCAAAAGTCATAGCCTTATGTTTTCGGTCATATTGGCTCTTTTGACGAGATTGGGCTGTTTTCAACTTTTCACGAATGATGTGAACTTGCTCTTCTGCTTCCTGGATCATATCCGGGCCAAAGAATTGTCTTTCCCTGGTTTCTGACCAGTTAAGAGGCGTTCGACATCTTCGTCCATAGAGAACTTCAAATGGGGCTTTACCCAAGCTAGATTGATAGTTGTTGTTATAAGCAAATTCGGCAAATGGAAGGCATTTCTCCCAATCCATTCCAAACAAGATAACAGAAGCTCGAAGCATGTCTTCTAGAATCTGGTTAACGCGTTCTACTTGACCACTTGATTGAGGGTGAAAGGTGGTGCTAAAGGAAAGACGGGTTCCCATAGCATTTTGGAAACTTTCCCAAAATCGAGAGGTGGAGAGACTTCCTAGATCCAAGTTGATTTCCAGTGGAACACCATGGAGGGACACTATTTGGGAGATATACAAGTGTGCTAGCTGGCTAGCGGTTATACTCTCGCGAACAGGCAAGAAATGGGCCACTTTGGAAAGACAACCGATAACGACAAAGATAGCGTTATTCCCTTTCTTGGTCCTG
The DNA here is from genome assembly GCA_021437245.1 of Aegilops speltoides. Taxonomy (NCBI): domain Eukaryota; kingdom Viridiplantae; phylum Streptophyta; class Magnoliopsida; order Poales; family Poaceae; genus Aegilops; species Aegilops speltoides. The sequence goes on from CM038144.1 coordinate 241,105,332, forward strand.
GGAAAACCGGTGATGAAATCCATACCAATTTTATCCCATTCCCATTCAGGAATAGCTAAGGGTTGAAGGGTGCCAGCAGGCCGTTGATGCTCTACTTTTACGCGACGACAGACGTCGCAATTAGCAACAAATTGAGCAATGTCTCTCTTCATCCTTGTCCACCAGAACCTCTGGCGTAGGTCCTGATACATTTTGGTGCTGCTGGGATGAATGGTGAGAGGAGATTCATGAGCTTCCTTAAGGATCAACTATCGCAGTTGCCGCTTCTTGGGAACCACTAAGCAGTTTCCGAAGTACACGACACCTTGGTCATTCACGGAGAAACATGTAGCAACTCCGCTAGCAATGTTCTCCTCGATCCGAGATATCCCCTTGTCATACCGCTGAGCGGTTATGATATGATTCGTAAGGGTAGGTTTCGCCGCCAAGGTGGAAAGGAATCCTTGAGGAACGATGTGAAGGTTAAGCTTCCGAAATTCCTCATGGAGAAGTGGTTGACTTAGTTGTAACATCAAATTGTTACAATAAGATTTATGACTTAGTGCATCAGCCATGACATTGGCTTTTCCTGGGGTGTAAGTTATCCCTAAGTTGAAATCTGTTATCAACTCGACCCAACGTCTTTGCCTGAGATTCAAATTCGGTTGGGTGAATATATACTTCAGACTTTGGTGATCGGTGAAGATTTCGCAACGATTACCAAGGAGGTAATGTCGCCAGGTTTTGAGTGCGTGGACTACAGCTGCAAGCTCTAGATCATGAGTAGGATAATTTTCCTCATGTGGGTGCAATTGCTGTGAAGCATAAGCAATTATGTGACGATCTTGCATGAGAATATAACCTTGTCCTTGTCGCGAGGCGTCGCAATAGATAACAAAGTCCTTGGAGAAGTCTGGTGGAACCAGTACGGGAGCAGATGTCACGCGTCCTTTCAGTTCGAGAAAACTGTGCTCGCACTGTGGGGTCCACTAGAAATTTTTATCTTTCTTGAGGAGTTCAGTTAGAGGTTTAGCAACTTTGGAGAAGTTCTCGACAAAGCGGCGACAATAGCTTGCTAAGCCAAGGAAACTCCGAACTTGCTTGACCGATTCAGGTGGAGTCCAATTAAGAGCGGCTTGAACTCGCTCGGGATTGACAACAATACCCTTACCAGAGATTACATGGCCTAGATAGGTCACTTCTGGCAACCAAAATTCACATTTAGAAAATTTGGCATAAAGGCGATGCTCTCGAAGTTTCATCAACACAACCTTAGATGCTCAGCATGTTCTTCCTCATTCTTGGAGTAGATGAGTATATCATTGAGGTAAACCACGACGAATTTATCCAAATACTCCATGAAGATTGAGTTCATTAACCGAGAGAAAGTGGCTGGGGCATTGGTTAAACCGAAGGACATGACGGTGTACTCGTATTGGCCATAACGAGTAACAAAGGCCGTTTTGGGGATGTCCCCGTTCTTGATCTTGATTTGATGGTAGCCCAACCTCAAATCCATCTTAGAGAAGGCGAGGATCCGGTGAGCGGATCATCTGGTCGTTGATCACGGGAGGCGGATACTTGTTCTTTATTGTGACCAAGTTGACTGGTCGATAATCTACAACCATCTGATCCATACCATCCTTCTTCTTGACGAAGAGGACGGGACAAGCCCATGGAGACGAACTAGGACGGATGAAACCCTTTTTCAAGGACTCATCGAGTTGTTTCTTAAGCTTGGCTAGTTATAGTGGTGCCATCTTATAGGGTCTCCTCGAGATTGGGACAGTTCCGGGAATAAGATCTATCACGAACTCGACATCTCTATCAGGTGGAACACCTGGCAATTCTTCTGGAAAGACATCCGGAAAGTCACGGACTACTGGAACATCTTCGAGGTCTAGCATGGGACTGGCATTAAGAGAATATAGATGTCGCTTAGCTACTCGGGTTAAGACATTGACTATCTTGCCCGATGGATGGGTAAGTTGAACAGTCCTAGAGAAGCAATCAATCTTGGCATGATGGGCTGACATCCAGTCCATACCCAAGATGATATTAATGTCCGAGGACTTGAGGGCTATCAGGATGCAAGGAAAACAAGTCTGTCGACCTGTTCCCATGGCTTACTCTAGAGGTTTGCCATCTAGAACCAGGAGTAGAAATTTCCATCGTGGAAGGCATGTCACAGAATGCGGTGTTATGCAAACGAGCATAGTTTTCGGATATGAATGAATGAGATTCTCCAGTATGGAAAAGAACAGATGCCGGACGGCAATTAACAAGGAGCTTACCGAGAACGACGTTAGGATCTTCCTGAGCCTCCTCAGCTGAGACACAGTTCACATGGCCACGTGCAGCGGGCCGGCTTGGCGTAGTACACCTTCCCTGTTTGCTTGCCACGGCCAACAGCCTTTGCAGACTTGTTGGGGTTGGTCTGGGGACACTCTCGCATGTAGTGCCCCAGTTCTCCACACTTGAAACATGTCACAAAGCTGGTGCGTGGAGGAGCATTGTTGGTTGGTCCACCATAGGGCTTGGCTGGTGCATACTGCTAAGCTGGACGAGGCGCCTGATAGGATGGCCATGGTGTGAACCTAGGTGGCAAGGCAGTGTTAGGCACCCAAACCTGGCGCTTCTGAGGACCAGAACCGGATGAGGAATCAGTGTCATGGCCATGCTTGCTTGTCGCTTCGAAATCAGTCTGACCTATCTCAGCACTGATGGCCTTGTTCACAAGCTTCTGGAAGGAAGTGCATTCGTGCAGACGGAGATCATGGCGAAGCTCGGGGCTAAGTCCCTTGCGGAACCTTGCCTGCTTCTTAGCATCGGTGGAAACTTCCTCAGTTGCATAGCGTGCTAGGTTACCAAACTCCCTGCTGTATGCATCCACAGAGAGTCTACCTTGGGTGAAACTGTAGAACTCCTTATGCTTATGATCCATAAGACCCTCCGGAATGTGATGTTCATAGAAAGCCACACTGAATTCTGCCCAAGTAGTGACATGGCCAGCTGGGCGCATGGCCTCATAATTCTTCCACAAGAGACTGGCGTGGCCTTCAAGATGATAGGCAGCAAAAGTGACCTTATCAGCCTCAGCTACGAGTGCAGAACGTAGCTTGTGGGTAATGCTGCGAAGCCAATCGTCAGCGGCGAGAGGCTCGACGGAGTGATGGAAGGTGGGTGGATGTAACTTGATGAAGTCACTGAGCGACGCCAAGTTATTCCTCTGGTGCAGAGTTGTGTTCTGTTCAACGCGTTGCATCAAACGGTTAGTCTCCCATTTGTTTCTCTCAGCCTCCAGCATGACCTCAGCCAGAGAAGGAGGATGAGGCAGGTTCGTATCCCTAGATCCACTGCCTTTGGCCTGCTCTGGGGGAGCAGGGTTGTTGCGGGTGTTAACCATCCTAGGAAAACAAGACAATGGTTTAGTCCAGAATGATAAGATTCTGACAGAGAAATGCAAATTATAAGGATAAATCGGAATGCAAAATGATCATCCGTATGACATGGTAAATACAGAAACTGCTACATTTATTCCATCGTCATATAAACCATACAAGGTTTCGTACAAGACCAAACGGAGTACAACTGCGGTGAAAGGAAGATTACATCTCATTGGAGGCATCCCAAGCTCCTATACATTATTTTTCTACACCTCCAGAAAGTGGTACACACTAAGCCATATCCCACGAGTCACGCAGGACGGTGGATGATATAACTATTACAATACTAGTGGTGCTATCATCAGCTCAGACATTTCCGTAGTAATCTTCATAGAGATTACCCCCATGTCCTGGAAGCTGGACGTGATCATGTGGAAACAGTCGGTCCTGTGGAGCTTGCGGTCCATAAGGACTCGGATGTGGCCTGGGTCCAACAAACGGCGGCAGAAGAGGTCCATGGGGAGGAGTGATGCCCCCTACATCACGCCAATCCATACAATCCGGCATACTAGACCGCACGGGTTACAGCCCGCATATCCATATACACTGCCTGCACAGCAGATGCAAACCTGGTCAAGGTGGCCCAGTGATCAGAACGGGAGTTGAAAAGCTCCAATCGCAAGGCACGATTTTCACGGTCCTTATCCTCAAGCATCTGTGCGGTAGTGCGGAGCAGCAAATCCTCATGAGAAGAGTCGGTGTAAATAGTTGGGAAGTAACCTTCTGCCCCAGGGAGTGACGCTGGCATATAGCGGAAGTTAGTGTTCCGAAGCAAGGAAGTTCTAGCCCGCATAATAGTCATCATCGAATAAGTAGCGTCCTGCACGGACATCTCGATGGTAACCCCAAGTCCATATGAGCAATGGAGGGGTTCAGTGGATCCAGGATAGGAAGGGAATATCCTGACGGTGCAGAGGTCTTGGCTTTGATTGAAGTCTCTATACTGCTCCTCAACGGTGTACTCGGGATACCATCGGTAACCAGCCTCGATCATTACGCGGACCAACATAGCGGTATGGCCAGGTACATCGAGGCATCGAGTCAGATGAACAACTTGATTCTGGGTGCTGGAGGCCATCTGAAACACGATGTAATGCAAATGCATTAGAATTTCTAGCAGAAATTGGACAGCATAACGGCTGTAAATGCTCAAAAAAGATGTTGAGACACTTAGCAAAGGATTGCGTAGACACTCAACAACATCATATCAAGGTTCTAGGTCCATCTTATCAACATAATGGGGTAGTAGAACTGAACTAGGCCTGTATCCATCAAACCTATAAGGTACTACTGAATAGTAACACGTGAACCTGATAGAGAGAAGAGATCCTAATCCTTAACCCCCGGTGGAAAGAATGGACCGACTCAGATCAGAATGCCATGGGGTAAAGGAGTAAAAAGAGCCTTACGCTCAATCCCACAATCAATTCCCCTACATATAACTAAAGTATTTCTAGACTCAACATCGACCAGTTTGGCTTGGAGAACCTACAGGCAGCCTGGCTCTGATGCCAATGCTGTTAGGACCCTGACTCAATGCCACATCGATCTAGCATGTAACACCTCATATCACTTTGCGGCCTCACGCACGATATTCCCACGGGTGTTGCCTTACCTTGCTCGAGACCGTTTGCGCCTTTTGGCACATGCATATGATAGTGTCGCTAGCATCCATATGATAAGGATCCCGGGCTGACATGGCTAGTCGTGAATCCAAAGTGGCACTAACTTACAGGGACAGGCATACATGACCCATCAACGAACGTGTCGGTCATCAGCGAGTGAATCCAGGCTGTAGCACTGGGCTAGCAGGACTCCGGTAAACCGGGCTGTAGCGGGCTAACAGGACTCTGGTATTCATCGCATGACATTTCCCCGAAGGGACAGACACAAGAACGAAGAAGGACACATGTCGGCCAGCCTAAGTGTTTCGGAGCAGTAGCAAGCTACCATGGCTCAGTGGAAGCACTAGGAGACATTTCCCGGTAAAAGAGGCTACCAAGGATAAACAACTAGATAGTCAGATCCCACACATACCAAGCATTTCAATCATACACACAATATGATCGATATGTGCAAATACAACAAGGCATCACAACATGACTCTACAACTCAAGTACTTTATTTAAAGGCCCAGAGGGCCATACATATCATACACACAAGTACGGGTCACACAACCCAGCATTCAAGTCATACAAACATACAAGCCAACAGCGGAAGTAACTTGTCTGAGTACAGACAACTAGGAAATAAAAGAGGCTTGGGAAAGCATGACTATACTACACGGTCCATCGTGAGCTCAGGATCACCACGTGGGCTTCAGCCTACTCGTCGACATCGACGTCTATGAAGAACCCATCAGAAGGGGTTGCAGCGTCTTTTGTAAACGTAAATTAAACAACATGAGTACAAAGGTACTCAGCAAGACTTACATCAGATCCTACATACATGCACATTATCAAGAAGGGTTGGTGGGGTTATTGCAGCAAGCCAACTTTGACTCTTGGCTAAGCTATCTTACGAGACTCCAACTTGAAATTGTTTTGCGCACTCGAGTCCACTACACACCACCTCAATACACTACCGAGGATCCACCTCCGTCATCCTACGGAAGAGCCATCCTCGGCACTCATGCTTATCTTGAGTCTTTTAGTAGTATCCATTTACTTGTCTATGAACTGTATAGGCAACCAAGTAGTCCTTTACCGCGGATGCAGCTATTCGAATAGATGATGTTAACCATGTAGGGGTGTACTTCTTCATACATGTTTCCACCACTTAGCGTCTGCACACGACATGTGCTCGGCAGACTTCAAGCGAAGGCCGACGTGGGTGTAGACCACAACCTACCTAAACACCTAAGTCTCTAGTCCAGGTTTATCGCCTATTCAGGTTCCATCCGTAGGGAGTCTGGCCTAGGTTTCCACATACGGCCCTGAATGATGTGTACAGGGTTCCGAGACACCTAACGGGTGCCTGGCCTACCCGGCCACGTACCTACCGCATCACAGCCCACCCCGTGGGTCAGCGCTGCCTAGGGCCTCCAGTAAGCTACAAACACCAGAAACTACTTGCAACTCCTGGACAGAGGACTAGGGTGGATAAGAAGTTGAGCGAGTCAATTAAGGATCCCAATGTATGGTAGTAGCTGATTCTAAAATCACATATAGAGATCTCGGTTCTTAAGGATGGTTCCAATGAAACAACCAACCATGTACTCCTACATGGCCTCTCATTGATACCTTTACAAAATCGTGTTCAACTCATCACTCTCATCACCGACATGATCATTTCACTCTAGCCCATCACCTAGATGAACCAGACCTGACACGACTCTTAGCATAGCAGGCATAGAAAGGTAGGAACACATACACATGGCTCAATCAACTCCTACACATGCTAGTGGGTTTCATCTAGTTACTGTGGCAATGACAGGTCATGTAGAGGAAATGGTTCAACTACTATAGGACACAGCAGTTTGAATCGCGTTGGCTTAATGCAGTAAAAGAGAGCAGAGGCGAGATCATGGGATTGTATCGATATGATCAAATGGTTGGTTGCTTGCCTTGTGGGTCCGTGGACTGGTATTGCTCCTCGTTAGGGTATTCGCGATACTCCTCGGGGGCAGAACCTGCCGCAGAGAGCACCGATATACAAACATCACCAAACAATATGCAACCATATGATGCATGCATGAGACATGGCAAAATGAGTGTATTTGGCTAATGCAACTAAGACCAGATGGGTTTGACCAATTTTGAATCAAAGATTCAAGTTTCAAGCTCATACATGGCCCTTAATATTTCTTTATCTTGTTCTACACTAAACAGCAGGTTAACTTGTTTAAACATGCATGAAAATAGTACAGATAAATAGATTGGATTTTTCTGATCATTTTTCATATATAACACTTTGCATTTGGAGCTACAGATTAATTTCTTTGAATTTTTGAATTTTGTAATATTTTCTGGAATTTCCTGTATAAGAATAATTCCAGTAATTGAATTATTAATGTCACTTTGCGTCGAGTGGTGACGTCGGCGATCAGCGGGGACGGCCCAGGTCAAACCTGACCAGTGGGTCCCGTGTGTCAGTGTCATTAGTCTAACTAATTAAATTAGTACTGACACTAGATTAATTAGCAGGGCTGGGCCCCACCTGTCATTGACCCAGGGGTTTCAAACTGGGCCCACCCGAGGTCAAATTGGGTCAGCGAGGTCAAACTCGCCGGCGTTTAGCCGCCGGTGAGGCCGAACACGGCGGGGCAGTGCGGGTTTTGTGCTCGGGCGACCAAAACGACGGCGGAGCACGTCTACGTGATGCGGGGAGTGAGCCGCGTCCAGTGGTGGTGGAGGTTGGGCTCGGGGTCGCCGGAAACGGCGCCGGCGACGACCTTGGCGGCTGCCGGAGCTCGGGTGAGCTCGGGCTCGTCGCTAGGAGGCATGGCAAGGAGCATGGAGTGGTGCGGTGAGCTCCTAGGGGTGCGGTAAGGCTAACGGGCAGGGTGGCGTGGCCGTTGCATGGACGGAGTCACGTCAGCGACGAGCTCGGCAGCGGCGCGTGCGGTTGAGCTTCGTGCAGTCGCTGCGGGGCTCGAGGGAGAGAACGGAGAGGATAGGGAGGGGCAGAAGCTCACGGCGAAGACGATGAGCTGGGCGGCGCGATCGGGGACGAACTGTTGCGACGGTGACGGCGAAGGGGATCTCCGGCGATGGCGGAGTCGGGCGAGGTCGACGCGGTGGCTTCGGGGGCACGCGAGCGCTCGAGCTCGGCCTGCTCGATGGAGAAGACGACGGCGGAGCTGCTGGACACGGTAAGACGGCGCAGGGACGACGGTGGCTACGTCTACGACGGCGAGGTGGCAGTGGCTGTGTCGGCCATGGCGGAGGGGAGCGAGGGAGAGGCGATGGGGGAGAATGGACGTGTCCAGGGGGTCGAGGGCGCGACGTGGAGGTCGTCCAGCGGCGAAACGGCAAGCAGGTGGCGTCGTGGCGAGCTCACGCTCGTCGGCGTCACCTCCCTGCCTGCCTCGCAAGGACGAAGCAGCTGGCTGGCGCGGGCCAGCACAGTGCTGGGCCGCCAGGTGGGCCGAGGCGTGGGTTTGGCCAGGTAAGTGAGGTTTTCCTTTTATTTCTTTTTTGTTTTATTTCTATAAGTTTGTTGCTTTTCTAAAAATACTTAGGATTCTTCAAAAATCACCAAATTCCACTGGCCACTGTTTGGAATATATCCAACATGGAACATTTTAGTTTGGGATTATTTGAGCATTTGAAATATTTTATGTTACTTAAATGCCCAAACTCAAATAACTAATGATTTAATCCAGTGACCTTCGGATGACCTAGAAATTTGTGCATCACTTTTGGCAGTGGTTTAAGACCAAGGCAGAGGTGATGAACATTTTAGAAGGGCCTTTTAGGTTCATTGAAAATATTTTTAGTAAACCCTAGTTGGTTTCAGCGGGGGTGCTGGGGGTTCAGTCATCCCCATTTCAAGTTTCTAACGAATGATAAACATATGCAAGCACTCTAGTGCATGAACTAGCTAGGGTGTGACAACTACCTGTAGTACATAAGTACTCCAGCTGATGATTGATGCCCGGTACGAAATGTGTCACAACCGCTGTATGAAAAATCGATGGTGCGGGAGTATGGATCGGAGCACAGCAGCTGAGCAGGCAAACCGCGTCCAATCGGGTATGTCTGTGGAAGAAAGTTGATGGTCGCCGCAGTTCAGCTGGCCTGCATGTCATGCACACAAAGGAAGAGGAGCGGTGGGGCCGAGAGGGATGAGGGAACGCGTCGGGAGATGAGGATCCACGACGCGAACAATCCTACCATTCATCACTCACATGTGGGACCCATAGCGAGGTCCCACAGTCGGCGAAGGAAAGGCAGGGCAAGGCAGTGATGGCCACGTCAGAGGATCCATGTCCACGTCGGGGGACGTCGTGCCGTGGGTTGGAGCGGCGTCGTGGGAATCACGTGTGGGTGTGGGCGTGTGGCAGTGGTAGAAACAAGAAATGTGATGGTCATCGTGGTTCAACTTCCATGGACAAGTTGTCATGTCTGCTGACACATGTATATCAAAACTAGAGTGTTTATATTTCAAGCACGTGCACAAGTATTATTCTACTACTTTGGATCCATTGCAACGCATGGGCCAGCACATTGGTAGTAGTAGTGTCCATCCTATCTCTAGAGGCCTTCCCTCGTTCATCCTTTTCTCTCACAAGATTAACTACTCATACAGATGCATCTCCATGTTCCGTGGAACGCGCGCGGATGTTTCCTTGGGGGTCTCTCCAGCGCGGTGTGGCCGTAGTTGCAAGTTGACTCCCCTTGAGATGCCGACGTTGAGGGGCACTCAGATTTCCTCCGATGAGCAGGTAAGATGAGTTTGATCACGTAGTAAATGCATTCTAAAGACTACTTCCGTGTCCATTTCCTAATTCTCCCCCTGCCCACTGTTTCATAGGCTAGGCTCGGTGCGAGTGGAGATTGGCTTGCATATGTACGGGAGGGTACCAACATCAATTTACACAACATTTACAATGGTGACACCATTCCCATAGAACCTTTTTCCAACATTGGGTTCAGCCATGCTACGGGCCACCGCATGAATTGGTATGATGGAACCACGGTGAGATTGAATAAGATAGCACGAACCTTGCACATGGAAGTCAAAGGCAGACCATGCTGTCTGCGGCCGATTTGTTGCCGTACGAGTACGAAGACGCTGTGATCCTTTCTAACCGCATCTTCACGGTGACAAACCAGGGGTCTTATTTTGTATGGGACACATCATACGATATACTCCCTCTCTCCCAGAGGGGCGGTGCGGCCGAGAGGGGTAAGGCGCATGTCGGGGGACTTGGTGTCGTGGGTTGGAGAGGCGTCGTGGGAATCGTGAGATGAAACGTGATGGTCGTTGTAGTTGAACTTCCATGGACAAGTTGTCATGTCTACGGACACATTCACTGCATACCGATCACTGGAAGGAGTAGCAGAGAAAGCTATATATGCGGATAAATATTCCCTTATAGTCAAGCGGACCCACGCTACTACTCTGTGCCAAAGACATGCACACCATCGAAATAGTCCATCTATATCAATATACACCGAGAGGGAATAGTTTTTTTTACAAGAGAGGAAATAGTTCATCCATCCATAATGCCCTCCTGCTGGTGCAGGCTTTTCTTCTTCTTATTCTTCTTCTTCTTCTTCTTGTTCTTGTTCTCATTTTCTGTGGGAGATGGCTTCGCAACAAGCTCTTTGGACCTTGCAGCTATCTCGAAACTCACACGGGCATCGAGGGCAGCATATTTTATCCGCTCGTACGTCAAGGGATAATTCTCCCATCCAGATGACCTTAATGCCACCGTCTCGTCACCTTTATGAAGATTTGTACCGAGCACAAAATTTGCTACGTCGAATAGGGATGGTGTCTGTTTATCAAAATCTTCTACAGGAATTTTGATTCTGGTTTGTAGGTTAGCGATGCTTTTCAAATCAAGGTTGTACAGCTCCAGCTTCTGTTTGTCCCCTTCGATGGCTGCCCCACAGAAGTATACGTCCTCCTGAGACAAGAAATCGTGAAGCTCACCTGGTATGGAGGGCGAGTGTATGATGTGGTACACCAAAACATCATCTTCGAGGCACAGCTGAAGGACGGTGGCGCGTTGGATCTTCCCAAGGGCACGCTCCGTGTACTCTGCGTCGAGACCGATGACCCTCGTCACTACCTTTTCGAGGGAGTTGGATACATTGTTGATCCACTGCCGAACAACCCTTGGGTGGACAGTGACGGTGGCAACTATGCTCATCGAGCCTTCGACGAGGACATGTTGGACGCTAAAAACCTGCATCTCGATCTCTTTTGCCATTTGGAACCGCTGGAACGGAGGGCTATGGTTTGGAGAATTAGGATTAGATGGCTAGTCTAACTGATGTAGTAGTTGATTATTTAAAGATGTTAAAACAATGTGAACGCAGTGGGGTTTGGATGCAAATGAAGACGAAGGTGAGGTGAAGAAGCCGAGGAAAATCGGTTCCTGATGGAGAATTAAATGGGAGAAGTGGCGTGCAGGCAGTTGATTAGACGGCCAGGTAGACTAAACGAAAAGGCTATGCAGGTAGACTGATGAGTCGTACATGTTCGTGTACGTGCCCATCCTTCCTGATAGGTGGGACCTATGCAAACAGATAAAAAAATGTGTCGTAGCTTTTTTTTGAGCGCGTGAGTGGGAGACACAACATTCTCTGGTTAAGAAATACTCCCTCCGTTTAGGTGAGTATAAGTCACCTTATGAAAATCAGGTTTTCCCAAAACCTTAAAGCGTGGAGCATTAACTTCCTGCTCGATCCCCTCCCAACCTTGTTAGCCGGCGTTCTCTTCCTCTGCTTCCGTGTTCTACCTTTCCATTTTTCCTCTTCTCAAGTGTGGAATGATCTGCATGCCGTCCTTGATGCACCAGAACGACCACTGCATGCATCACGGCAGGGTGTTGATTGGGCATGCACGAGAATTTGGTTCTGCTGGCAATATGGATGATACCTGAACAATGAAGTGAATAGGCATGCTAGCACGGGAGACCTATTTCTGCTATACAATACTGGAGCACTCATGTTCCTACTACTACTAGTAGTAGTAGTACAACTATGGTACATTTGATGGTCAAAATACTATTCATCCGGTCCTCACAGTGAAGTGACAACACCCTGCGCCTGACACTAGTCCAGGCGAGGCGGCGTGTTTGGGTTACCAAAGTCAGCCTCACCCTGTGCACTGTGCAGTCTGTCACTGCCGATGTACAGCACATTGGTGCCTCGCCTCATCTCCCTCTCCACTCCCATAGCACCACTCCATCTCCATCTCCTTCTCCGTCTCCGTCTCCATCTCACTATGCCCCCATGTACCCTCGCCTCACTCGCCTCCCCCAGTACCACTATTCCCTCGCTAGCCACTCCAGCACCGACAGCCTTCTCCCCCGTAAATCAAGCCCCCCAAAACCCCAACCTTCCAAACTCCACCATGGCCGAACGCGAACCGCGCAGCATCCATATAAGCCGCTGAAAGCACATTTGCTCCCTGGGTGGTTTTGGTAATTAATGACAACATACTTTGTGGTTGGACTAATGCTTTTATCAAGTATGTTTCAGGAAGGTCAATCACATTGGCATGGCAAAAGGATGGAGAGGTGGACCCTCAAAATGCTAAGGCAAGCATTGGCAAAAGCTCAAGACTCCATTTTGGTTTAGTGATCCAAGATCACATTGAGTCTATAGGAAAGCCAATACTATTAAAGGGATGAGGTTATGTTAATGATCTGGTTGCTCAAAGTGCTTAGTGATATATCTCCTAAACTATCAGCACCTCTCACTTCAAACATACACTCATAAGTAATCTCGGTCCCACCGATTTCATAAACTTCAGTCACCGAGATGAACCACCTCACCATATAGCCAAACCCTAGAAATTTGGATTTTCCGATTCGAACTCGGTCTCACGAAACTAGTGTTGCCAAGCTTCGTAACCTACATCATCAAATCGGTGTCACCGAGATGATAAAGTCGGTCCCACCGAGATTGGCAAACCCTAGTCTTTGGAAGAATCGGACTCACCGAGATTGTATTTTCGGTCCCACCGAAAATCCCAACGTTCACAAGATTTGAACTTTCGGTCTCACCGAGTTGTCAACTTCGGTCGACCGAGATTGGTCAAATGTGTGTAGCAGTTGGATTTTGTGTGGAGGCTATAAATACCCTCCACCTCCTCTTCATTCGTGGAGAGAGCCATCGAAAGAACTACCTACCGCTCCTACCTTACATTTACGAGAAGAAAACTACCTACCCTTGTGTTGAGATCAAGTTGCTCCACTCCCACCATATGAAACTTGATTTCTAGCCTTCCCAAGTTGCTTTCCACTCAATCCTTTCTTCCACCACAGCCAAATCGGTGAGGAGAGTTGAGTGTTGGGGAGATTATCATTTGAAGCACAAGAGCAAGGAGTTCATCATCACCAACACCATCTATTACCTTTTGGAGGTGGTGCCTCCTAGATTGGTTAGGTGTCGCTTGGGAGCCTCCGTCAAGATGTGGAGTTGAACCAAGAAGTTTGTAAGGGCAAGGAGATCGCCTACTTCGTGAAGATCTACCCCGAGTAAGGCTAGTCCTCCGTGGGCGTATGCCATGATGGCATAGACAAGGTTGCTTCTTCGTGGACCCTTCGTGGGTGGAGCCCTCCGTGGACTCTCGCAGCCGTTACCCTCCGTGGGTTGAAGTCTCCATCAACGTGGATTGACGATAGCACCACCTATCGGAACCACGAGAAAAATCTCCGTGTCTCCAAATTGCGTTTGATCTTCTCCACTTCTCTTTACTACTTGTGCAATTTACTTTCCGCTGCCCATACTCTAGAATTGCATGTGTAGTATGCTACTTGACTTGTGTGATATGCAAAATCTGCCAAGAACTTGTCTTTGTAAAAAGGCATAATTTTTATCTTGTCGAGTAGTCTAATCACCCCCCCTCTAGACACTCTCACCTTCTTCGATCCTACAATTGGTATCAGAGATTTGGTCTCCATTGCTTTGGTTTACACACCATTGGAGGAAGATGGACGTGTCTACGTTTGGGAGTGTTAGCCATAGAGTGCCTATTCTTGATGGAGTGTCCTATAACTCGTGGAGGATTGAAATGCTTGCTATTTTTAAGATGTATAACTTGCGCAAATATGTTGAAACCCCATATGTACCTCCATTTGACCCCTTGCACCCTACCATGGATGAAGAGCTTGATTTGCTTCGTAACCTTAGAACTGTAAATCTTATCATTAGAGGTTTGCCCGATAACTTGCTTGAGCTTGTCACAAACTTTGAGTGCGCCTATGCTATGTGGAAGTTCTTGGAAGAACTTTATCCGGACTACTCTTTGAGAGGTCTTGATGAAATTCTATACAAGACTATTGAATTTGATATGATGCGCCCCAATGATCCTAACTTTGATAAATGCTTCTTTGAGCTTCGTGATCTTATGAAAAAGAAGGGTGATCCCGGACTTATCAATGTTCTAATTAGAAATGCTCTTGTATTGCATTCCGATGATTATTGTCACATTGACAAAACTAATGCAAGTAGTTGTCAAATTGACCTAGGTATTGATGATGAGCTATCTATGGGTCAATATGATGATGAGCATGAGCACGATGGCGATTACTCGATTAGGACACCGAGCTAGACAAGATCATGAAGAGTCTCAATCTTATGGCAAATCTGAGAGACTACATATCCGGTGGAAAAGAGTGGATTCTTGATAGTGGATGCACCGATCACATGACCGGAGACGAAGACATGTTTGAGAGCTTGCAAAGAAGCGATGGTCCACGCAAGTATGTGACTTTTGGAGACAACTCCAAGGGTAAGGTACTTGGCCTTGGTAAGGTGGCCATATCTCATGATAGCTCTATTCAAAATGTCATGCTTGTTGAATCACTTGGATACAATTTACTTTCCGTGTCTAGACTAGCTGACTTTGGATTCAATGTGCTATTCACCGAAGTAGATTGCCAAGTTTTTCGTCGTGACAATCATAACATGGTTTTTACCGGTATCCGTAGAGGTGATCTATATATAGTTGATTTCACTAAGAAAGCTCAACCTAGAACTTGCTTCATTGCTAAATCTGCTAAAGGTTGGCTATGGCATAGAAGGCTTGGACATGTTGGTATGCGTAATCTAGATAAGCTAATCAAAGGTGATCATATTCTTGGTGTTAAAGATGTGTTCTTTGACAAATATAGACTCTGTAGTGCCTGTCAAGCAGGAAAACAAGTAGGTGGAAGTCATCCCGTGAAGAACATCATGACCACAAGGAGACCGCTTGAGCTTCTTCATATGGATCTCTTCGGTCCCAATGCTTACAAAAGCCTTGGTGGTAACTCCTTTGGTCTAGTTATAGTTGATGATTATTCCAGATTTACGTGGGTATTTTTCCTTGATGACAAATCGCAGGTTCAGAGAATCTTCAAAACCTTTGCCAGAAAGGCCCAAAATCAATTTGAGGTGAAGATCAAGAAAGTTCGGAGTGACAATGGAGCGGAGTTCAAGAACGCCCATGTGGACTCTTTTCTCGATGAGGAAGGATTCTACATGAGTTCTCGACTACGTACACTCCTCAACAAAATGGAGTTGTTGAGAGGAAGAACCGAGCAGCTCATTGAGATGGCGAGAACGATGCTTGATGAATACAAGACACGAAGCACTTTTGGGGTGAAGCGGTCGAGACAGCTTGTCATGCTATCAACAGGCTTTATCTTCATAAGCTCCTCGGCAAGACTTCATCGAGCTCCTCACGATAACAAACCCCAAGTGGGATACTTTCGTGTCTTTGGTTCAAAATGCTATATCCTTGATAAACACCGTCGGTCTAAATTTGCTCCTAAAACTCATGAAGGCTTTTTCCTCGGTTATGGATCAAACTCCCACACCTACCGTGTCTACAATAATTTCACCGAAAGGTTGAAGAGGCGGTAGATGTGAAGTTTGATGAATCTAATGGCTCGCAAGTAGAGCAAATGCCTATTGATGTAGGAGACAAAGACCCATCGGAAGCCATTCAAGATTTATCTATTGGAAAGATCCGTCCCATGGAAGTGAAGGAGAGTACCTCATCTACATATGTGGAGCCCCCTACCTCACGGCAAGATGAACCTCAAGGCAACATGGAGGTCTCCACAAGTGGAACTCACCAAGATGAGGAAGTGCGACAAGAAGATCCACCACAACCTCCTTCTCCACCACCTCAAGACAACACCAACAACAATGAAGAAGAAGAGGAAGATGAGGATGATGAGGAAGCTCAGCCGTGACCACAACAAAAGCTATCCCGAGTTCGAGCAAGAGTCAAGAAGAATCATCCCGTGGAACAAATGATGAATGACATCGACTCCGGGAGAATTACTCGCTCTAAAACTCGCTTAGCTAACTTTTGTGAGCATTACTCATTTATCTCTAGTCTTGAACCTATGAAGGTAGAAGAAGCACTTGAAGACCCGGATTGGGTGAATGCTATGCATGAAGAGCTACACAACTTCGAGAGGAACAACGTTTGGACTTTGGTAGAGAAGCCCAATGATGACCAAAACGTCATTGGAACCAAATGGGTGTTTCTGAACAAGCAAGATGAAGATGGACAAGTCATCCGCAACAAGGCTCGTCTCGTAGCTCAAGGTTACACACAAGTCGAAGGTATGGACTATGGTGAGACCTATGCCCCCGTTGCTAGACTTGAGTCCATTCGCATTCTTCTTGCTTATGCCAACCACCATGATATTACTCTCTATCAAATGGACATTAAAAGTGCATTCCTAAATGGTGAAATTGAGGAGGAAGTATTTGTGAAACAACCTCCCGGATTTGTGAATCCTAAAAAGCCTAATCATGTTTACAAGTTGCATAAAGCTCTTTATGGTCTTAAACAAGCTCCTAGAGCTTGGTACAAATGCTTGACTAGCTTTCTTCTTGAAAAAGGATTTGAGATTGGAAAAATAGACTCAACGCTATTTACGAAAAGGGTTGATGGTGAACTATTTGTGTGCCAAATATATGTTGATGATATTATCTTTGGTTCAACTAACCCCCATTTTAGCGAGAAGTTTGGAAAGCTCATGTCGGAGAAGTATGAGATGTCCATGATGAGTGAACTCAAATTCTTCCTTGGGTTGCAAATCAAGCAATCTAAGGAGGGTACCTTTGTCTCACAAACAAAGTACACCAAGGATCTCTTCAAGAAGTTCAATATGCAAGAAAGCAAAGGTATGAAAACCCCCATGCCTACTAGTGGACATAATGACTTGACAAAAGATGGAGAACCTGTTGATCAAAAGGTTTACCGATCCATGATTGGTTCTCTACTATATCTCTGTGCATCTCGTCCTAACATAATGTTGAGTGTATGCATGTGTGCTCGATATCAAGCAGCCCCTAAAGAATGTCATCTTAAAGCTGTTAAAAGAATTGTGAGATATTTGATACACACACCTAACTTTGGCATTTGGTATCCTAAGAGGGCCTCTTTCGATCTTGTTGGCTATTCCGACTCGGACTATGCCGGAGACAGGGTTGATAGAAAGTCAACTTGGTGCGTGTCAATTCCTTGGTCGATCCCTTGTATCTTGGTCCTCCAATAAACAAAATTCGGTATCATTATCTCTTGCCAAGCGAGAATATATTGCTGCTGGTTCATGTTGTGCTCGATTGCTATGGATGACACAAGCGCTTAAGGATTATGGAATACATGCGAGACATGTTCCTTTGCTTTGTGACAATGAGAGTGCGATTAAGATTGGACACAATCCGTGCAACACTCTCGCACGAAACATATTGAAGTTCGTCACCATTTTATTCGTGATCACATTGCCAAGGGTGACATCAATCTTAAGCATGTTGAGCCGACAAACAACTTGCGATATCTTTACAAAACCACTTGATGAGAAAGTGTTTTGTAAGCAAGGAGTGAGTTGAACATCATTGATGCTTCAAACTTGGAGTGAAAACTCCATTGATGCATGCAAGGCATGAGCCTAATTGACTAATCCTTGATATTTCTCTTATGATGATGATCATATGTCTTGGACACATTTGCCTCTTTGTATTGCATCTAACTCCTTGCAGGTACTTGGATGATCTACATTCCACAAGATTACCACACACTCAAATCATGAGTAATCTTGTCATTGACCAAGTATCTAGCACTTTGGGATGTTGAGTTCAAGGAACAAGATTCCACATATCCTTTTTGACACCTTATACTTCTAGTATTTCACTCTTGTCATCTTGGATATTCTTGAGTATTTCCTTGCTTGCCTAACCCATGTAGGAAGATGAACTACACAATAGGAAAAGGTGTTCCAACTTCACATTCCATGAGCACCTACATCAAGTTCACCTACATGAACAAAGCAACAACAAGCCCAAGGTATGTTCTTCACATCTTGAAGGAGCTTTGCTCAAAGTCATGAGTACAAGCAGCTTCATAAGATGTGATCACATCAAATGCTTAATCGAAAAATGGCAACCCCATTTTGAGCTTAAAAGATGAGTATGACCTATGATCAAATGTTCTCATTTGACTCCTAAGTCAATATACTCAAACATAGGTGACTTTGTCGCCGACCCCTATCTAGATGAAGTACATATGTTTTGGAGTTCTCTATTTTCTCTTATGTTCTCTCATTGAGTTTTCTTTAAAAGAAAAAACTTCATCTAGCGATCTTTTTCATTTCTATTTCTTCTGTCTTTGTGAATATCCTTTTGGCTCTGATCAATTCCTTGAAAATCATTCACAAATTCATTGCAAATCTTTTGAAACATTCCTTGCAAAGTGAGCTGAATTATTTCTATATTTCCTTGGAATAAAACTCGGCGTCACCGACTTAACAATTTCGGTCTGACCGAAAAAGGATCTGCCCTAAGTCCCAGACTTTCGGACCCACCGATCCATCACACTTCGGTGTACCGACTTTCTTCCAGGATATCATCTTCTGCAGCTCTATTCAATGATTCTCTATGCATATTTCTTTTTACCCAGTTGTGATTCTTAAGGATCCCACTTCTTTCTTCCATCTTTCCTGACCTACCTAGTTGGCTGTCCTTTTCAGCACTTGATGTCAAAGGGGGAGAAGATTTAGGGGGAGTTAAGGGGAGAAGAGAAGATTTAGGAAGAAGAGCAATCTTATCTTAAGGGGGAGAGAATCACATCAAAGCTTTGCCGTGTTCCACATTGGATATTACTATATTACATTTGGCATCATTCTTTTGATTTTGCTTTCTTTGCTTTCACAATTGATACCCTATGGAAAGTAAAATCTCTCAGAGTTCATTGACAAATCTTTTAGTTTCAGGAGACATGTTTGCTGATTCTAGCTTGTGCTCAATATGAGACACTCTTTATACATGTCATCCCTGGCTTGGTACTCTTGATGTTCTTGCTGTTGGTTGAAGAAATACTCTTGTGTTATCTAACCTTGTTTTCCCAAGCTTATTTCTTCAGGTACAATGCCAAGGAACCTCAAGGTAAGTATATGCATCTTGCAGAATGTGCATGATGGTGACTTGCTTGTGAATATCTGTTTGCAAGAAATCACCATGCACATATGCATTATCACTCACTTATCCTCATCGCTCGATGCATATAGCCAAGCTGCATGTAGCACATCTTGTTTTTCTCTCTTGTGTGCTTGTGGTAGTCCAAAACCATAATCTATGAAAATCTTGCACACTTGTAGGGGGAAACTGTGTACTACATGTTTGTCAAAGCTTTAGTGATAATTCTGTCTTTCTTTCAGTAAGCTTTGATGTCTTGTCTTGTGTGTTGCCATCAATTACCAAAAGGGGAGATTGAAAGCACATTTGCTCCCTGGGTGGTTTTGGTAATTAATGACAACATACTTTGTGGTTGGACTAATGCTTTTATCAAGTATGTTTCAGGAAGGTCAATCACATTGGCATGGCAAAAGGACTGGAGAGGTGGACCCCTCAAAATGCTAAGGCAAGCATTGGCAAAAGCTCAAGACTCCATTTTTGGTTTAGTGATCCAAGATCACATTGAGTCTATAGGAAAGCCAATACTATTAAAAGGGGATGAGGTTATGTTAATGATCTGGTTGCTCAAAGTGCTTAGTGATATATCTCCTAAACTATCAGCACCTCTCACTTCAAACATACACTCATAAGTAATCTCGGTCCCACCGATTTCATAAACTCAGTCACACCAAGATGAACCACCTCAGCCATATAGCCAAACCCTAGAAATTTCGGATTTTCCGATTCTGAACTCGGTCTCACCGAAACTAGTGTTGCCAAGCTTCTATAACCTTCTGTCATCAAATCGGTGTCACCGAGATGATAAAGTCGGTCCCACCGAGATTGGCAAACCCTAGTCTTTGGAAGAATCGGACTCACCGAGATTGTATTTTCGGTCCCACCGAAAATCCCAACGTTCACAAGATTTGAACTTTCGGTCTCACCGAGTTGTCAACTTCGGTCGACCGAGATTGGTCAAATGTGTGTAGCAGTTGGATTTTGTGTGGAGGCTATAAATACCCTCCACCTCCTCTTCATTCGTGGAGAGAGCCATCGAAAGAACTACCACTCCTACCTTACATTTACGAGAAGAAAACTACCTACCCTTGTGTTGAGATCAAGTTGCTCCACTCCCACCATATGAAACTTGATTTCTAGCCTTCCCAAGTTGCTTTCCACTCAATCCTTTCTTCCACCACAGCCAAATCGGTGAGGAGAGTTGAGTGTTGGGGAGATTATCATTTGAAGCACAAGAGCAAGAAGTTCATCATCACCAACACCATCTATTACCTTTTGGAGGTGGTGCCTCCTAGATTGGTTAGGTGTCGCTTGGGAGCCTCCGTCAAGATGTGGAGTTGAACCAAGAAGTTTGTAAGGGCAAGGAGATCGCCTACTTCGTGAAGATCTACCCGAGTAAGGCTAGTCCTCCGTGGGCGTATGCCATGATGGCATAGACAAGGTTGCTTCTTCGTGGACCCTTCGTGGGTGGAGCCCTCCGTGGACTCTCGCAGCCGTTACCCTCCGTGGGTTGAAGTCTCCATCAACGTGGATTGAAGATAGCACCACCTATCGGAACCACGAGAAAAATCTCCGTGTCTCCAAATTGCGTTTGATCTTCTCCACTTCTCTTTACTACTCGTGCAATTTACTTTCCGCTGCCCATACTCTAGAATTGCATGTGTAGTATGCTACTTGACTTGTGTGATATGCAAAATCTGCCAAGAACTTGTCTTTGTAAAAAGGCATAATTTTTATCTTGTCGAGTAGTCTAATCACCCCCCCTCTAGACACTCTCACCTTCTTCGATCCTACAGCCGCGATTGGAGCAATCTCCCCAGTGACATCCTCGACCTCTGTTGTTCGTGTATGGATATGTTGAGCGCCCTGCGGCTGGCTGCATGCTCGAGGGACATGCACACGGCCATCGTCGAAGCGAGGCCTAAGCTTTTCAAGACACCCTGCTTGCTGCTATCTGGTCTTGCGAGATTGGCTCGCCATGATACGGAGGCGTACATGATGCCCCTCGACTTCAATCCGATCTCCATTAGGCGAAACTTCTTTGCAGGTATGTAGTGGGTCGCCGTACATCATTTCCCTCGACATTGATCCCATCACCATCGCCCGAAACTTCTTAGCAGGTATGTACTGGGTCGGCATGAACTCCCACTGGATGGCTGCCTTCAGAGAAGACGGTAAAAAGTTGGTGCTCGTGAACTTCCAGACCTCCCATGAGATTATCCTTCCTCCGTTGGATTATATAGAGTATTACCATCGCAGTCCAAGTCATCTAGATTACCACGTAATTTGGACGGACCTTGTTTTGCAGAAGATTGTAATCTGCCAAGTGCCCACACGACATGTGAATTACACAGACTTCAAGCTAATTGCCTTGTTTGACCGCGGACTCGCCTATCTTTACGCCGGTGCCTTCTTTAGCTGGAGACAACTCAGCTCGCAGTGGATCATCGTCAAAGCTGATACACACTTCTGTGATGCTATTGAACACAATGGCATCATCTACGCGATCAACAAAGCAGATGGCACCACGCATTGCTGGAACGCCGCGTGTAAGTTGTTTCCATCTCATGTTAATGATGACGCCATGACACTGTTTGAACTTTTTGTGATGATTGGCATATCCCTGTTTGAGCAGAATTTGAGTAGAACTATGGCAATGTATTAGAGACACCGTAAATCAGCTATATTTGGAATGAGTTAATTCATGCGATTGTGACCATGTCATTACAACCAATTTGTACCCTGAATAATCAAACGGTTAGGAATATATGGATATTATCCTTATTTTGCAGTAATCTATATACTACTACTAAATATGAGTGTGTATCAATGGCCACGTTAGTTTCCTCATTTTCATGATGTGGAAACATGAACCATACTGTTGGTTTCATCTAACCATACATTAGGGAAGTAAATGTGCATATGGAGAACTCTATATTTGGAAGTAGTGAAATCCTGCAATGCTTACCATGTGTACATACCTATATTAAGCCCTTGACAATCAATGGCTAGAATAATATCCTCACACAAATTTTGCCCACGAACACGAGTATATAACAATGCATGGTGCATTAGTTACCTTGAAGAATTTGTTTGTGAGGACTGAACATGATTACATAACATGCATGACATGGTAGTTTCCTGTGAAGAATCGATTGCGAGATAACATGAGTATAACCATGCATGGCACTTCTATATTTTCGAACCCAGTATACATTTCCCTGTATTTTCCTCCCAATTCCAACAGGGACATATCAATGTTGTTTCTTGCATTATCCTACTCATACTCTGAACAATGCTGATCTTACATTAACAATGCCTGTCCTTTTTTATATGGTGCAGTGTCCGTACAGTTACTGCCGTTTGTAATCACACCACCTTTGCTCGATCAGACGACGGCAAAAGACTGATGATCATTCGGACACATGAGCCGGAAAAGTTATATTGCAAAAACCCCACTGTATACAAGCACCGTGTAATACATGAGTATCCGGGCAGTGGCTGTTACGTCTATGAGCGGGATACCAGCTTGTTGGGGCCTTTAGGACTTTTTAGTTGGAGGCAGGTAAACAGCCTTGGTTCACACTCTCTGTTTCTCGGACTCAATTATTCGATTAATCAGGAGATCACCATTGGCAAGGACCTTGATGGCAGAGAGGCTTTGTTTGTTATGGAAAATTGTGTCTACACGGCGAGCCCTAGGAGTTCGGGAGCAAACTCCCCTGATTGTCAACGATACAATCTGCAGCCAAAGAAGGTGAGAATGACAAAGGCATCCGGATTAACTTTGATCCTTGGATGTCTCAATTACGACAGGCAGTGATGTGGTTCAAGCCTTCAGGTTGATAGGTAATTGGGCTGTTGCATCGAAAGGGTGGAGTACTGGTGTCTCCGGATCACTGGTCGTTGAAGCGGGGCTGCAAATTATGATGGTGTTGGATCATCTCTTCGAATGACTTTGTTGTCTTTGCTGCTGGTTCTGGATGGGTAGTTCTTTCTTTTGTTATGCATATTCCTTGTCATTTGGTCATCCTCGTCTATGTAATTCTTACTATGTAATAGTTGCTACATTTAGAATGTCATTCTAAATGCGGATCACGAGAGTCCGGCGCTTCTGAGATGGGTGCGTTTTGGTGGTGTAGCAAGACTTCTTATGAACTATCATGTCTTGTTGTTTATGTCAGTAGTAGTCACTAGTCGCGTTTGAATGTTGGTAATATCATTGTTTCCCAACTGTTTATTGTCTCGAACTACTGGTGGGCTAAATGAGGGCATCACCATTCTCCAGTGTTCAGAGTATATCTCCTTTTTTCAAGTTATATAATTTGAGCTCAGTGCCTTTTCGATGATGTACACTTGTTTGGGCCAGTGAGGTGTCATTGAATATGGGCCGAGTAGTAATGCAATGCCAAACAAGTCAATTATGACTCTCATGCCAAACTCTCAAAAGATCCTGGAAAAAAAGGCCGGGCTCTCCAAAAAAGAAAGAATAAGGACTCTTAGGCCGACATGTGGGCGCCACCGGTGTTTTCGTGCGCTTGCGCGCCGAGAGCATATTGGCGCATGCTCGAAATTCATGCTACCTTTTCATCCCCAGTCTCTCGCCCCTCCCCCACCTCTGGAATCTTGATTCCTACTCTAGTTCCCCAAAATCCCCCTACTGTACTCCATGTACTCAAGCGCACTATCGTGTCGCCGGTCAACGCGGATCTTCGAGCCGGAGATCCTGAGGTCCGTCCTGCCTTCGGTCGCTGCGTGTTGTCGCTCAAGTTTGCTGGCAAAGTGCTGATGGCAACCATCAACAGTGACCGGCCTCCCGTCTCGCCGGACGACCTTGTCAAAGCTCTTAGCATTGCGCATGGCATCCAAATAAGTGACTTCCTTGTCGAAGTCTGTCCGCCACCGGCTGATTTCTTCGTCAGGTTCCGGACAACTTTCGACTGGAGTCGTGTGTTTGAATCTTCCTGGCGTTTGTTCTGCGATGGCGCGCTAGTGAGCTTTGATTAGTGGCACCCAGGATGGGGCTCGGTGCCCTCTGAGCTTGAGTTTTTAACAAAGCTTACCTTCCACGACATGCCTCGGCGTGCTTGGAACAGCGAGTCCATGAACGAGCTTATCAGCGACCTTGGAGGTGAGCTTGTAAGTATGTTTGTTCCTCCAGACAGCTGGGCTCTGACGGTTATGGCATGGATGAAGAAGCCCTCCACCATACCGAAGGTGATTGGTGTTGAGATACCGCTGTAGGAACCGGGGTTGTACTATTCGTCGCCACCAAGGCCGCCGCGGACCACGTTAGGGATGTACCTGTATCGAGTGTTCGTGCATGTCGAAGAAGTGGTCAATCCATCCATCGAAGTCCTGCCACCGCCGCTGGTGCCAGGGTCCATCGACGACGTCCATTACAGGAGTCAACGTCAGACTTTCCCCATGTTGCTCAGAATGATGGATGGCACAGGGCCTACTCCATCGCGTGGCGGAGGCCACTGCTTCCTTGGGAGAAGAGGCAGGGCTGGCTGCCTGGATGTGCTCTAATTTGAGGTAACAACTGAATCTTGTTAGATACTAGTTAAATTCGAGCTATGGGTGTGAAGCACTGATATGCCAGTACATTTGATTGTGACCTGTTCTAATTTTGTACCTAAACTTTTTTTAGAAAGGGTTGTACGTCAACTTAACGTGCTAGCAGAACTTACTGTGTTGTCTGCCTGTTTTCTTAGCACAACATTCAAGATATTTCCCCGTCATTGATAAAGACGATGAACCGTTATGTACGACTTCGTTGGTTTCAACATAGCCCTATCCGTAGTGATCCACTGCTTCCATCCTGATTGTGCCGCCTGCGTGAAATTTTTGTATGCAAGTTCAGTGTGCTATGATGTTCTATATGATTGTGTCAACTATATAAGTTTTTACTGAGCATCGACAATGCATATGGCTGAAAGATGAATTTACGAGCATCGATCGATGGGTCTCTCTCTCTCTCTCTATCACACACACGCACACACACACACACACACACACACACGCACACACACACGCACACGCACAAGTGGGACCCGTTGAATTATTTATTTGCTCGTGACAGCTTTTAATTAGGTTCAACTGTAATCTAACTTTTTTCTTAAGTTATTAATTGAGCTCAGTGACTTCAAAAAGTTGTACAGAAGCCTTGTTTGGGCCTTTCCGGCGTCGCTGAATATGGGCTGAGTAGCCATGTTAGGTTGTACTGTACTACACAGGCCTTTTTTCAACATTAGCAATGCAACTGGGCCGACGGTTATACACAATATCCGGGTCAACTTGTTATTCTCCGCCCCGCTGGGCTGCAAACTTTCCTAGGAGGTATGCATTAGGCTTAACAAGAAAATGGACTTTAAGAAATGATAAATGGGATGTAATTATAATAATTGGGCAGTAACTATGCACCAAAAGCGTAATTAGTTTAAAAAATATATTATATTTGGAATTTGAAAATTTTAATTTCATTACTTGTTGCGCGCGCAATATTACGTTGGATTTTAACGTAATACAACTTTATTTTGAAATTATATTTAAATTGACTAGAAATTTCGGATAAAAATATTTCGGTTCCCATCAAAATGTGGGAATTTTTTTGAATTCTGTTTTGAGCGGTCGTTTGAAATTATTAATCGTTGTCCTAGCTAGAAGTTGGGTTGTACATTTAACAAACTGTAAATGGGTTGTATTAAATTCCATTAGAATTAAAAAATGGGTTGTACATTCGTACAAATCGCAAATGGGCTATATGTTCTCTGCCAAATCTGAGCTGTGGGCCTACTAAGTTGACGCGTACCAAGGGCTTTGTCAACTTAGTCAATATAAACGATTCTAGCTGTAGTGATCGTACGATGTCCATCCAACGGCCGTAGTGCTTCTTCAACCTCTGGTCTTCTTGCTCCAACCGCCCAAAGCAGCGCCGGTCGTGCCGGGTGCTCCTGCCTCCTATGGCCGGCTGTGATGCCGCGGAGGCCTCACCGCCCCGTACTACTCCCACCGCTGGCCAGGCCATCCTCTACTCACCCACACCCCCTGTTATTCTACGGCGACGGCAGCCTCACACCGCAGCCGAACCAGTGAACCCTCGTACTCCTCTCTGCGCGGGCTTCCACTGTTGCGTCTTCACCGGCTCCGCGTCGTCCCCTTCCTAGGCCTCACGGTCGTCCACCGCCCTGGTGGTCTCGGCGCGGCGTGGTCAACATGGTCAATGACCGACTTTCATCGGAAGAGTACTGTACGTGGAGAGGCTGACAGCTGGGTCCAGGTGGCCGCAAGGAAGTGCCTCCTTATTACGCGCAAAATAATTATTCCTCTACCTGACAGCAGGAACCCACCGGACGGGCCACCTTATTTCACGAAAAAAAAATTCCCCCCAACTGCTGGGACCCACCGGACGGGCCACCGTATTTCGCAAAAAAATGTTCCCCCCGCTGTCAGCTCAGACCCATCAGAAGTGCCTCCTTATTACGCACAAAAAAATGAATACTTCCCCTGCTAGCTGGGACCCACCATGGTGGGAGGCTGACTTGTGGACCTACTAAGTTGACTGGGACAGGGGCCTTTGTCAACTTTAGTCAATATGAATGATTCTAGCTCCAGTGACCGTACGATGTCCATCGAACGGCTATAGTGCTTCTTCAACCTCTGGTCTTCTTACTCCAGCCGCCCAAAGCAGCACCGGGCGTGCTGCATGCTCCTGCCTCCCGTGGCTGGCTGTGCTGCAGCGGAGGCCTCACCGCCCCCCACTATTCCCACCGCTGGCCAGGCCCTGCGGTGACGGCAGCCTCACACCGCAGCCGAACCAGTGAACCCTCGTACTCCTCTCCGCGCGGGCTTCCACTGCCGCGTCTTCCCCGGCTCCAAGTCGTCCCCTTCCTAGGCCTCGCCGTCGTCCTCCGCCGTGGTTCTCTCGGCGCGGCATGGTCAACGTGGTCAAGGAACGACTTCCATCGGACGTGGACTGTACGTGGAGAGGCTGACAGCTGGGTCCACGGCCGCGGCAAGGAAGTGCCTCCTTATTACGCAGAAAATAATGATTCCTCCACCTGACAGCAGGGACCCACCGGACGGGCCATCATATTTTGCAAAAACAAATTCGCCCCTGACTGTTGGGACCCACCAGCTACGCCTTCACACTCAAGGAAGTGAGTCCGAGCAAAAAAACAAAACGATTTGCCCCCCTGACTTTTGGGACCCACCAGCTACATCTTTGCATGCAAGGAAGTGCGTCCGCACAAAAAAAACGATTCGCCCCCCTGACTGCTGGGACCCACCAGCTACATCCTCGTAGGCAACAAAGTGCCTGACAGTCGGGACCCACCTGGTCGAAGCGTACGTAGCGTTGTCATTCAGTCGCATAGCGTATGCGTACATCTTGGTCGTTGTAGAGGAGGCGCCGTGTGTCGTAGTAGAGGCGCGACGTAGCATGTACACGCACGTCGTCTGGCGGCGGGGTGCATGAAAGAAAATACGGTAACGTACGTACATATGGACAGGGTCTCGAACGCCTACTCACGCATACGTACGGCCAGGGCTCGTGTACATGGTTGGGTCGGAACGGAGAAATAGCTTCGTCGTCATGTTCATGGGGAGCCAACCGGCTGGGTCGGAACAGAATGCGTCGTCGTGTTCATCGGGAGGGCTTGGACGGAATAGGTGATGGAAATGAGGCCTGGCGTACCGCAGAATGGAGGAAACAGCCTTGTGTTCGACCGGCCACGTTCGAAACGGGATCCTGTTCATTGGGAGGGATGTGGCGTACCGCAAAACGGAGGAAACGGACCTCCTACGGTCGAAATGGGGGTCCTGTTGATCAGGAGGAGTGTGGCGTACCCCAAAACGGAGGAAACGGACCTCCTACGGTCGAAACGGGGTCTGTTGATCGGGAGGGTGTGGCGCATCGCAAAAAGCAGATTTAAACGGACTTGTGTTGGAGCACTATGGTCCAAACGGGGGTCCTGTTCATCGGGAGGGGTGTGGCGTACCGCAAAACGGGACTCCACGGGATACTATTCATCTCCACCGTCGACCTCCTCCAGCCTCCATGGGCTACCATCGACCTCCTCCAGCCTCCACGGGCTCATGTACCATGCGCTACTCCACCGGCTACTGTTCAACCACCCCTCCACGGGCACCCATCCATCGTCTACTGTTCATCCAGCCCTCCACACCATGGGGTTCTGTTCATCCAGAGGCAACGCCACCGCTCACTGTTCATCCAACCCCCCGCGCAACGCTCACTGTTCATCCAGAGAGGCAGCATCGATCAGCTTCAGTTAAGTAGTAGCGAAGGAATCGCTCGATCGGGTTCAGTTAACAGCCATCGATCGATCGCTCGGGTTCAGTAACGCGTAGCCTACAGTGCAATCGCTCAGGTTCAGTTAGAGCCCAATGCCTCGCACACACGTGCGTGCATGTATGAGAGAAACGCGCATCACTCGGCCCCCGACCTCCCACCGTAACCGGGAACTCCCTGAAATTTTCCTCGCCCTCGCTTCTACCATGGTTTTTCCGTCATGGACGGCCCAAAGAATGTCATGCAGTTGCGTCTCCAGCCAGCCCAGGACGAAAAGCCCATTTTCTGTCATGATATTTTGTCATAGAAGTAGGAGCCCACCACATCTATGATGATACCGGGTTTTGTCACAATTATCATCATAGAAGTGTCATATGTATGACAGAAAAAAGATTCATTCGGCCCAAAATGTCACGGATGTGTCTTTTTTTTGTAGTGCTGGGACAATGCTCTAATAATGAAGATCATCACACTTTTACTGATTTACCACTCAATACTTAAACAAGATATGACTCTATATGAATGCCTCCGGTGGTGTATCGGGATATGCAATGAATCAAGAGTGACATGTATGAAAATTATGAAGGTGGCCTTGCCACAAATACGATGTCAACTACATGATCATGCAAAGAGAAATATGACAATGATGATGCGTGTCATATGAACGGAACGGTGGAAAGTTCCGTGGCAATATATCTCGGAATAGCTATGGAAATGCCATAATAGGTAGGTATGGTGGCTGTTTTGAGGAAGGTATATGGTGGGTGTATGGTACCGGCGAAAGTTGCGCGGCACAAGAGAGGCTAGCAATGGTGGAAGGGTGAGAGTGCGTATGATCCATGCACTCAACATTACTCATAAAGAACTCATATACTTATTGCAAAAATCTACAAGTCATCAAAAACAAAGTACTACACGCATGCTCCTAGGGGGATAGATTGGTAGGAAAAGACCATCGCTCGTCCCCGACCGCTACTCGTAAGGAAGACAATCAATAAATAAAATTGTGCTCCAACTTCATCACAAAGCGGTTCACCATACGTGCATGCTACATGAATCACAAACTTTAACACAAGTATTTTTTAGATTCATAATCACCCAACTAGGATGACTCTAATATCACCATCCTAATATCTCAAAACAATTATCAAGCAACAAATTGATCATAGCATCCAATTCACTTTCTATGATAGTTTTTATTATACCCAACTTGGATGCCCATCATTCTAGGACCAATTTTATAACCATAGCAAATACCATGCTGTTCTATAAGACTCAAAATAATATAAGTGAAGCATGAGAGATCAACAATTTCTATAAAATAAAGCCACCACCGTGCTCTAAAAGATATAAGTGAAGCACTAGAGCAAAAATTATCTATCTCAAAAGATATAAGTGAAGCACATAGAGTATTCTAATAGATTCTAATCAAGTGGGCTTCTAGCACTAGGTGTGTACAACAAGGATGTTGTGGAAAACTAAAAAGCAAAGACAAATATCATACAAGACGCTCCAAGCAAAACACATATCATGTGGCAAATAAAAATATAGCTCCAAGTAAAGTTACCAATAGATGAAGACGAAAGAGGGGATGCCTTCCGGGGCATCCTCAAGCTTAGGATTTTGGTTATCCTTGAATATCTTGGGGTGCCATGGTCATCCCCAATCTTAGGCTCTTTCCACTCCTTATTCCATAATCCATCAAAATCTTTACCCAAAACTTGAAAACTTCACAACACAAAACTCAACAGGAAATCTCATAAGCTCCGTTAGTGCAAGAAAGAAAAACCACCACATAAGGTACTATAATAAACTCATTCTTTATTTATATTGGTGTTAAACCTACTCTATTCCAACTTCTCTATGGTTCATACCCCTACATACTAGCCATAGATGCATCAAAATAAGCAAACAACACACGAAAAACAGAATCTGTCAAAAACAGAACAGTCTGTAACAATCTGTAACTCTCGAATACTTATGGAACTCTAAAAATCCTGCAAAAATAGGATGTCCTGGGAAATTTGTCTATTGATCTACTGGAAAAAGAATCAACGCAAAATAACGTCTCTATGAATTACCAAAATTATTTTCATGCGTGCAAAGTTTCTGTTTTTCAGCAGAATCAAATTTACTATTACCATAGGTTATCCTATATGTTCTACTTGGCACAAACAGTAACTAAAACATAAAAATGCATCTAAACAGAAGGTAGATGATAAATTTATTACTAAACAGAAGCAAAAACAAAAAACAAAGATAAAATTGGGTTGCCTCCCAACTAGCGCTATCGTTTAACGCCCCTAGCTAGGCATAAAAGCGAGGATAGATCTAAGTAGTGCCATCTTTGGCACTTAATTCATAAGTAGCACCATCTTTGGCACTTAATTCATAAGTATCTCGCACGATAGATTCATAAGGTAATTTGACTTTATTTCTTGGAAAGTGCTCCATGCCTTTCCTTAATGGAAATTGGAATCTAATATTCCCTTCCTTTATATCAATAATCGCACGAATCGTTCTAAGGAAAGGTCTATCAAGAATAATAGGACATGAAAGATTGCAATCTATGTCAAGAACGATAAAATCCACGGGTACCAAATTCCTATTTGCGACAATGAGAACATCATTGGTCCTTCCCATTGGCTTTTTAATGGTGGAATCCGCAAGGTGCAAATTTAAAGAGCAATCATCAAGATCATGGAAACCTAGAATATCACATAAACTTTTCGGAATTGTGGAAACACTAGCACCCAAATCACATAAAGCATAACACTCATGATCTTTAATTTTAATCTTTATAGTAGGTTCCCACTCATCATTAAGTTTTCTAGGTATAGAAACTTCCAAATTAAGTTTTTCATCATAAGATTGCATCAAGGCATCAACAATATCTTTGGTAAAAGCTTTATTTTGACTATAAGCATGAGGAGAATTCACAACGGATTGCAACAAGGAAATACAATCTACTAAAGAAAAATTATCATAATTAAATTCCTTTAAATCCAAGATAGTGGGTTCAATGCTATTTAAAGTCTTGACTTCTCCAATCCCACTTTTACCAAATTTAGCATCAAGATCTAAGAACTCCGAATCATTGGGACACCTTTTAACTAAAGTTGAATCATCTCCAGTCCCATTATTATTAAGATTCATATTGCAAAACAAAGATTTAATAGGGGACACATCAATAACTTTAAGATCTTCATCATTATTTTCATGGAAACTAGAAGAACACGCCTTTACAAAGCAATCTTTCTTAGCACGCAATCTAGAGGTTCTTTCTTTGCACTCATCAATGGAAATTCTAATAGCTTTGAGAGACTCATTGATATCATGCTTAGGAGGAGTAGATCTAGGTTTCAAAGAATCAACATCAAGCGAAAGTCTATCAACGTTCCTAGCCAAATCATCAACTTTAAGCAGTTTTTCTTCAAGCATGGCATTAAAATTCTTTTGAGAGATCATAAATTCTTTCACACTATTCTCAAAATCAGAGGGCATCTTATTAAAATTACCATAAAAATTATTGCAGGAATTTCCATAATTATTAGAGGAATTACTAGGGAACGGTCTAGGATTAAAGTTTTCTCTATAAGCATTGTTACCAAAATTATTCCTACCAACAAAATTCACATCCATAGATTCATTATTATTCTCAATCAAAGTAGACAAAGGCATATCATTGGGATCAATAGAAGAACTCTTAGTAGCAAACAATTTCATAAGTTCATCCATCTTTCCACTCAAAACATTAATTTCTTCTATAGCATGTACTTTTTTACTATTAGATCTTTCGGTGTGCCATTGAGATTAATTAGCCATAATGTTATCAAGGAGTTTAGTAGCTTCTCCTAAGGTGATTTCCATAAACGTGCCTCCCGCGGCCGAATCTAAAGATTTCTAGAAGCAAAATTCAATCCGGCATAAAAATTTTGTATGATCATCCATAAATTCAAACCATGAGTAGGGAAATTGCGAATCATCAATTTCATTCTTTCCCAAGATTGGGCAACATGCTCATGATCAAGTTGTTTCAAATTCATAATATCGTTCCTAAGAGAGATGATCTTAGCTAGAGGAAAATACTTAGAGATAAAAGCATCTTTGCACTTATTCCATGAATCAATACTATTCTTAGGCAAAGACGAAAACCAAACATTAGCATGATCTCTAAGTGAAAACAGAAATAACTTCAATTTAACAATATCATTATCTGTATCTTTCTTCTTTTGCATCTCACATAAATCAACAAAGTTGTTTAGATTGGTAGTGGCATCTTCACTAGGAAGGCCGGAGAATTGATCTTTCATAACAAGATTCAGCAGAGCAGCATTGATTTCACAAGACTCAACATGATTAAGAGGAGCAATTGGTGCACTAAGGGAATCATTATTATTGGTATTGGAAAAGTCACAAAATTTGGTATTATCTTGCGCCATAGCGACAAGCAATCCAACACACAAGCAAACAAACAGGCAAGCGAAAGAGAGAGGAGATTGAGAAAGAGAGGGCGAATAAAACGGCAATGATGAAGTGGGGGAGAGGAAAATGAGAGACAAATGGCAAATAATGTAAATGCGAGGGAGATGAGTTTGTGATGGGTACTTGGTATGTCTTGACTTGAGTGAAGACCTCCCCGGCAACGGCGCCAGAAATCCTTCTCGCTACGTCTTGAGCTTGCGTTGGTTTTCGTTGAAGAGGAAAGAGTGATGCAGCAATAGTAGCATAAGTATTTCCCTCAGTTTTTGGGAACCAAGGTATCAATCCAGTAGGAGGCTCCTCAAAAGTCCCACGAACCTACAAAAACAAATAAGAACTCACAACCAACGCAATAAAGGGGTTGTCAATCCCTTCAAGGCCACTTGCGAAAGTGAGATCTGATAGAGATAATATGATAAGATAAATATATTTTTGGTAATTTATAATATAGATTGGAAAAGTAAAGATGCAAATAAAAGTAGATTGAAAGCTTATATGATAAGAGATAGACCCGGGGGCCATAGGTTTCACTAGTGGCTTCTCTCAAGATAGCCTAAGTATTACGGTGGGTGAACGAATTACTGTCGAGCAATTGATAGAAAAGCGAATAATTATGAGATTATCTAGGCATGATCATGTATATAGGCATCACGTCCGTGACAAGTAGACCGACTCCAGCCTGCATCTAGTACTATTACTCCACACATTGACCGCTATCCAGCATGCATCTAGAGTATTAAGATCATAAATAACGGAGTAACGCATTAAGAAAGATGACATGATGTAGAGGGATAAACTCATGCAATATGATATAAAGCCCATCTTTTTATCCTCGATGGCAACAATACAATACATGCCTTGCTACCCCTGCTATCACTGGGAAAGGACACCGCAAGATTGAACCCAAAGATAAGCACTTCTCCCATTGCAAGAAAGATAAATCTAGTAGGCCAAACCAAACTGATAATTCGAAGAGACTTGCAAAGATAACTTAGTCACACATAAAAGAATTCAGAGGAGATTCAAATATTTCTCATAGATAAACTTGATCATAAACCCACAATTCATCAGATCTCGACAAACACACCGCAAAAAGAGTTACATCGAATAGATCTCCAAGAAGATGAAGGAGAACTTTGTATTGAGATTCAAAGAGAGAGAAGAAGCCATCTAGCTAATAACTATGGACCCGAAGGTCTGTGGTAAACTACTCACAGCTCATCGGAGAGGCTATGGTGTTGATGTAGAAGCCCTCCGTTGTCGATTCCCCCTCCGGCGGAGCGCCCGCGAAGGCTCCAAGATGGGATCTCGCGGATACAAAAGGTTACGACGGTGAAATAGTTTTTCATCGTCGCTTCTGATGTTTTTGGGGTACATGAGTATATATAGGAGGAAGAAGTAGGTCGGTGGATGCTCGAGGGGCCCACGAGGGTGGGGGCGCGCCCAGCCCTACGGGGCGCGCCGGGCACCCTCGTGGCTGCCTTGGTTGTTTCTTGACTTCCACTCCAAGTCCTCTGGATCACGTTTGTTCCAAAAAGATCACTCCTGAACGTTTCATTTCGTTTGCACTCCGTTCGATATTCATTTTCTTCAAAACACTGAAATAGGCAAAAAAAACAGCAATTCGGGCTGGGCCTCCAGTTAGTAGGTTAGTCCCAAAAATGGTATAAAAGTGTAAAGTAAAGCCCATAAACATCCAAAACGGGTAATATAATAGCATGGAATAATCAAAAATTATAGATACGTTGGAGACGTATCAGGCCCCAGTTTCTCCAGTGTCACCAACCACATTGGGACATGCGCTTGGGGGCGCCTCCATGGTGGCATGCAGATCTTTGTGAAGACAAGGAACACATCGAATCAGAAGAGTAAAAGACGACGAACATCAGCGAGACCCTCACCGAGGAAACCCATAAGACCCCCGGCAAGATCCTTACCGGGGACGACCGCAACGCCGCGGCAAGACCCTTGTCGGGGCCCTGCAAGGCCCTTGCCGAGGACATCCGCGAGGCCACGGCCAGGCTCACACCCACTAGGTTTCCGCCACTGCTCCCATGCAGCTGCTAGCCCACCAGCTGGGCAGGAACCTGCGTGTCGGCACAAGGCTTCTCGGCCAACTCAGCGCATGCCTACGTGGTGGCATGCAAATCTTTGTGAAGGGCCTACCACCACGCCACCTCAGCAGCCTGCCAGCCTACATGGCACTACCGCCTCGCTGGCCTAGGCGCGTGTCGAGGCAGGGCAAAGCGGCGGTAAAGTGAAGGGAACACGTCAGGGGCGCATTAAATGCACTTTGTCCCGTAATGGCAAGGGATAGGCTTAATCACAGTACCCCGATGCCACCTCCTGTGTGCCACTATGGCGATTCCCTTGCCTATAAAAGGAGGCCCAAGGCATCCAGGAGAAGGATTCGGACTTTTAGACAATTACGCTCATTGTAGCTAGTTCAAGAACCTCAAGAACACAAATACACACATCAAAGCAGGACTAGGGTATTACGCATCCCTGCGGCCAAAACCTGGGTAAATGACCTGCGTGCTCGTACTGACTGCTGATCCTGCTCTCCACACAACCCAGCGCTCCGCAACCGTAGTAGGGATTCTTGTGATCCCATAGGTGTCGTTTCCCATCGACATCTTTGGCACGCCAGGTAGGGGGGCGCAGTAGTGAGCATCTGGTTTAGCAGCTAGTAGCACAGCTCTTCATCGCATGGCTCCCAAGAAGAATACGACCACGGCGATTGGTCCGTCCGGGACCGGACTGCCTATACCGGTGCGGACCAGTAGCGGGCCAATCGCGGAGAGAGCCCGTGGAGAAGCCCGCGAACATCCACATCACCCTGGCAGTCCGGGCCTGGTGAGCAGCGTCGTTCATGCGCCAGGCGGCGAGCCACATGCCGCGAACTCCAGAGACGGAGTTGGGGCCTCCGCAGGCAGCGTGGGCCCCTCCAGGGGCGTCGTCGTGCCGCCAGACGGCGGCGCGGCAACCTCCAAGACACCAACACCGGCGCCCATGGCGCGCTCTTCTCAGGTCGTGCGCGATGATCAGCGCCGCCCTGCTGGTGACCCTGGGCGCCGCCCCGGGAAGAGTCCCGTGCACCCTTCACGTGTCGAGGAGGGCCAGCATGCGCGCCAAGGTGTTGGCGAAAATGGCAGACGGCCGCAGGGCCATGATGGAGCTCCTTCTAACTTAGTTGGAAGTCGAAGTGCATCACGGTCCACGCAGCTTTCGCCTCCGCCCACACCAGCAGAAGCCCTAGCACGCGCGCAGCTGCTCCTCGCCTTTCCTCCCGTTGCGGAGAAGCTCGACGAATGGAGAGCCACCGTCCGGAGCCTCGTCGGCATCGCCCACAAAGATGAGTTGCAACTGGCAGGGCCCGTAGGCCGTCGCTTCGTCGAGCCACCGCATGCCAGCGGTGGACGGGCCGGAGGCGATGCAGCCACGGTGCACTCCCCTCCTCCACACCAGCCACCGCAGATGTCGATCCGTCGCGACGACACTCGCGATGATATCTCCATAGCATCGCCCGACCCGTCAGCCTACCGCGACCAACGTCAAGTTCTTCGGGAGCAAGCTCATGAAGACGCTCGAACCACCATCGAGCGTCGACGTGATGCGTGCCACCAGTCGGACAGACGGGTAGGGCCCACTATGGACCACTCAGCACCGGGAGGCTACGGTGGCCTACCCTATGAGGTGGGCTGTCCGGCCTTCACCCGTGAGCTGCGGCAGTTCCAGTGGCCCTCCCACTGCACGTTCAAGCCCGATATTGGCGAGAAGTACAACGGCAATACTCACCCGTCAGAGTTCCTCAGCATCTACACCATCGCGATGCAAGCTACTGGGGCTCGCGGCGATAAGGTGCTTCCCAATTACTTCCCATTGGCTGTCAAGCCCAATGTTATGTCATGGTTGATGCACTTGCCAGTGGACTCCATTTCTTCTTGGGCGGATCTATGTCATGAGTTTGTTGGCACCTTTACTGAGGACACCAAACTCATGGCCAGGAGAGCGACTTGCATATCATCCCCCAGAAGGAAGGAGAAAACTTGCGCAAGTACATCCAAAGGTTCAGCCAAGTGCAGTACAACATCCTAGACGTTCATCCTGCTGCCGTGATCAGTGCATTTCATCAGAATGTGCACAACCGCAGGATGCGTGAGGAGATGGCAATGAACAAAGTCGGGGATGTGGCCGAACTTTATGTTCTGGCTGATCGGTGCACCCGAGCTGAAGAAGGGAGGAAGTACACCGGTGAAGACGCCGGAGCTGAGACCGACTCCACGGATGACACCGCCACCCCGGCAAAGAAGGGCCGGCGAGTAACAGGAAGCACAACGGCAAGACCGTGCTTGCCGTCGAGGTGTCCGACGACACCGGTGCCGCCAAGAAGGCCAAGGCAAGTGACCCCGGCAAGGAGGTTGTCGGGTGTGTCGCTTGCCGGGCCTTGGCAGCTGCCGACAAACCAGGAGGCTCCGACAAGCAGTATTGCAAGATCCAGCGCACCAAGGGCCACGACCTCCAGAACTGCCGGCAGGTTGAGCTGCTCGCTGAGAAGCAGAAATCCGAGTATGAGCAGCGGGACAAGGAGAAGGGCCAAGAGAGTGCCGAAGGATCTGGAAAGAAGCGTGGCAGCTAAGGAGGCTACTGCGGCAAGGATAGTCAGCAGGAGAGGCCCGCCCGGGTCCGCGACAAGAAGCAAGAAGACGATGATCATGACGAGGATGATGAGTACGGCGATCACGAGTTCTAGAAAGCTATAGAGGCCATGTGCGTCGACGGTGGCGCCTCGCTGCATACATCCCACCGCTAGCTCAAGCAATGGGCGCGTGAGATCACAGCGATGGAGCCATCCCTCGACGTGCGGAAGCCACTGAAGTGGTCCAGCAAGCCTATCATCTTTGACACCGAGGACCACCCTGACCGCACTACTGTGGTTGGGTGCTTGTCGTTGTTGGTTTCCCCAATGATCCGCAACCTCAAGGTGACGAAGATGCTAGTTGACGGCGGGGCTGGTCTGAACTTGATCTCGCCCGTCGTGATCAAGAGGCTGCAGATCCCTGATGGGGACCTCGAGAAGACAGGCACTTTTCAAGGGGTCAACCCGTGGAGGAGTCAGCCAAAGGGAAAGGTCACGCTGCCCGTGACGTTTGGAGGCGAGTTGAACTACAAGACGGAGAGGATTGTCTTTGATGTAGCCGAGATCCCCTTGCCTTACAACGGGATTCTCGGCCGCCCAGTGCTGGACAAGTTCATGGCGGCTTCTCGCTACGCCTTCAACATGCTGAAGATGCCCGGGCCGATGAACATCCTCACCGTCCCCTCCGACAAGAAAGATGCGTTGATTTGCACTGACCAACTCTACCGGGAAACGGTTGCAGCAGCTGCTGCTAAGGCACCTGCTCCTGCCGATGAAGCCACGGGAGGAAAGAAGACCAGCGGGACTCCTCGCACCCACTCCGGCAAGCGAACCTCTTCGGGGTGTTGCGCTCCCATCGAGGACGTGCCAGAGAGCTCCACCGGCAAGAGCAAGAAGTCCAGAGCTGCACCACCAGAGACCAAGAAGGTGTCCGTCAAAGAGGACGGCACGGGAGGGGCTTTTACCATAAGCTTCACCCTCGACGGGAAATAGGAAAGCGAGCTCGTCACTTTCCTGCGGGCGAATGTTGGTGTGTTTGCATGGCAAGCATCCAACATCCTCGGCGTTCCCAGGGAAGTGATTGAGCACCATCTTGCTATCTGTCCTCATGCACGGCCCGTCAAGCAGAAGGTCAGGAAGCAAGCTCTGGAGAGGCAGGAGTTCATCACGGAGGTGATCAGAAAACTAGAGGAGGCAGGCTTGGTAAGGTGGGTGCTCCATCCAACGTGGTTGACCAATCCGGTAGTGGTGCGCAAGGCAAACGGAAAGTGGAGACTGTGTATTGATTACACAGACATCAATAAAGCTTGTCCAAAGGATCCCTTCCCGTTACCGCGCATCGACCATATTGTTGACTCCACGGCCGGGTGTGACCTGCTATCATTCCTTGACGCCTACTCAGGGTACCATCAGATCTTCATGACAAGAGAAGACGAATAGAAGACAACATTCAGCACCCCATGTGGTACGTATTGTTTTTTACGGATGCCTTTCGGGTTGAAGAGTGCTGGCTCGACCTTTGCAAGAGCAGTCCAAATTGGTTTTGAGCCCCAGCTACATAGAAATATGGAAGCTTATATGGATGACATAGTGGTCAAAACCAAGGACAAAGCAACACTTGTGCAAGATCTGGAGGAAACATTTGCAAACCTGTGCAAGATCAACCTCAAGTTGAACCCTGAGAAGTGTGTCTTCGGTGTCCCGTCCGGTAAGCTTCTCGGGTTCTTTGTGTCGCAGCGTGGGAATGAGGCAGACAAGATCAAGGCCATCGAGCAGAGAGGCACCTAAGCGGATCAAAGACGTGCGTCGGCTCACTGGCTGCGTTGCCGCCATGAGCAGATTCCTCTTCAACTCCGCGGAGCGTGCCCTTCCCTTTTTCAAGATCTTGAAGAAGGCGGGCCCAATGGAGTGGACTCGAGAGGCCGAGGCAGCACTGTAGGATTTGAAGAAATACCTTTCCTCTACCCCAGTGCTGGTAGCACCTAAACCACAAGAACCGTTGTTGTTGTACCTAGCGGCAATGAAACAGGTGGTTAGCGCCGCACTGGTGGCACAGAGAGAGGTCGATGAAGAGGCAGCAGCAACGGCAGAATCAACGGATGGCGAGCCGGAACCCTCCCGGTAGGGCTCGGTCCCGGCAAGACTAAGTCCCCGGCAAAGGCTAACGCCAGTGCAACAGGGCCCGCGCGACTAGGTGAAGTGGTGCAGAAGAAGAAAATGGTGCAGCACCCAGTTTACTTCGTCAGCTCCCTCTTGCAGGGGGCTAGGTCGAGGTACTCAGGTGTGCAAAATTTGATCTTCGGCCTCCTTATGGCCTCCAGGAAGTTGCTTCATTACTTCCAAGCGCATGAGATCACCGTTCACCCGCCTCCCGTTGCAACGGTTACTGCATAACCCAGATGCAACGGGGAGGATTGTGGAATGGGCCCTGGAGCTGTCAAGTTTTGGTTTAAAGTTCGACATCACCTCGATGATTCAGAGCAGAGTCTTGGTGGAATTCGTTGCAGAGTGGACCTCAACGCCCGACGAAGAGGTACAGGAGACCACTCTCCCCGGCAAGGAAACGAGTCGCAACTGGGTCATGTACTTTGATGGAGCCTTCTCGCTACAAGGCGCCGGCACTGGTGTGCTGCTTGTCGCACCCACCGGAGAGCACCTCAAGTACGTGATCCAAATGCACTTTCTCAGGGAGATGTCGACGAACAACACCACCGAGTACGAGGGATTGCTTGCTGGTATCAAGATCGCGGCAGACCTCGGATTCAAGAAGCTCATCGTCAGGGGTGATTTGCAGCTTGTCGTCAGGCAGATCAACAAAGATTATCAGAGCCCGTTGATGGAAGCTTACGTAGATGAAGTGAGGAGACTGGAGGGGTGCTTTGACGGTCTACAGGCTGAGCATGTCTCCCGGATGGAGAACGACATCGCCGACTACTTGTCGAAGCGCGCTGCCCTCAAGCTACCTGTGGAACCAGGTACTTTTGTGCTTCGGTTAACTCAACCATCCGTCGAACCATCAACAGGGCAGAACAAGTGGAGGAAGCTAGGCCCCGACAAGTACTTCCCCACAGAGCTCCCTGGAGCCGCCGGCGAAGGAGTTGCCATGGACGTCGAGCCTACCGTGGGACAACCAACTCCGGTGGGGCGCCAGGCCCTTGCCGCGGAGGCAACCGTTCCCACGGCAGAAGAAATGACTTTGATCCTTGACGTCGAGCCACAGGCTCCAGCATGGGCGCAGCACGCCGTCTGATTCCTCCAAATAGGAGAGCTTCCTGAGGAGCAGGAAGAGGCAGAGAGAGTAGCCCGCCGGTCTGCTCTGTACCAGCTTGTTGACAACGTCTTGTACAGAAAAAGGCCGAATGGGGTGAAATTGAAGTGCATCTCCCGGGAGGAAGGACTGGAGCTGTTGGCAGAGATACATGGAGGCATATGTGGCTCCCGCATAGGGTCAAGGGCCCTTGCTGGCAAGGCTTTCCGACAAGGTTTCTTCTGGCCCACCGCCCTCCAGGATGCGACGGCACTAGTAACCAAGTGTGAAGCATGCCAGTTCCATTCGAAGAAACTTCATCAACCAGCTCAAGCCTTGCAAATAATTCCCCTCTCCTGGTCATTCTCAGTCTGGGGGCTCGACATACTGG
Organism: Aegilops speltoides; assembly: GCA_021437245.1. NCBI lineage: Eukaryota > Viridiplantae > Streptophyta > Magnoliopsida > Poales > Poaceae > Aegilops > Aegilops speltoides. The sequence continues at coordinate 241,146,929 of CM038144.1, forward strand.
GCCCTTTTTCCCCGCGCCGTAGGGGGCTTTGAGTACTTGTACGTTGCCATCGACAAGTTCACGAAGTGGCTGGAGGTGGAAGCAGTTAGGAAGGTGACCGCACAGTCGGCCGTCAAATTCCTCAAGGGACTAATTTGCCGCTTTGGTGTGCTGAATAGAATCATCACCGACAACGGCACGCAGTTCACAAGCCACACCTTCATGCAGTATATCGAGGACCTCGGCAGCAAGGTCTGCTTTGCTTCTGTGGCACACCCACGGAGCAACGACCAAGCGGAGAGGGCAAATGCAGAAGTGCTACGTGGTCTAAGGACGAAGACTTTTAAAAGGATGCACAAAAGAGGGAGGCGCTGCATTGATGAGTTGCCGGCGGTTCTTTGGTCGATCAGAACTCATATACGGGTCAGAAGCAGTTCTCCCCACGGAACTCATATACGGGTCACCTCGAGTGCTCACTTATGATGAGCTTGAGCAAGAGCGATTGCGGCAAGATGACACAATGTTCCTCGAGGAAGATCGTCTTCGAGCGGCTGTGAGAGCGGCACACTACCAGCAAGCCTTGCACCGCTACCATAGCCACAAGGTTCATGCCCGAAGCTTTGAGGAAGGCGACCTTGTTCGTCGGCGCGTTCAGTCGACCAAGAATTCCAACAAATTGACGCCGAAGTGGGAAGGCCCTTATCAGGTAACACGAGTCACCAGGCCTTGCGCAGTTCTCCTGGAGACCGAAGATGCCGTTCCAGTGAGCAACTCCTGGAATATTGAGCATCTTTGCAACTTTTACCCATAAGGCGTGGCTGCCGGGCCCCCCGGTAGGCCACCTTTTGTACAAGCCTTGCCGGAAAGGCACGTAACCCTCTATACAAAGCCAGGCGCAAACCCTGAGCATAAATAAACGAAGCACTGGCGCCCTAAGTTAGTTAAAGCATGCATGCTAGATTAAGTCTCTCCCTCGGTTAGGGTTGATGGTGCCTAGCAGCGACTAACCCCTAGCACAAAGGTTGAGTTTCCATCTCTTTGTTCCTATACATCCTCTTTGGTTCGCAGGGTACATAAATGTTTCCGCCAAGCCGAGTGGAAGGAGGAGGACAAGCCGGTGCTCCGGACCCGGCAAGCCAAGCTTGCCGAGGGCTGATGACACGAAGGTCCACCCACGGCAAGTCAGGGTTTCCAGGGGTTGCAGATCCAGATAAGTTTTCCCACCCCCTGTCATGCATTTCCATATGAAACTTGGGACGTACAGAACCTCGTTTTGTTCCAAGGCTTCCGTGCTCCCTTCGTTCCCATTACCCAAGGACTCCTCGGTTCGGAACGTGGTTGTAGCCGCGGCGGCAAGGAAGCAAGCGTAGGGCCCACCCCCACTTCGTCCCTGCCTCCGCCAAAGGTGTGAGTAAGGACGAACGGAGTGGGGGGACGGTAAGGTCTGCTGCCGGGCAGCGGTGTTCATATTGAAAATAACAAGGATTTGTTCCTTGGTATGGGCTTTGCTGACACACACACAAGACCCGGCAAGCACCTTTTTACATTAATACGTTCCATACAGGTATAGCTCGTACGGAATATAAACATGAACAGGGAGATTACAGGTTTTAGATCTAAATAAGGCCCATAGGCTTGCAAACTGAAAAAATGATAAGGTGCCCGTAATCCCTTTCTTGTTCCTCTCCTTAGGAAATGAAACAAGAAGGCAAAAGAGCAGAAGGGGCGCCTAGGCGGGGTACGAGCAGCAGAAGGCGCCAAGAGACATGTTGGCGATCCCCAAGGAGAGGGATGGTGGTGGTGACGTCGAAGGAAGAGCTGGAAGATGAGGCAGCGGTCCGTCAATACGCAATGAAGGCATCGGTGCCATCGTACTCCGACTTGACGGCCCGCCACCGGCCTTCTTCGCCTTCTCCAGCCTCTCCACGCCAACCGCCCAAGGAGGCGACCCCGAGAAGTTTAAGGAGCCGGCGACACAGATGATGGGGTCGCTAGTGTCGCCCCGGAGCGGCACGCCCGATGCTTAGTCGGACCCGTCATCCTGCCGCTCGCTACCCTCGTCGCTGTTGCCGCTGTCCTCCTCGCCACTCCCACTCAAGGAAGAATCTTCATCATCAGGGGAGCTCTCCACGCAGCACCTTACGCCGGTCCCGAAGTGTCCAAAGACCTTGATGGAGAGGAGGCCACTCTCCATTAATTTGAAATGGAGAGTGAGCCCCTCCATCAGGCTGTGGATGCGAGCGAAGTTCTTCCACACCCGGCGAAGGTACATGACGTGAGGGCCTGGGAACTCGACGTCGGCCCATGTGCCGCTGTTCCCACAGCCCCTCACGTGCAGCCTCAGCGCCTGCGGCTGTCCAGCTCCATCTCCCGGGCAAACGGGGTAGGGAGACGAAGATGACGGCGCGCCGGCCGGCGCAGCCTGATGAAGAACTCATAGGGGTTGTCCCCGACATGGCCATCCACCGGGGAAGGGGCCGCTTGCGGAGGCGAGGCCGACGCGCCGCCCCGTCCTCCTCTTCCCCGAGCACCGTGACGGCCTCGACCTCCCCCCTCCCCCTTCCTCTAACGGCTGGCTCCGCCGCCATGAGCTCTTGGGGAGGAGCAACATGTTGTCTAGCAGAGACCCTCGCCGCCACCGATGAAGTGTCACCACGCCCTCTCGCCATGGTAGAAGGGAGGAGGGAGCAGGAATGGGGAGAGGCGGATGACGAAGGATTGAGAGGCGTCGTTCCTCCCGCTCCCCTCCTTATAAAGGACGGGGTCGGGGCTCGGCCGCCCCCTTCAGCCAATCCGGCTCATTAATGTAACAGCAGGCGAGGCCATCGACCGTCCTCTCCGCCCAATTGAAGGCGCATGGGAATCGACCCACGCGTGCACAACTCCCCGTATCCCGCGTGCCTCTCATTCACTCTGCGTCGTGCATGCGGCGTACATGGCGTGAGAGACAGGCATTATGGGACGCGTGGAGCGAGGGTTCCCCGGTAAGGACAGTAAATGAGCAACGGTCCTGCGGTCTCGAAAGGACACGCAAGCCGCCTCTCTACTGTTCACCGCAAGATGACGCAAGCGTGCTTCGGTCACGCGTGAGCGCAACCCCCACGTCACGCATTCAACACGGGTCGTGGGGAAGCGCAGCGGACAGGTTACCGCGGTAAAAACCGCCCCGCTTGCCCGCGCACCGTTCTGGGCTTGGCCCAATGACGTGTTGCATTTATGTGTGGCCCAGGCCCGGGGGCTCCTGTCGGTGTACTAAATTAGGGGTGCTCCTTTCTACCCCTTTATTTGTGCATGGGCAGTCAGAGCCGCGCCCACGACCACGCCTAAGCAAGGCAGAAGCACAAAATCAAAGCAACGGCAAGACAGAAGCATAAAGAGCAAGAAGGCGAAGTGGTTTCCCCCGGTAAGGTCCTTGCCGGGGCAGCCCCCACGGCCCCGGCAAAGCCCTTGCCGGGGCAGCCTACCTGACGCCAGCAGGGCACACCGCCCATGGGCCCCAGTTTCTCCAGTGTCACCAACCACGTTGGGACATGGGCCCGGGGGGCGCCTCCATGGTGGCATGCAGATCTTTGTGAAGACAAGGAACACTTCGAATTAGAAGAGTAAAAGACGACGAACCTCGGCGAGACCCTCACCTAGGAAACCCACAAGACCCCCGGCAAGATCCTTGCCGAGGACGACCGCAACGCCGCGGCAAGACCCTTGTCGTGGTCCCGGCAACGCCCTTGCCGAGGACATCCACGAGGCCACGACTAGGCCCGCACCCGCCAGGTTTCTGCCACCGCTAACATGCAGCTGCCAGCCCACCAGCTGGGCAGGCACCTGCTTGTCGGCATAAGGCTTCTCGGCCAACTCAGCACATGCCTACGTGGTGGCATGCAAATCTTTGTGAAGGCCCTACCACCGCGCCACCTCAGCAGCCTGCCAACCTACATGGCACAACCGCCTTGCTGGCCCAGGCGCGTGTCGAGGCAGGGCGAAGCGGCGGTAAAGTGAAGGGAACACGTCAGGGGCGCATTAAATGCACTTTGTCCCGTAATGGCAAGGGATAGGCTTAATCACAGTACCCCGATGCCACCTCCTGTGTGCCACTGTGGCGATCCCCTTGCCTATAAAAGGAGTCCCAAGGCATCCAGGAGAAGGATTCAGACTTTTGGACAAGTTACTCTCATTGTAGCTAGTTCAAGAACCTCAAGAACACAAATACACACATCAAAGAAGGACTAGGGTATTACGCATCCCTGCGGCCCGAACCTGGGTAAACAACCCGCGTGCTCGTACTGACTGCTGATCCTGCTCTCCTCACAACCCAGCGCCCCGCAACCATAGTAGGGATTCTTGTGATCCCATAGGTGTCATTTCCCACCGACACCAGTGGTTACACATACACGCACCCATGAACTGTTCGGTTAGGGGAGCAAACAGAGCAGCGGTGTTTAGTTAGAATAGAGGAGCACACATGGTCATGTTTTACAAACCAATGCCTCATAATTTTTCTTTTTCAACTGAGTGCTGGCTAAACATGCATAACCTTCCTATTACAAGGTTAAGATCAACTCGACACCATCAATAATCTTGAAATGATTTTTAGTTGTCAAGCAAATCTTTATGCTAATTCCCACAAGAAATTTGTGTTTGAAGAATTATTACATTACTAGGGAAATATCTTTTATATGGCTTCATGAAATCAAGTATGACGCTAGATTTGCAGAATCACTAAGAGGCATAGAAAACTGATTTAGCACTACGTAATTAATTAAATATGACATATTCTTGATTTTGTGTAGATGTTTCAGATGGATTTTGTTTCATATGATATCAAGGATGTAGGATGGTTGGGTGAAGAAACTTTCCGTGGAACATCCTGATCCCGGCAGCGGTCCCTCCGCTCAGCATTGCCAATGCCATGATTGTGGTTAATACCCACGAGACATTATATTCTATGTGTGGATTAAACAGAGCTGAGTAAACATCATCCATAGGAGATGCATTTGCTGATTAAGTTTAGAGGAGAAAGTGGTTCTTTATTCTGTTCAAATGCCGACCAGATCAGGTGTACCTTTAGGCTCTGTGCTAAGCACCGACAGCAAATTCTTATTTTCAGCGGGATTGTATACTAGACCGAGGTTCTACAGGCAGTGGGTTTGCTTGGACTATTATGTGAAGCCGTGTAAACGCAGTTGTCAACACACTCAGGAATTCGCTAGAGGAAAGTGGTCTAACTTTCAACATTTGGAGCTCTGACATGCAAGATTTTTTGAGGTAATGCAAGGTGGTAAATATCTCAATTATATAAACCAGCATAAGCTTTTGGGCAGCAACATTAGAAGGATCGTTTTTTACAGGTTTCATTCCATCCTGAGAAAACAAATTTCTTTTACAGGGCATTTTAAATAATGAACAACTTTCTTTTACAGGGCAATCTAGAATAATGACCTTGGGAGATTATGTGCATGGAAAAGGTAATGGCCTGTATGAGACTAGATTGAGTTGTTTGTTCAGTGAGGAAAGGACAACAAATGAGCCACTGCAGTGTTGTCTATAGCCAAGGAACAAAAGGTCAAAGATAGAGCTCAGATGTATCGATGGAGATGTCAGAAAAATTATCTCTTGAAGCGAGCCACAAACATTGAAACTAGCATTGGCAAGAGTATGCATCAACCATCATGCATGAATTCATAAGATCTACCATCAAGTCTCTGAAGTGCGGCGTTGTGCTACAATATTCTCTTAAATATGTGGAACGAATCTATTTTCCCGTTACAACTTGCGGATATTTTTTGCTTATATTTTTGTTTTATTTATTGGACTCCCCTAACCTATATTTCTCAGCCATTCAATTGTGATCGTAGAGACAAGATATCCCCTACTCAAACCACCTCTTATTTAATCAGACCAAAACCTAGATCCTAGGAGATGTCCCATCCTTCCATTCCGCCACCCACTCACTCACTCCATCTTCCTCGGGATCCCCGTCGCTCCAATCCTCATCCCCCGCCCACCTCCCTCATTTTCAGTATTGAACCAACCCACAACAGCGCTGCCCACACGCCCCTCTGACTGTTGTCACCGTAGCTCGTTGACACATCTCGCCAAGCTCTCCTCGTTCCCCTGCAGCCATGGCACCGGAGGCCTCCTGTCTCCTCGTCGTCAGAACCCCGCTTCCCCGACCTACCCGAGCTTACAGATCGGGGGAGGAGCCCCGATCTAGAGCTCCGCCTGAGCGTGCCACTTCCTGAGGGCCTCGTCAGCGGCAGCCACCATGACACGCTACTTCTCCTTCCCTTCTTCTTCTCCCGTTCCCTCTGGATCCCTCTCTCACCCGCACTCTCTCTTCTCCATGAAACTCACAGGAGCATCATGGTCGTCCCCACTGTTAGAAGGGAGAGAAAGGATTGATGGAATAGTTGATGTATTTGCTTGAGCCTCATGGGCATATATGTAGGAGTATAATGATCTACTTGGAGTACAAGACAAGACAGAACAAATCATAGTCTATCTCATCTTTCCTAATAATCACGATACTCAACATCCCCCCGCAATCACAATGGTAGCGACGCAGACCGTGAGACTGGAGAAGAATCTGAAGGCAAGCTGACGGACACCCCCCACAGTCGTAACGGCCGATGCATCGCGGAGTCATGGCTAGAGTGAAAACCGACGAGGTTGCTCAAGCAGGCGGTAGCCCTTTGTGCCGTTTGGCGATGTAGCCGAGAGCGTGGGTTGCGGAGCCGTGGTCGAGGTAGTCATATGAAGAATGCCGTGGTCGATGTCGAGTCGGGTAGCCGGTGTCGAGGAAGTCGCCGTGGAGCCGTGGGCGCAAGGAAGCACCGAGTTAGTCATGGGCGCAGTGGTGTCGGAGTAGTGGTGCGCCAGGAAGTAGATGATGTTGACGACGCATCGCGCCGGGGTTGCCAACCTCAGGGACACATCATAGACGAAGGCACACATCGGTGTAGCCAGCACCGGGCATGCATAGACGGACGAAGACGAAGTTGACCAAGCGTCGCACCAGGCTTGCCAGGCCCGGGGACACATCATGGACGAAGGCACGCGGCGGTGTTGCGAGCATCGGGCATGCGTAGACTGGGACCTGCACGAGCTGTATGCCCTGTCGAAGAAGTTGGAGAGGCCAGCAGAGAAGGACTCGACGATGGTTGCGGCGCCAATCGGCGCGGAGCCAATGTCGCCAATGTTGGGGTAGATGACGGTCGGTTTTATAGTGGTCTCATTGTGTCTTAATGGTCCACCTTGTACATGATGGTGTTGTACGATTGAGCCCGTGTGGGCCCCACCATAAAACTTTTAGATGAAATCTCTATCATATGTTTGTTTCCAGCTTGTTCTGCAAGCCAAATCCTTTGTTTTGTTTTGAGTTGTGGTATTCGAGTTGATTTGAAGTCATGAGTGTTGTTCCATACCTTTTTCCTAAGAGGTGTTCTCATATTTCTATGGGAGTGCTAATCCTTCTTGATCATCGAGATTGTCATGTCAATTCTTTCCCAAACGGTGCACTTCTCTTCAAGATGATCCTATCATTTTCCCCATTTGCAAGATCAATTCTCAGTTTTCCCAACGGTGTCCGTTTCATCTGTCCCAAGTTGCCTTTGTTTTTTCCACCATCCCATCCTTTTCTCCAAGGCCTCAGATTTGTTAATCAAGTATACTTTTATTTATGTGAAGTTTTGTCATACTTCTCTTCCAAGTTTCATCTAGTGATTCCTCGTGAAAATGCTCAGGAGCTACAAGTTTATCATTCTTCATTCTCCTTCCTTCTCCGGTGAACTAAATTGAAGCTTTTGGTGTTAGTCATATCCATTTCCTCGTTTCAAATGCTTTCTCATGCCGGTGCACCTCTTAATCATTCACCTCTCGTTGTTCATTTGTTCCGGAGTACTGAAGATATCTCAGAAGATTCGCTATTCCATTCTTAATACGTTCAAGATATTTTGAGGTTGTAGCCATTTAATTCAATCAGTGCAATATCTCTTCAAAAATTGATTCAATGGTGTTTCTTTTGAGTGGGCCCATAACCCACAGGTATTTTCCCTAGGATCTTACCTAACTCTTCTAAAAAATTGGAGTTATTCTCAAATTCATTTCCAAGTTTGACGTAAGAATGAATTCTCATCAGTCAAATGTATCCTCCAAATTCGCTTTCGAATTCTTTCATCTTTGGTTCAACCTTTCTATTCTTCATTGTTCAGGAGTGTTTCAGCAATTCATGGTGGTGTTCTTCGTTGTCTTTTCCAGCATTGAAGACCGAAGAAGAGTTTTTCTCTAAATCTTGCTCCGTTATTTTGAAGATTCGTGGTTCTAGCTTGTTGGTATCCTCTCAATTGGTTCCGATTGTGAGAATTCCTTTCATAACCATTCGAAGCTTTTTAGGAGTGTTTTCGTTTTGATTTCTGGAGGCCATCATCTCAGAATATTTATTCATTCATAGTTTTAGCTCTCGCTCAACAAGTCTCCTAAATTGTTGTTTCTCCATTCATCTCCAAATCTTACCGGTGCGTCGTTCAAGTATTCTCTAGTCAGCTCGTGATCTCTTTGTTCTCTTGGATCTAAATTCCCTAAAGTATCTTCATTCATTTTCTAATTATTCCCGATGATTCATTCTCTTTTCTTCGTTCATTTTAAAATTCTTACATGCTTCATTCAACATTCCTATTTCCTTTATTATCGTATCATTCATTCGTTCTTCCCAAAATCCTTCCGGTGAGTCATTCAAGATTTTCCCAAGTTTGCACCATATCTCTCCTCAATCCTTGCAAGAAGAATAAGTAGCATGCTTATGCATTGCTTGTAATCAAGTTAAGTTGATGAAGGGTAAGCATGACATAATTCTTATTCTTGTTTCCTCGAGATGATTTAACTCCTTCTTCCGGGGTTCGTTCATGATATTAAATTCTCGGTTCTAAGTTGTTCAACTTTTCTTTTACGGAGTTCCAAGATTTTGCATTATCTCATCAGGAACCTCCATCTAAATCATTGCAAGGCATCAATCTTATTCTTTTCATCCTTCACTTGTTTCTCATCGTCCTTTTGTTACAGGAGTTCTTCATGGAGACTCTATATGGTGGTTCATCACATATTCCTTTCATTATAGAAATGTTCATCAAGATTCTTGTTGGAGGAGCTCAAGTATTATTTTTCCTGTATTTTGAAGTGCAACTCATTCTCCCTTATCTTTTGAAGTAGAGTTTTGCATCTCTTCATTTCTCTCAAGCACTCAATTGTTTTGTTAGTGGCAGAATTTCACCTCAGTTTTTGCGATGTTTTCCATAAGCCCACAACAAGCTTGTTCTTTTTGTTGTTAAATTTTCCAAGAACTCTGTTCAATCCTTCTTTGTAAGGATGCTCTTTCAAATTCATTTATGGTTGGAGATGTTGGTTTCATTCTTCGTTCTATTCATTTCAACTATCTAACTATCATTCATTTGTTTCGGAGGCATTATGTTGTTGCTCTCATCAAGTATCATCCCATTGTATCAAGTGCATGTTTTATTCCTTCCATTTTCAGTCAGAGTGTTGTCTAAATTCTTTCATTCTTATTCCTTGTCTATCTCATTTTAACCTGAGTGGTTTCAAAGTCTATCTTGTCCCTTAAGCTCTTGGTTCTCATCGTATTCCTTGTTCCTCTTGTCCAACGGACTATTTTCAAACTTGTTCATCCCTATTGTATTCTTTGTTTCAAGTTGTTCAAACTCTCAAGGTTCTTTGGTTTCACTCTTTTGTCAAGAAGCAACTTCATGTTACCTCTTCTCTTCCTCTTCCGTTTGTCATCCCTAGATCTCGGGGTGAGATCTCTTGTAAGTGGGGGAGAGTTGTAACAGCACGAGACCGACGCTCCAGACGCCTTCCATATTTTCACTGTAGCCGATTTAATTATTTTTGCTTGTTGCATTTCATCATGTCATCATGTGCATTTCATCTGCATGTTTTCATAAAACTCATAGTCGTTCATGGTTGCCGCTTCTCCCTTTGTCTCTGTTGACCTTTTGTCAGGCCTCTTTGTCTTTGTCGACCTCTCTTAGACCCCCTCACATGTGTCCAAAATTGCCATGAACCCGAACCGCTCGGGCATGCAAACATTTCCAAATATTTTTGATTTATTTATTGGACTCCCCTGACCTATGTTCCTCGACCATTTGATTGCGGTCGTAGGGACTATTAGATGGGAGAGAGAGGGATTGGTGGAATAGCTATTGTATTGCTTGAGGCTTGTGGGCATATATATAGGAGTACATGATCTACTTGGAGTACAAGACAAGCCAGAATACTTCCTAGTCTATCCTATGTTTCCAATACAATCATGTTACTCAACATCCCCCCGCAGTCACAATGGTAGCGACGTAGACGGTGAGACTAGAGAACAATCCGAAGGCAAGCCGACGGACACCCCCCATAGTCATAACGGTTGATGCATCATGGAAGTCATGGCTGGAGTGGAAACTGATGAGGTTGCTCAAGCAAGGCGGTAGCCCTTTGTTCCGTTTGTCGAGGTAGCCGAGAGCGTTGGTGGTGTGCCGTGGTCGAGGTAGCCATGCAAAGAATGTTGTGGTCGATGTCGAGTCGGGGTAGCTGGTGTCGAGGAAATCGCCGTGGAGCCACGGGCGCAAGGAGTTGCTGAGTTAGTCATGGGCACAGTGGTGTCGACGTAGTGATGCGTTAGGAAGAAGACGATGTTGACAAGGTGTCGCACCGGGTTAGCCAAACCTAGGGACACGTCAGAGATGAAGGCACGCGTCAGTGTTGCAAGCACCGGGCATGCATAGACGGAAGAAGAGAGGAGGAGAGGTTCTCCCCCTTGTGCTTCCTCCCCCATGGCCTCCACCTTTTGGTCCTTGGCCTTCATGGTGATGAAGACCCCTCTGGGATACTCCTCCATGGCCACCGGTGATGATGGCCCCCTCCGGCAGGGTGCCGGAGAGGGCCCCGATTGGTTTTTCGTGGCTACAAAGGCTTGCGGTGGCGGAACTTCTGATCTAATCTCTGTTCTGGAAGTTTTAGGGTACGTAGGTATATATGGGTGAAGGGGTTACGTCGGAGGAGCTACGGGGACCCCACGAGGTAGGGGCCGCACCTGGGGGGTGGGCGCGCCCCCCACCCTCGTGGGCAGCCCGTATCTCCCCTGACGTGCACTCCAAGTTCCCTGGGTTGCTTTCCTTCCAAAAATAACTTCTCCAGTTGATTTCGTTCCGTTTTGACTCCGTCGATATTCCTTTTCCTCGAAACCTTTGAAATAGGCATAAAACAACAAATCTGGGCTGGGCCTCCGGTTAATAGGTTAGTCCCAAAAATAATATAAAAGTGGATAATAAAGCCCAATATTGCCTGAAACAGTAGATAATATAGCATGGAGCAATCAAAAATTATAGATACGTTGGAGACGTATCAGGCATCCCCAAGCTTAATTCCTGCTCGTCCTCGAGTAGGTAAATGATAAAAAGATAATTTTTGATGCGGAGTGCTAGTAAGTGCTTAATTTTGATCAATGATAATTCCAATCACTTTTTCTAGCATCAATATGTGTCATAATAGCAGCTTATCTCATAAAACTTTTCACGATCAAGTAACATTCTATTCACAATTTCAAGCATGGTTCAGTCACTGAAGCAATTGCAATTTATCATAACATCAGAAAGAGTCAAGAATAGAGCTTTTCAGCAAGTCCACATACTCAACTATCATATAGTCTTCTACAATTGCTAACACCCACGCAATACTTGTGGTTATGGAGTTTCAGCCGGACACTGAGAAAGATAGGGGCTTATTGTGTTGCCTCCCAACGTATTCACCTTTAGGTGATGTCAACAATAATAGCCCATGCTAACTTACATCCAATTGGATATATATATCATGATCTTTCAAACACGAGGAGCTTGCCAAAGGATAAAATGAAAAAAGGGAAAGGTGAGGATCACCTTGACTCAAGCATAAAGTAAAAAACATAAAGTAAAGATAGGCCCTTCGCAGTGGGAAGCAGAGGTTGTCATGTGCGTTTAGGGTTGATGCACAAAACCTTAATGCAAAAGAACGTCACTTTATATTGCCCCTTGTATGTGGACCTTTATTATGCAGTCCGTCGCTTTTATTACTTCCACAACAAGTTCGTACAAAGTTTATTTTCTCTGCACTAATAAGTCATGCATATTTAGAGAGCAATTTTTATTGCTTGCACCGATGACAACTTACTTGAAGGATCTTACTCAATCCATAGGTAGGTATGGTGGACTCTCATTGCAAAACTGGGTTTACGGGTATTTGGAAGCACAAGTAGTATCTCTACTTGGTGCAAGGATTTGGCTAGCATGAGGGGGAAAGGCAAGCTCAACATGTTTGGAAGTTCAATGACAATATACTTTAACTGAGATGTCGGAAAACATAAACCATTATGTTGTCTTCCTTGTCCAACGTCAACTCTTTTAGCATGTCATACTTAATGAGTGCTTCACAATCATAAAAGATGTCCAAGATAATATATTTGTATGTGAACCTCTCTTTCCTTATTACTTCCTATTAATTGCAACGATGACCAAAACTACGTTTGCCAACTATCAATAACTTTTATGCCTCATACTTTCTATGTTGAAGTCATCACTAACCATGTTATAAGCATATGAAACATAAAAAAATCAGATTTATGACATTCAATTCATTCCCCTATTTACTCATAGGATATACATGAAGCACATGAGTAAATGACAAACTACTCCAAAAGATATGAGTGAAGGACACTGAGTAGTCAAATAATTAACTAGCCATGGGAGGGTTCCTTTTCTATTCAAAATTTCAGATCCAATGATTTTATTCAAACAGCAAGTAAAACAAAATAAAATGACATTACAAGGATAGCACAACTCATGTGAAGAAGCAAAAACTTAGGCTCAACCGATACTAACCGATAGTTGTTGAAGAAGAAAGGTGGGATGCTTAACGGGGCATCCCCAAGCTTAGATGCTTGAGACTTATTGGAATATTATCTTGGGGTGCCTTGGGCATCCCCAAGCTTGAACTTTTGTGTCCCCTTAATTCATCTCATATCACGGTTTCTCTTTTTATCAAAAGCTTCATCCACAACAAACTCAACAAGAACTCGTGAGATGGGTTAGTATAAACCAATGCAAAACCTTATCATTTTCTACTGTAACAAATCACTGGAATTATTATTCAACATTGCATACTAAATTCCTCTGCATATTTAATACTCCTATTCTCAAATAGAATCATTAAACAAGCAAACATATGCAAACAATGCAAACATAACAGCAATCTGTCAAAACAGTACAGCCTGTAAAGAATGCAAGAGTATCAATACTTTCCTAACTCCAAAAATTATGAGAGAAAATTCCCACTGTAATAAATTTATCAGAGCTCATCATGCAAAAAGTTTCAACATTATATCATGCTCTGACTTTTCTTGGGAATTTTTGCAACAGCGGTAAACTTTCTGTTTCCAAACAGCAACATGTATACTAGCAAAATAAGCATGGCAAAGGCTATCCTTGACTTCTTTATGCAAAACATTATTCTAACTAACAGCAAGCAAATACTAACAAAAGAAAATGATGCTCCAAGCAAAACACATATCATGTGACGAATAAAAATATAGTTCCGAGTAAGGTGTACCGATAGTTTTGAAGACGAAAGAGGGGATGCCTTCCAGGGCATCCCCAAGCTTAGGCGCTTGAGTCTTCCTTGAATATTACCTTGGGGTGCCTCGGGCATCCCCAAGCTTAGGGTCCTTCCACTCCTTATTCTCCTCATATTGATATCTCACTCAAAACTTGAAAACTTCAATCACACAAAACTCATCCAAACTTTGTGAGATAGGTTAGTATGATAAAGAGTAAACCATGCACTTGGGTACTGTAAAATACAAGGTTCATAATTGTTCTCACACAATGCCTACTGTAACATATCATTTCTACAATTTATATTGAGAAATATAAGTCACAGAAACTAGAAAACAAGCAAACTATGCAACGAAAACAGAATCTATCAGAAACATAAAAGTCTGTAATGATCTGAACAATAACCATATTTCTGCTACTCCAAAAATTATGAAATAAATTGTTGGACATGAGGAATTTGTCTATTAATCTTCTGCAAAAAGAATCAACTCAAAATCACTCTTCTGTAAACAATGACATCTATTCTCGTGAGCGCAAAGTTTCTGTTTTTTTTACAGCAAGATCACATTAACTCTCACCCGAGTCTTCCCAAAGGTCTTACTTGGCACTTTATTGAAACAAAAGATATAAAACATGATTACTACAGTAGCTTAATCATGTAAACACACAAAAACAGTAAGGGTAAATATTGGGTTGTCTCCCAACAAGCGCTTTTCTTTAATGCCTTTTAGCTAGGCATGATGATTTCAATGATGCTCACTTTAAAGATAGGGATTGAAACACAAAGAGAGCATCTTGAAGAATATGACTAGCATATTTAAATCTAACACACTTCCTATGACTAGGGATTTTGTGAGCACACAACTTATAAGAACAACAATCAACTAGCATACGAAGGCAAAACAAGTATAACTTCAAAACTTTAAGCACATGGAGAGGAAACTTGATATTATTGCAACTCCTACAAGCATGTATTCCTCCCTCATAATAATTTTCAGTAGTGTCATGGATAACAACTTTGTTCTCATACTCAATTGGAACCTCTTCCGAAATAGTGGAATCATTACTAACTAAAGTTGACACTCTTCCAAATCCACTTTCATAAATATCACACTAAGATTCAATATCTTCCAAAATAGTGGGATCACTAATTCCTAAAGTTGACACTCTTCCAAACCCAATTTAAATGATAGTATTATTCATACTCCAAAAGATATAAGTGAAGTTCATAGAGCATTCTACAACTAACCAATATCCAAGCTCAAAGTGTGAAGCACATGAAGCATTCTATAAAACCATACTCAAAAGATTTAAGTGAAGCACAAAGAGCAATTCTATAAGATCATACTTAAAAGGTTTAAGTGAAGCACATGAAGTATTCTATAAATCAATGAAGGGCTATCTCATGCTAGCATGGTTCTTGAAGAAAAGGAAAAACACAAAGGACACAAATCATGTGAACAAAACAAAAAACCGAGGTATACCAATATTTGTTGAAGAAGAAAGATGGGATGCCAACCGGGGCATCCCCAAGCTTAGATGTTTGAGCATACTTTGAAATATTTACTTGGGGTGCCTTGGGAATCCCCAAGCTTGAACTCTTGCCTCTCTTTATTCTTCTCATATTGATAGCTCCTCGACCTTCGGACACTTCATCCACACAAAACTTTAACAAAAACTTGTGAGATCCGTAGTGTAACAAAGCAAATCACTACCTTTAGGTACTGTAATGAACTCATTATCTATTTGTATTGATGTTAAATCTATTGTACTTCAACTTCTCTATGGTTCATACCTTCCGATACTACTCATAGATTCATCGAAATAAGCAAACAACACACGCAAAATAGAATCTTTTAAAAAACAGAACAGTCTGTAGTAATCTGGTAGTTTGCGAAACTTCTGTAACTCCTAAAATTATAAACTAAATTTGAAAATTTAAACAATTTGGACAGAAGTAATGTTCAAAAAGAATCAGAGCCATTTGACTTTCCAGTTAAAAATGTAAATTCATGCACTACAGCCAAAGTTTCTGTTTTCATTCTGCACAAAGCAAACAAGCAATCTAATCATCCTAAAACCAAGCTTGGCACATTATTTTTATAATACAATGAATATATCCAAGGGGATAATTATTTACAGAGAAACATCCATGAACAATTCTACATTGTTTCCGTGAGCATGAGCACAAGTGCTCAAGGTCGACCCTCACTTCTTCAATGCAAAACCTTCCAATCACTTCTCTTTTTGAAAAACTTTTTAGGCATGAGAGGCAAGTAATAATTTTTGTATTTTCATTTTTTAATTTTTTGTATGTTTCACCCACAACTAAACAGAAACAAAAAGGAAAAACAAAATCTACTTAGTGAAGGAAGCAAACAAGCACACACGAGAATATCAACCCCACGCTATTGCTCCCCGGCAACGGCTCCAGAAAAGAGCTTGATAATCCCCAAGTGCAAGGAATCATCGTAGCACTTTCCAAAGATGGAAGTGATAAGTATGGAGTGTCGAACCCACAAGGAGCTAAAGGTAAGATCAATATTCTCTCAAGCCCTATCTGCCACCGATACGACTCTACGTGCACCGAACAATTACTTCCAACTAGAAACGAGATATAAAACTACGTTGTGGGTATGAAGAGGGTAACTTTGTATAGTATTGGAGAGCTAAAACATAAAAGTAGGTGCTGCTATCATAAAGTTAGAATATATTACTTAGTATTATAAATAGCGAGTGTGGAATAATGGTGGGTCGGTGTGCGGAATTGTCCTAGGCAATTGTTAACAAGACCGGTAATCACTATTGCAGTTTCATATGAGGGAGAGGCATAAGCTAACATACTTTCTCCACTTGGATCATATGCACTTATGATTGGAACTCTAGCAAGCATCCGCAACTACTAAAGATCATTAAGGTAAAACCCAACCATAGCATTAAAGCATCAAGTCCTCTTTATTCCCATACGCAACAATCCCTCTTACTCGGGTTTGTGTTTCAGTCACTCACCAACCCACTATAAGCGAATCATGAACGTATTGCAACACCCTACAGCGGGAATCCCTCATGCTTGCGCGACACGGAGGGCACCATATTACAGCACCAAAGTAAAACATACAACTCATACCAATCTAGATCCTCAATCAACCAAAATACAAAAGATATCTACTCAAAACATCATAGATGGCAACACATCATTTTATCATAATATGTGGCATAAAGCACCATGTTCAAGTAGGGATTACAGCGGGGTGCGGGAGAGTGGACCACGTAAAAGAGATGAGGATGGTGATGATGATGATGGTGATGTTGATGAAGACGATCACCGTGGCGATGATTCCCCTCCCGATGGCACTCCGGCGCCACCGGAAGAGAGGAGGAGAGGTTCTCCCCCTTGTGCTTCCTCCTCCATGGCCTCCACCTTCTGGTCATTGGCCTTCATGGTGATGAAGACCCCTCCGGGATACTCCTCCATGGCCACCGATGATGATGGCCCCCTCCGGCAGGGTGCCGGAGAGGGCCCCGATTGGTTTTTCGTGGCTACGGAGGCTTGCGGCGGCGGAACTTCTGATCTAATCTCTGTTTTGTAAGTTTTAGGGTACGTAGGTATATATGGGTGAAGGGGGTACGTCGGAGGAGCTACGGGGGCTCCACGAGGTAGGGGCACGCCCGGGGGGTGGGCACGCCCCCCATCCTCGTGGGCAGCCCGTATCTCCCCTGACGTGCACTCCAAGTTCCCTGGGTTGCTTTCCTTCCAAAAATAACTTCTCCAGTTGATTTCGTTCCATTTTGACTCCGTCTGATATTCCTTTTCCTCGAAACCTTTGAAATAGGCATAAAACAAAGAATCTGGGCTGGACCTCCGGTTAATAGGTTAGTCCCAAAATAATATAAAAGTGGATAATAAAGCCCAATATTGCCGAAACAGTAGATAATATAGCATGGAGCAATCAAAAATTATAGATACGTTGGAGACGTATCAGGGACCGACGAGCCGCGGCGCTACAGCCCAAAGGCGGCCAAGTGGCGAAGCGCAGGTAGGTGCAATCGCGGGGACGGCCTCGGGGTGGTGGCGGGGACCGCGTATCATGGCACTAAGGCCCGAAGGGACGACGCAATGATGACGCACGAGTCGATGCAGCCACGAGGAAAACCATGGGGCAGCGGCGCTACGGCCCGATGGGGCGACACAACGGCAGCCCGATGCTCAATCAGTAGAGACGGGCATGCTGAACTCAGGGACATCTTCACGGGACCTGCGGAGGCGCGCGCAACCGACGGGCCAGGTTGGTCACATGGCGTAGATGAGGCTGATCGCGGCGGCAAGCAGGTGATCAAGCCGATCGCGCGCGAGGTCGTGGACGCCGCTTGGTGGAGGCAGGGTGACGGCAGAGCCCGAGATCAGGCCGGCGATGGCGGACAGCGTGGGATGGCGTGCCGACGATTGCGTCAGGACAGGCACCTAGGCTGCTAAAACAGTGTCGGCGCCTGAGCAGCGAGGCTCGAGCGACCAACGTAGCAGTGGCACCCGAGCTCGAGGCAGCCGACAAGCCTGACACAACCGGCTCAACGCAGCCAGAGATGAGGCCGGCTAGGCACACCATAGGGCCGCCATGCATAAGCGACGGAGGCGGGTAGCAATGGACGGCATGGATTGATCGGCGGGACGGTGCGCGAGTGGCAGTTGTGATGGGCCAGTGCATCACACGAGGCCGCCGGGTTGGGGCGATGCAGGAATCCGGTCGAAGCAGGGCGGTGATGGGCCGACGTGCAGACGATAGCTGGCCCTGATGGGCCGCCTCAGTCTGCCTAGCTGTCGGGTCAGAGGAGAGGCAGGCCGGTCGCATCGGTGTTGGAGTAGAGGCGCGCGAAGGGGGTCGACGATGGCGGCGTGCGATGCAAACCGATCAAGCTTAGATCAGAAAACCAAAAAGGAAAGGGATTTTTACTTTTGTGCCCCTGGTTCTTTAGCTCTACTCATTCATCCCCACGCTGTTAACTTTTGCTCACTTTTCCCCACTCCCTTGTCCGAAAGCCTCATAAATGGTCAAAATGGAGGATGCCATCGGGTCAAACCATTGACCATTTACTCTGACGAGTGGGGTCGCGCTGGATTCTGTTGCCCTTTGGACCTGATGAGTGGGGTCGCATTGAGACACGTCAGATGTGTTTGTCTGAGGGATCCCCTTGTCTGAACCTCAAGCCACTACAGCACCACACCGATCTGCCCCCTCCACCACCATCATGCCCTCCAACCACTAACCCCATTTAGCCTCCGCCGCCGTCGTGCCCTCCGCCATATCTACCCCCACATCCCCCTCAGGATTAAGCAGCGATGTCGGGGGAGCATTTTCTCAAGTCCATCAACCATGGAGAGGAGTGGGTCGAATCGGCGGTGGATAATTCATGGATTACACCTGGGTAAGCGTCATTTCCCCTCTAACTGATATGAATTCCCTTGTCTAGCCTAATTTGACAGCTAGTAGCGTGAATCAATCAAATTTGGATGAATTGTTCCCGACCTAACTGTAATTTTTCTGAATCGAATAGAATTGATCATGTGCTTGCTTTTCGCTGGCGATTAGGATGAAAGCTAGTGTGCTGCGCGGTAGAAAACCACATATTATTACTAGATTTTTCTATCCAAAGGTGGTAGAAACAAGTATGCCGTTGAAATATTTGCTCGCGACGCTCCAAAATTCTTCATATGTGTGGAGCTCTTCCGATGCTGTTGAATTGAAATTTTTCAGTAGTACCGAGCAAAAATTTCTCCAACTAACTTGCGATGAGCATCTTGGATTGCTCTTTACTTTGAATGCTGAAAGATGCTTCAATAAAATCCTTATCGAGGTGCTTCAGCCACGCAATGACCGTGACAAGGGGAAGGTTGTTTAGAAATCTTTTGTCTCTGCTAATAGCGAGCGCCACGGCACTCCTTGTAGGTCAAAACCAAGCAAAGCTAGTGGTTTTGAAAGTCACAATATGTCTATTGCCACTTCTTGTGCTACTTCTACTGTTGCTGTTGCAGCCGATGTAGAGCAAGATGCAGAGCCAGACAAAGAGGTGCCTCGAAATGATGATGACGATGAGAATATGTTCCCTGATCTCGTAGATACTATCATTAAACCAGTAATGGAAGATGAATATCGGGAGGAACCTATCAGCCGTGCTAGATTTGATGACACTGACGATGAAGAGAGGCAGGAGAACATCGACATCCTAGTTTTAGATGAATACGATGGTGAGGACATGTAACCAATTGAGTGGAACAGGGAAGATCCTCAGCTGGCTCTCGGCATTGTATTCCAATCTATGGTGGACTATCGTAATGCGGTAACTACATATTGCATTCTCACTGAAAATACATATGTGATTGATAGGAGTGAGCCAACAAGGTTCACTGTTCATTGCCCATATGATAGGTGTTGTCGGATGTTGGGTTCCGGCAGACCCTTCAGGTTTGAACTCTGGGGTGCGCGTGAAGATCTTCCCCCTACCAATCCATGCCCAATCGCCTCGCGAGAATCTAAGCTAAACGATGAACAACACGAGAGACACAAGATTTATATTGGTTCGGGCCACCGTTGTGGTGTAATACCCTACTCCAGTGTGTGGTGTGGTGGATTGCCTCAGGGCCTGATGATGAATAGTACAAGAGGAAGAACAGCCTCGCGAGAGGTGTTCTTGAGCTGGTGTGGTGTTCTCGTAGGAAGGGGTCCCTCTCCCTCTACTGTGGTGGCTATCCCTATTTATAAAGGCATTGGTCCTCTTCCCAAATATTGAGCGGGAAGGGAGCCAACAACGACCATTTCGAACGGGAACATCTAGTACAAGTTATCCTGACTAAAGTTGGTCTTCAGCTGCCAAAGGCACTGGCGATGACGCCGTCTCGGGCTCCACGGTGACCTCCATCCTGCCGCTCTGCCGGTCTTGGTCTCGTTGCACCGAAATAGTAACCTTTGCCTGATGCCTCAGTACCCCGCGCCTGTGCTTGCCCCTTTGTACCAAAGAGGAAACAAGGACACTGCGTAGGCCGGCGCCCGCCTGGCGCCCGCCTGGTCTCAATCGTTACGGCTTGCGTCACGAGCACCTCGCGAGATACCCTTGACTTGATCTCTCCACCTCCTCACGAGCCTGCCTAGCGAGGCCGCTCCTAAGGAAGCCTTGCATCGTCCGCCCCACAAGGCTTGGCCCCTCGCGAGGGTCTTGAGTTTGCGTTGATGAAGATGGGCCGTACTGGGCCACCACTTGAACCACGCCGCAGGCTGCAGGCAGGCAAGTCTGGGAACCCCCGTTCCCAAAACGCCGACAGTAGCCCCCGGTCCCAAGGTGCGCTCAGACTTGGCTTAGTAGAGAAGATAAGGGGCAAGTGCGGAGCGCCACAGGCCCCAACAGCCAGCGGCCTTGGGCGCTGCATGGCGGTTGATTGGACATGGGCGTCTCCGCTTCCCCACGCTGCCTCGGCAACTGCCCGAATTGACAAGTCCCTGCATGCAAAAATGAGTCATGATTACCTATGATCGTGGAGGCCGACAGTTGGCCTGCCTCGGTTATAAATGCGGGAGGGTGCAAGCCCCCACTACACATCTTCCCTCTTTCGCTTGCTTCTTCTTTCTCCCCGCTCCAGCTGCTCGCCGCGTCCTATGGCGCCGCCGAAGAGGTTCTCAGGCGCGGAGAAAGGAAAGGCTCGTCGGGAAGGGCCTGACTCTCCCCCGCCCAAGCGCGGCCGAGGTCGTCCCCGCAAGCATCCTGCGACTCCCGCAGCGGCTCCCCGTCGTCGCGGCGGTGATCTCCCGCATGGCGGTGAGCGTCTGGTGGGTGAGGGGAGGCGCGTTGTGGCCGTGCGGCCTCCCAGGCCGCGCTTCCATTCGGCAGAGAAGCTGCCGGAGATTGTCATGTGGTCGGTGGACCCAACCGGCAGTTGGCTCGAGCTTCCCCGCTTCTTCGTAGGTGAACTCCCGGCCGGCGCTCCTGGCGGCCTCTGGCTTCAAGCGGACGGCTGCTGCGGCAAGGCCTCCTGGGTCTCACTGGAGATCTCTGTCGCCGGGAACGTGGCTTTGGCCCGCGGCTGGCAAAAGTTTGCCCGCGCGCGTGACCTAGGTCGGCGGTGCATCCTGCATTTCAAGTTCGACGGCGACGCCACCCTCTACGTGAGGGTGTTCGGAGAAGATGACCGCCATGTTGGGTGCTGCCATGAAGATGATGATGGCGACCGGGTGCTTAGCCTTGGCGATGGCCGAGATGAAGACGAAGGTGGGCGTGTGGCCGGCGGCGTCCGTAGCTCGCCAAGCTTCGGCGGCTCCCCTTCTGACGACAGCTCCTCCAGCGGAAGCCGTGACCAGCCACCGTGCCGCCGCGCTCGCCTTGAGGGGGGTAGTGGGTCATCCCATTGTCGCACCTCGGTGAAGCGTGAGGAGGGGTCTGACTGAGCTCCGGAGGGCGGTACAAGCCCCTCCATGAGTCGTCGCCAGGCAAGCCGCGTCTATTTTGTTTTTCTCCCTTTCCTGTGTAAAGAGAGAGAAGTGTGGGGCCCCATGGGGGCGTGCTGGATTGTTGCTATTAACTACTATGCTATTTTCATTATTCCCGTGCTGTGCTTCGGTGTTGTGTGCTCATGTGTAGGAACAACTTAGCTCGGGGGGACTTGCCGCAGTCTTTGCTTCTCGAGGCTGAGGCCTCATCGTGCGTCTCGAGGCCTGCAAAAATTAGCCGGGGGGATAATTTTCGAACCTGGCCGTGAGGGCTACTGGCTCAGGTCCTGCGTTCAGGTTGCAATGCCCGTGGGGCACGGATTGGGAGAAGTGCTCCTGCGGTGAACTTGAATAGGGAAGCCTCACGAGACTGGGTCAGGAGGCGCTCGCGAGGGTGCCCGCGTAGCCCCCTCGTGAGGCTTGCAAAAGAGAAGACAAGTCAGGCGAGCAACAAAGATAGAGAATCATGGGCCGGGGATGGCAACAACGTTAAAAGCAACTCCAAGAAAATTTCAAATACGGATGAACAAGCCAACTGCAGAAAGCAAATGAAAAGACGCGTCCGGCACCTAATCTAGTCTTCGACGTCTTCTCACCAGCGCGGAGCTAACTGCTGCCACTGGGCGTGGGTGGGAGCCCCCGAGGCCTGAGGGTGGCTCTCCGGAGACTCCGAGGCGTGTACAGCCCCAACTCATTATTACGTGAGAGTGTCACGGGCGGCGAGCTTCACAAGCATTGTCCTTCTTCATAGGCACCGGGCCTTTCTCGGGGCGATGAGCTTCACAAGCGTTGGCCTTCTTCACAGGCACCGGGCCTTTCTTGGGCGATGAGCTTCACAGGCGTTGGCCTTCTTCACAGGCACCGGGCCTTTCTTCAAGGGTAGAACTTTTGGAGGTGCTGGATGTTCCACGCGTTCGGGATGGGCACCCCCTCCTGGGTCTCCAAGCGCGCGGCACCAGGTCTAGAAACATGTACAACCTTGAATGGGCCCTCCCACATGGGTGAGAGCTTGTGCAACCCTTCCCTGGAGAGCACCTGCCTGAGCACGAGGTCACCTACCTCGAGGGTCCTGTGGCGGATATTGCGGCAGTGGTACCATCGCAACGCCTGTTGGTATCTCGCTGCCCGAAGCGCAGCCTCCCGACGGTGTTCCTCCCCCAGCACGAGGTCCATCCCCCACATGGCGTCCTGCTACACTTCGTTGAAAGCCAGGACCCGCACGGAGCGACACCTGACCTCGTGAGGGAGGACCGCCTCAGCTCGGTAGACGAGGAAGAATGAGGTTTTGCCGGTCGACTTGGTAGCGGTTGTGCGGATGGACCATAGCACGGACTGGAGCTCGTCGTACCAGCCCCTGCCACAGTCCTCCAGCTTCTTCTTGAAGGTCCTGGTTTTGAGGCCTTTCAGGACCTCTGTGTTGGCACGTTCAGCCTGGCCGTTGCTCCGAGGGTGTGCCACCGAAGCGTAGCATATCTGCGTTCCAAGGTTAGCACAATATGTTTTGAAGAGATTGCTGGTGAACTGCGAACCGTTGTCGGTGATGATGTGATTAGGCACCCCCAAACCGGCTCGCGAGGCCCTTGATGAATTTGACCGCTGAACCAGCTGGGATGGTGCGCACAGCTTCCACCTCTGCCCACTTGGTGAACTTGTCAATGGCGACGTAGAGGTAGCGGTAGCCCCCTGGCGCCCTGGGAAACGGGCCCAAGATGTCCATCCCCAAACAGCGAACGGTCATGAGAGAGGAATGGTCTGCAGGACCTGAACCGGCTGATGAATCTGCTTGGCGTGGAACTGACAGGCTTCACAAGCCTTCACCAGCTCGATTGCGTCGTTGAGTGTTGTTGGCCAATAGAACCCGCTGCGAAACGCCTTGCTGACGAGGGTCCGCGAAGATGAGTGGTTCCCACAATCTCCACCGTGAATGTCTGCCAGCAACTCTTTCCCTTGCTCCCTGGAGATGCAACACAGGGAAACATCATTCGGCTGCTTCCGATAGAGCTCTCCATCTTGGATGCAGTAGGCTGTGGCCTGCCGCGCCACGTGTTCTGCGTCCTCCTCCTTCTCTAGCAGAGTCCCTTGCATCAGGTAATCTTTGAATTCCACGGTCCAACATCCCTCCTGGGGCTCCAGGCCAGGAGTAGTCGTGCTCCTGAGGTTGGGCCATAGGCCGGATCTATCGAGGCAGGCGGTTGAGGGAGCTCCTCCCGAGGCTGCACTGTACTCGATAGTGACGGTGCTGCTGAGGGTTTGAAGAGTCGTTCCTCAAAGACGCCGGGCTCCTGAGGCAGCCGCCTGGACGCTCTCCTGGCGATGTCATCAGCCTCTTGATTGGTGCCACGGGGTACATGCTGCAACTCTAACCCCCAAAACTGCTTTTCCATCCTGCGGACCTCCGCAAGATATGCTTCCATGTGTTCGTCCTTCGGCTCGTACACCTTGTTGGAGAAGTTGACGAGGAGTTGTGAATCGCCCTTGATGATGAGGCGCTTTACCCCCAAGGCGGCTGCAGCTTTCAAGCCTGCTATCAGGCCCTCGTATTCTGCTATGTTGTTGGAGACCTTCTCTCCATGCTGGAAACAGAGTTGCACGGCGTAATAGAGCTTGTCCTGAGTGGGAGATATGAGCACTGCGCCAGCCCCTGCGCCATGTCGCGAGAACGCTCCGTCGAAGTACATGACCCAGCTTTCCGGTGCCTCACTTCCTGGGGAAAGCGACCGGTCCTCGCCCGCTTCGGGCCCTCGCGCCTCTGTCCATTCCACCAAAAAAACTGCAAGTGCGGCTCCTTTGACGACCCTGGTCGTGCTGAATTCCAACTGAAATGCTTGCAACTTGATGTTCCATTCGGCAACCCTTCCAGCTGAGTTGGGGCTCCTAAGCACCCTTTTCAAGGGATATGCCGAGACGACCTTGATGGGGTGACCTTGAAAGTAGTGTCGTAGCTTGCGTGAGGCCACTAGTAACGCGAGCAAGAGTTTCTGAGGCATGGGGTATCGTGCCCTTGCGTCCCGCGGCGCAGTGCTAACGAAGTACACGGGATGCTCGACGAGGTTGGGGGCGCTGACGTGGCCTGCGTGTTCTAGAGGTCGAGGCGCCTCCTGAGATGGTGGAACCCCCACTGCCTGGTCGCTTGGTGGGGCCTCTTCCGCCCTGGGTGCATCCCCCTGCTAAGGCTGATTCCCATCTGCTGCGGCCGTGGTCTTCACGAGGTCTTCTTGGCCTTGTGCTGCTGCGGCCGGGGTCGCGACCGACGCGGTCTTGACCCGGCACTCCTCTCGAACCGCCACCAGGGCTGCGCTGGCGGAGTAGGGCGTGGCTGCAAGGTAAAGTACCAAGGGCTCCTGAGGGCGTGGAGCCACCATCACCGGAGGGCTGGTTAGCTACTTCTTGAGATCTTGGAATGCTTTGTTAGCCTCTTCAGCCCATTCGAACGGGCCCTTCTTCTTCATCAGCTTGAAGAAGGGCAGGGCTCGTTCTCCCAGCTTGGAGATGAAGCGTCCCAACACGGTTACTCGCCCGGTGAGCTTCTGATTTTCTCTGAGGGTCTTCAGCAGACTCATGTCTTCAACTGCCTTGACCTTCTCTGGATTAGCCTCGATACCTCTGTGGGACACGAGGAAGCCCAAAAGCTTGCTAGAAGGGACTCCGAACACGCACTTCTTCGGGTTGAGCCGCAGGTCCACTTTGTGAAGGCTCGCGAAGGTTTCTTCCAGGTCCTGTATCAGGGTCTTCGCCTCCCGAGACTTCACCACGATGTTGTCGACGTAGGCCTCGGCATTTCTTCTGAGCTGCCGGCCCAGGGCGATGTGCATCAGCCGCTGAAAGGTTGCGCCCGCGTTGTGCAATCCGAACGACATGCAGGTATAGAAATATACTCCGCATGGGGTCAGGAAGGCCATTTTCTCCACATCTTCTACCGCCATCTTGATTTGGTGATAGCCCGAGAAGGCATCCAGAAAGCACAATAGGTCGCACTCGGCGGTCGAATCAACGATTTGGTCGATCCGAGGGAGCGGGAATGGATCCTGAGGGCAGGCCTTGTTAAGGTTGGTGAAGTCGACGCACATGCGCTCCTTTCCTCCCTTTTTTGGCACAACAACAGGGTTGGCCAGCCATTCAGGATAGCAAACTTCACGAATGACACCTGCAGCCTCCAACTTACAGGGTTCTTAGACGATGAAGGCCTGCTTCTCGGTGGACTGTCGCCTTGCCTTCTGCTTCACGGGACGCACGTTGGGGCACACATTCAGATGATGCTCAATCACCTCTCTTGGAACCCCCGCGAGCTGATCAGGTTCCCACGCAAACACCTCCTTGTTTACACACAGAAATTTCACCAGGGCCTCTTCCCGTTCAGGGTTGAGATTGGTGCCTATGGTGAAGGTGGAGCCAGAGGATCCATCTTCATCGACTGACACTTGCTTGGTCTCTGCCTTGTCTTGGGTGAGCAACTGCTTCTTCTTTGCCGACGCAGCCCCCTTGGGCTCGAGGGCGTCGGTGCTGGTGGGCTGCGCCACTGCGGCCATCTTGAAAGCGATCTTGAGCGCCTGGAGAGCATCCTTCATGTCTCCAGACACGGTAAGGATGCCGCTGCTCCCGGGAATCTTCATGAGGTTGTAGGCCGGGTGAGTCGCCGCCGTGAACTGGGCCAAGGCAGGGTAGCTGAGATGGCGTTGTATGGGAGGTCGATGGGGGCGATGTCAAAGTCCACCAGCTCTGTGCGGAAGTTGTCGTGGGTGTCGAAGGTCATCGGGAGGTGGATCTGCCCCAGGGAGCCACTGGGGCTACCTCCGACGCCTAGGAAGGGCTTGCTGGGTTGGAGTCGCTCTGGCGGCACGTGGAGGAGATTGAAGGCCTCCACTGAGAGCACGTTGAGGCCGGCCCCGCCGTTGATGAGGGTCCTGGTGACGGCCACCTGTCAGATGGTGGGGGTGCATAGCATTGGGAGCGCGCCCGAACAGGCGGTGTTGGAGGGGTCATCGTCCGATCTGAAGGTCAAATCGGCCTTGGGTGCCACCTAGCCCGAGGGGGATTCACGACGCTTGAGGATGGCGCCGATCTGGCAGACGAACGTCTTGACGTGACGGCTCAAACG
Organism: Aegilops speltoides; assembly: GCA_021437245.1. Taxonomy (NCBI): domain Eukaryota; kingdom Viridiplantae; phylum Streptophyta; class Magnoliopsida; order Poales; family Poaceae; genus Aegilops; species Aegilops speltoides. Next base: position 241,174,111 of record CM038144.1, read on the forward strand.
TGGCGCCTGCGAGCCGCCAAGGAGAGCTGCGACGACCGGGGGCACTGGCAGCATAATGGGCAAGGAAGAGGTTGCGCAACTCCTCCCAGGAGGCCACAGAAGCCGCTGGCAGGTGGAGCAACCACATGCGTGGGACGCTAGTGAGGGCCATGGGCAGCCAGTTAGCCATGACCTTGTCATCGCCCCTGGCCTTGAGGACAGCCTCCTCATATGCCAGCAGGAAAGCCAGCGGGTCGGCCTCTCCGTCGTAGCGCGGCGGCATGTCCGGCTTGAACTTGTTCGGCCACCGCACCTGTCGCAAAGCGGGGGCAGGCCCGAGCCCCTGGTCCCAGCGCCCCGGCGTCGGCAGCTAAGCGGCGGTCGTTGCCCGCCATGAGGGTGGAGCGCGGTGTTGATGGAGAGCGGGTCAACAGAAGGGAGAGCTTCGGCACACCCCTACCTGTCGTGGCAAATGTCGGATGTTGGGTTCCGGCAGACCCTTAAGGTCCAAACTCTAGGGTGTGTGCGAACATCTTCCCCCTACCAATCCACGCCCAATCGCCTCGCGAGAATCTAAGCTAGACGATCAGCAATACGAGAGACACAAGATTTATACTGGTTCGGGCCACCGTTGTGGTGTAATACCCTACTCCAGTGTGTGGTGTGGTGGATTGCCTCAGGGGCTGATGATGAACAGTACAAGAGGAAGAACAGCCTCGCGAGAGGTGTTCTTGAGCTGGTGTGGTGTTCTCGTAGGAAGGGGTCTCTCTCCCTCTACTGTGGTGGCTATCCCTATTTATAAAGGCCTTGGTCCTCTTCCCAAATATTGAGCGGGAATGGAGCCAACAACGGCCATTTCGAAGGGGAACATCTAGTACAAGTTATCCTGACTAAAGTTGGTCTTCGGCTGCCACAGGCACTGGCGATGACGTCGTCTCGGGCTCCACGGTGAACTCCATATTGCCGCTCTATCGGTCTTGGTCTCGTTGCACCGAAATGGTTACCTTTGCCTGTGCCTCGGTACCCCCGCACCTGTGCTTGCCCCCTTTGCACCAAAGAGGAAACAAGGACATGCGCAGGCCGGCGCCCGCCTGGCGCCTGCCTGGTCTCGATCTTCACGGCTTGCGTCACGAGCACCTCGCGAGATACCCTTGCCTTGATCTCTCCGCCTCCTCGTGAGCCTGCCTAGCGAGGCCGCTCCTGAGGAAGCCTTGCATCGTCCGCCCCGCGAGTCTTGGCCCCTCGCGAGGGTCTTGAGTTTGCGTTGATGAAGATGGGCCGTACTGGGCCACCACTTGAGCCACGCTGCAGGCCGCAGGCAGGCAAGTCTGGGAACCCCCGTTCCCAGAACACCAACAGTAGCCCCCGGGCCCAAGGTGCGCTAGAACTTGGCTTAGTAGAGAAGTGAAGGGGCAAGTGCGGAGCACTGCGGGCCCCAACAGCCTGCGGCCTTGGGCGCCGCGTGGCGGTTGATTGGATGCGTGGAGGTTTATGATGAGAACTTATGGCCAGCATCATACACATGTAGTGAGAGGGAGCATGATCATCATTCGAGAGTGTTGTATGCTCACAATCCTTTGGTAAAAGAGTACCTAGATGCACATGATGGAAAGTTGTGGTCAAGAAGCAAATTCAATGAAATTTGCAAAGTAGACTATGTGACCAGTAACCTGGCGGAGTGTTTCAATGCAAATATCAAGTCATTGAAAGGTCTTCTGATATGGAAAATATTTGATAAGATTCGGCAGATGATCATGATAAAGATGGCTCTTCGCATAAGAAATGCAGAAACAGAATATATTGGCCATCTTATGCTCCCATCTCTTATTAAGTCATTGCATGCCAAGGCAAGAGGACTGAACATGAAATGCATTCGAGCAGCAACACACGTGGCTGAGGTAACATATACTGACAGTAAAAATAGGGAATGGAGATATCCAGTTAACCTAGCAACTAGGAAATGCAGTTGTAGGCAATGGCAGCTCTGTGGGAAGCCATGCATACATGCCCTACATCTGCTGACTGTTATAGGTGGTGAAGATGGTGAAGTTGATCAATACATCTCTGAATATATTTTTGTTGCCAAATTCAGGGCTGCTTATGCTTCCAATGTGCATGCCCTCCTGGGAAAAGACCAATGGAACATAGTGGATCCAGGGTTCAAACTACATTCTCCTGTACTGACTAGACCACCAAGAAGACCAAGGAAGAACAGGATCAGAAGAGGTGAAGTTGGTCATGTAAAAAGATAGCGTAAGTGCAAAAAATGTGGAACCCTAGGGCACATTGCTAGGCTTTGTACCAATACAATGGATGCTTCATTTGGAGAAGAGGAACAATGGGCAGCAACAAAGGAGTAAGGCAAAGATGTGGACCTCGAACGTTGAATGCAAGTTGTAAACTTTGAACTTTAAGGATTTGTAGAACTGTGAAAACATGTAAGGTTTAATAATGCTATTCGTACTTTGATGTGAAATTTGAGGCAGAATTTGAATTTTAGGCAAAATTTGAATTTGAACCAATACTTGAACTCCGATATGTGGTGTGATGTTGCAATGTTTGCTGAACTATTGTAAACGTTAGGTGATCAATCTGATCTCTTTTGCGTGGTAAAACAAATAGTCATGGGAAATGTGCTCCAAATGTGCTTCGAAGCTAGGTAAACTACCCCATTTGCAATCAAGTATTTTTTGGACCTACTCTAAATGAGCCAAATATTTTTTATCAACACCTATTCAATCTATATAGTGTAGATTCAAAGTATCACTATTTATTGAATTAATCTTCATATTTTTACATTTTTGTTATGAAAATAATGTGATTTAATATAGAACCATGTCGGGACCCCGATCCTAAGTCACACCGATCTAGCATGTAACACATCATATCACTTTGCGGCCTCACGCACGGTATTTCCACAGGTGCCACCTTACCTGGCCCGGGACTGTTTGCGCCTTTTGGCTCACGTATATGATTGTGTCGCTAGCATCCATATGACAGAAAACCCGGGCCGACATGACTAGTCGTAAACCCAAAGTGGCACTAACTTACAGGGACAGGCATACATGACCCAGCAACGAACGTGTCGGTCATCAGCGAGTGAATCCGGGCTGTAGCAGCTAGGCTAACAGGACTCCGGAGAATCCAGACTGTAGCAGGCTAGCAGGACTCCAGTAGACACCGCGTGACATTTCCTCAAAGGGACAGACTCAAGAACGAAGGACACATGCCGGCCAGCCTAAGTGTTCCAGAGAAGTAGCAAGCTACCATGGCTCAGTGGAAGCACTAGGAGACATTTCCCGATAAGAGAGGCTACCAAGAATAAACAACTAGGTTTTCGGATCACACACATAGCAATACACATTACACGTACGCACAACATGCAAGTATGTGTTGTACAACATGGCATCACAACATCACTCAACAACTCATATAGATAAAGACTCAGAAGATTTATCATAGCATTTATAACAAACAGAGGTCACATGACCCAACATTCAGAGCATACAAGCAACAAGCGGAAACATTACATGTCTGAGTACAGACATCTACAAATATAAAAGGCTGAAGAGCCTGACTATCTACAACATTCAATCAAGATCGTAGCTGAGGTACAAGCTACTTGTCGAAGTCCACGAGAACACTAGTAAGACCGAAGTCTTCACTGCAAAATCATAAATAAAGCAACATGAGTACAAAGGTACTCAACAAGACTTACATCAGATCCTATCATACATGCATTTGTATCAAGAAGGTAATGTGGGGTTTAGTTGCAGCAAGCCAGCTTTGATTCAGTGGCTATCTTGTTCTATGACTACGAGAAACTTCTTTGAGGTGAGGCAACGCACACGAGTCCAATAATCACCACATAATACACTACCATGGATTCATCCCCGTCTCCCTACGAGAAGGCCATCCATAGCACTCACACTTGTCTTGAGCATATTAGAGTAACCACTTCAAGTTGTCTATGTACCACGTAAGCATCCAAGAAGTCCATATCCGCGGACCTGGCTATTTGAATAGATCATGTTAACCCTGCAGGGGTGTACTTCTTCACACACGCTCTCGCCACTTACCTCCATGTACACGTCAGGCATCTCGGCAACCTTCAAGCGGAAGCCTGGCGAGGGTGTCGGCCACGACCTGACTAACTACACAAGACCCTAGTCCAGGTTTATCGCCTATTCAGGTTCTATCCGCAAGGAAGTCCGGCCGAGGTTTCCATCACGGCCCCAAACGATGTGTGCAGTGTTCCCGAGCCCACCATCCGGGTGCCACTCGGTACACCAGGCCACGTGTGCCTAGTCTGTCCCAAGCCCACCCTACCGGGTGCCACTTGGTAGTAAAATAACACTGCCTACAAACACCAGAAACTAGTCGTGACTCCTGGACAGAGATCAAGTTGGTTAATAAATCGAGATGGGTCGAGTTACCGGAACCCAATGTGTGGTAGTAACTAGTCATTGGAAAACATACACCGAACTCAGTGCTTAAGGACGGTTCCAGTGAGACAACCCACCATGTACTCCTACATGGCATCTCACCGCTACCTTTACCAAATCGTGTTCACACACTTCACTCTCGCCATTAGAACAAGAGCACTACACTCCTATTCATTCCCAATGAATCAGACCTGACACACTCTAAGCAATAGCAAGCATGGCATGGTAGGAACACAACAATGGCTTCAATCAACTTCTACACATGCTAGTGGGTTTCAACTATTTACTGTGGCAATGACAGGTCATGCAGAGGAATGGGTTCAACTACCGCAGCACAAAGTAGCAATTGAATCGTTGTTGTCCTAATGCAATAACAGGGAGCAGGAGCGAGAGATTAGGATTGTATTAGAATGAACAAGGGGGTTTGCTTGCATGGTAGATCAACAGAGGGGGCATTGCTCCTCAGACAGGTACTCTGGAACGGTCTCTAGAGCAGGGCCTATCGAGAAGGAACAGTGTCAACAATCAATACACAAGCATATGCGACAATATGATGCATGAACATGGCATGAAGATGTGATGTTGTTTGAGCTAATGCAGCTAGCATTCATTAGGTTGGAGTCCATTTGAACCCAAATATTCAAATACATCTCCAAAATAAGCCCTTTATAAATGCCATTTTAGTGTTTCACTTATACAGTAGGTATAAGTTGGTTTGTCATGCATTAAACTAGTACAGATGGATAGATTGAATTTTATGATAATTTTTCATATATAAATTATTTCAATCTGAGCTACGGTTGAATTTTTATGAATTTTTTAAGTGTATATCATTTTCAGGATTTTCCTGATTTAATATAAAACCAGAAAATGAATAACTATGTCAGCATTGCGTCATGCTTGCGTCAGCAAGTCAACAGAGCTGACTAGTTCAAACCTGACGTGTGGGGTCCACATGTCAGCGTCTTAGTTAATTAACAGGTTAATTAGTACTGTCAATGTTAGGGGGTTAGTTAAACGGTGATTAGCCCTAAGCTAATCACCAGACCCACGGGGCCCTCCTGACGGCCCGGCGAGGTCAAAACGGTCAACCCCATCGGTGTTTAGCCGCCGGCGCGGCCGAACGCGGCGGAGGGGCTCAGAATCGTCGCTCCGGTGACCAAACGTGCGGCGGAGACCACCTACGCGGAGCCCAGCCTCGCGCGCATCCAGTGGGACACGCGGGAGACAATGGGGTGGTTGGAGCTCGCGGCGGGGGGCGGAGCACGGCCAAGTGCGGTGTGGTGCCGCGGTGCACGGTGAAGCGAGCGGAGAGGCTCTACGGCCTCCTGGATTCACCAGGAGCACGGTGATGCGCGCTGTTGCGGGCTGTGGTGGCTAGGGAGACGGCGGCAACATGGACGGCGGCGAGGAGCTACGGTCGTGGAGGGGGATGGAGCTGCGGCGCGCAAACAGCTAAATGGAGAGAGGGGGCGGGGTAGGAGCTCACGGCGGTTCTAGTGGAGTCTTCAGCGAGCTCAGGGGAGGCCGGACGTGAGCAGAACGGCGAGGGCGATCTCCGGCGGCCGGAGATGAATACGACGGCGATGGAGGCGCTCCAGGGCCTCCCGAGGCGAGTGGCTTGGTGGAGAGGTAGCCGGCGACGTGGTGGAGCTTCTGAGCTTGTCGGAGAGGCGAGGTCGTGGCGGTGGGCGCCGCAACGGCGAGCGGCAGCGACGGTGGCGCTCGGGCGGGTCAAGAGAGAGGGATCCAGGGGAGGAGGGAGAACGAGAGAGAGTGAGAGAGGTGCGGGGCCGCGCGTGGCGGCGCGCGGGGCATCTAGGCAATGAGGGGGAGGTTAGGCAGGCAGGTGGCATGGCGGCACGGTCGTGCACGCGCGCCGGCCACACGCCTAGACGATTGGCGCCAGGAGGGCGGCGGCACTGGTGGACTAGCCCAGCTGGGCCGCACAGTTCTGGGTCAGCTGAGGCGCCATGGGCTGCAGGTAGGTGCGAGGTGAGTTTTTCTATTTCTGTTTCCTTTTCTATTTTTCTGACATTTGTTTGATTTAAAAACAATACCAAACTAATTTATTTTCTTATGCCAATTTTTGTAGGAGCTAGTGGCATTATTCCAGAGCTCCTCGTCAACTAGCATAATTTTTGGACAATATTTCATATATATAACAATATATATCCAAAGCAAATAATTACTGCATTAATTCCAAATGGCCAAAATAAATACTTATGAGCTCTTGAAAATATTGGTTTGATTTTTACCTCTGACCAACATTTTTGAAGAGCAACATGAACATTTTCTTGGACCATTTTGGAGCAATTTTTATTTGGGTCATTTCCATAAATGATTCCTGAGGGTTTCACATATCCCCATTTCAAACTTAAATGAAATTTAAACATGATGCACACATGACTAGCTAGCCTTGAGCATACAAGAACTAGGGATGTGACAACTCGCCCCCACTTGAAAGAATCTCGTCCCAAGATTCGGGGGTCGACGAAAAGAAAGTGGGGTACTCCAGTCGAAGATGGTCTTCTCGCTCCCAAGTAGCTTCTCTCTCGGAATGATGAGACCACTAAACCTTGAGAAACTTGATGTTCTAACGTCTGGTGACACACTTTGCTTGATCAAGAATGCGAACCAGGTACTCTCGGTATGTGAGGTTATCTTGGAGATCAAGCTTTTCGTGGTCCACTTCGCGGATGGGATCCGAGAAGCAATGCCTGAGTTGAGAGACGTGGAAGACATCATGCACTCTGGAAAGATGTGGGGGTAGTTCCAACTGGTAGGCAACCTCTCCTCGTTTAGCGAGAATGTGAAAAGGACCAATGTAGCGAGGAGCCAATTTGCCCTTGATACCGAAACGATGGGTACCCTTCAAAGGAGTAACCCGAAGGTAAGCTTTTTCGCCAACTTCATAAGTCACATCCTTATGATGACGATCATACTAGCTCTTTTGACGAGACTGGGCTATTTTCAAATTTTCACGAATGATGCAAACTTGCTCTTCTGCCTCCTGGATCATGTCCGGTACAAAGAATTGTCTTTCACCAGTTTCTGACCAGTTCAAAGGTGTTTGACATCTTCATCCATAGAGAATCTCAAAAGGAGCTTTCTTGAGACTAGATTGGTAGCTATTGTTATAAGCAAACTAAGCGAAAGGAAGACATTTCTCCCAATCCATATCGAATGAGGTAACGCAAGCTCTAAGCATGTCTTTGAGAATTTGATTGACCCTTTCCACCTGACCACTTGACTGAGGGTGGAAAGCGGTACTGAATGAAAGATGGGTTCCTATGGCAACTTGGAAACTCTCCCAGAAATGAGAAGTGAAAAGACTACCATGGTCTGAATTGATCTCCAGTGGAACACCATGAAGTGACACTATCCGAGAAATATATAAGTCAATGAGCTGACTAGCAGTGATACTCTCTCGAACAGGTGGAAAGTGCGCTACTTTGGAGAGATGATCAATGACTATGAAGATAACATTATTCCCTCTCTTGGTCCTGGGAAAGCCGGTGATGAAGTCCATACCAACTTTGTCCCATTTCCATTCAGGAATAGCTAAGGGCTAAAGGGTGCCAGCAGGTCACTGATGCTCTGCCTTAACGCGATGACAAACATCACAGTTAGCAATGAACTGAGAAATTTCGCTTTTCATCCTAGTCCACCAGAACCTCTAGTGTAGGTCCTGATACATCTTAGTACTGCCGGGATGAATCGTGAGAGGAGATTCATGCACCTCCTTAAGAATCAATAGCAGATGTTGATTCTTGGGAACCACCAAGCGATTCTCAAAGAAAACAACACCTCAATCATCCATAGAAAAACATCCACCAACTCCCTTCTTAATGTTTCTCTTGATCCGGGAAATTCCCGTGTCTTGCTTTTGAGCAGCGATAATCCGATCCTCAAGGTCAGGTTTTGCCACCAAGGTAGAAAGAAATCCGTGAGGAGCAACGTGAAGGTTAAGCTTACAGAATTCCTCATGGACAAGTGGTTGGCCCCGCTGCAACATGAGGTTGTTGCACTAGGATTTATGGCTTAGCGCATTAGCCATGACATTGGCTTTGCCTGGAGTGTAGGTAATCCCTAGATCATAATCTGAGATCACTTCCAACCAACGTCTTTGCCTAAGGTTCAAATCTAGTTGGGTAAAAATATACTTGAGACTCTCGTGATCGGTGTAGATCTCGCAATGTTTACCAAGAAGGTAATGTCGCCAGGTCGTAAGTGCATAGACTACAGCTGCAAGCTCTAGATCATGTGTAGGATAATTCTCCTCATGTGGATGCAACTGTCGACATGCATAGGCAATCATATGATGATCCTGCATAAGAATGTAGCCTAGTCCCTGTCGTGAGGCATCGCAGTAGATAACAAAGTCCTTAGTGAAATCCGGTGGCACAAGTATGGGAGCAGAAGTCAGGCGTCTTTTCACTTCCTGAAAACTATACTCACACTATGGAGACCACTCAAACTTTTTATCTTTCTTGAGAAGTTCCGTGAGAGGTTTGGCCACTTTGGAGAAATTTTCAACAAAGCGGCGACAATAACTGGCTAGACCAAGGAAACTCCTAACTTGCTTAACTATTTCAGGTGGAGTCCAATCAAGAACGGCCTTAACTCTCTCGGGATTGACAGCAATGCCCTTACCAGAGATTACGTGGCCTAGGTAGGTCACTTCTGGCAACCAAAACTCACACTTCGAGAACTTGGCATAAAGGCGGTGCTCTCTGAGTTTTTCTAGCACAAGTCTAAGATGTTCGGCATGCTCTTCCTCGTTCTTCGAGTAAATAAGAATATCATCGAGGTAAACCGCGACGAACTTATCTAAGTACTCCATGAAGATCGAGTTCATCAAGCGGGAGAATGTAGCTGGAGCGTTGGTTAGACCGAAGGACATGACGGTGTACTCATACTGGGCATAACGAGTGACAAAGGCCGTCTTGGGGATGTCCCCGTTTCTGATCTTGATTTGGTGGTAGCCTAACCTCTAATCCATCTTAGAGAAGACTGAGGATCAAGCGAGCTGATCATACAGGTCGTTGATCCTGAGGAGCAGATATTTGTTCTTTATTGTGACTAGGTTAACGAGACGATAATCTACAACCATCCGGTCCGTACCATCCTTCTTCTTGACGAAGAGGACGGGGCAAGCCCAAGGAGAAGAACTAGGACGGATGAAACCCTTTTGCAAGGACTCATCAAGTTGTTTCTTAAGCTCGGCTAGTTCTAAGGGTGTCATTTTGTAAGGTCTCCTAGAGATTGGAGCAGTCCTGGGATAAGATCTATAACAAACTCTACATCTCTGTCAGGTGGAACACCTGGTAGTTCCTCTGGAAAGACATCCGGAAAGTCATGGACTACCGGGATATCTTCAAGGTCTGGAAGAGGGCTGGCATTAAGAGAATAGAGCTGACGCTTTGCAACTCTAGTGGAGACAGTGACTATCTTGCTAGGTGGGTGTGTAAGCCGAACAGACCTGGTGTAACAACCAATCTTGGCATGATGAGCTGTCATCCAGTCCATACCCAAGATGATGTTAATATCTGAGGACTTGAGGGCTACAAGTGATGCGAGGAATACAAGTCTATCAACAAGGAATTCATTACCATAGCTTATTCTGGTGGTTTGCCATCTAGACCCTGGTGTTTGGGTTTCAAGCGGCGTTGGCATATCACAACATGGCATGTCGTGCAAACGAGCATAGCCTTTAGAGATGAAGGAGTGAGATGCTCCAGTATCAAATAGAACCGATGCTGGATGAAAATTGACAAGGAGTGTACCAAGAACGACATCCGGATCATCATGACCGTCTTTAGCTGAGACGTGATGCACATGTCCACGTTTAGTGCGAGTTGGCTTGGCACTGATCATCTTTCCTGATGTCTTAGCATAGCCAACAGACTTCTCGGGCTGGGGTGGAGCATAACTAGTCTGAGAGCAGTCACGTGCATAGTGTCATGGCTTCCCGCATGTGAAGCAGATCCCTGAAGTTGGACGTGGACCCGTTCTGACAAGCGGTCTACCAGTAGGCATGGGTGGATCATACGACTGAGCTGGATGAGGCACCACATAGGATGGCCTCGGTGGATAACCGGGAGGAAGAGCGGAGTTTGGAACCCAAATCCAGCGCTTTTGAGAACTAGAACCGGAGGAAGATCCCAAATCACGGGTGTGCTTACAAGACTCCTCGTAAGTGAGCTGAGTTGTCTCTGCATTAATGGCCTTGTTCACAAGAGCTTGGAATGTATCACAATGATGCAGGTGGAGATCACAATGCACCTTGGGGTTGAGACCCTTCCGGAACCTAGCTTGCTTCTTGGCGTCCGGAGACACCTCCTCTGTGGCATAGCGGACGAGGTTCTCAAACTCTCTACTGTAAGCATCAACAGCCATGTTACTCTGGGTGAAACTACAGAACTCTTCTCTCTTGCGATCAATGAGGGCCTGAGGAATGTGATGCTCGCAAAAAGCCTCAGTGAAATCTCTCCAGGTGGGAGTCTGGCCAGCTGGAAGCATAGCCTCATAGTTCTTCCACCAAAGACTAGTAGGACCTTCCAGGTGGTATGTAGCATAGGTGACCTTGTCATCTTCAGCTATGTTCGCAGAACGCAGCTTATTAGTAATGCTACAGAGCCAGTCATCTGCATCAAGTGGCTCAATAGAATGATGAAAGGTAGGTGGGTGCAAGCGAATGAAGTCATGAATGGTCGCAGACTCTTTGAACTGATGTGATGTGTTCTCCTCGATACGTGCCAACAAGCGGTTAGACTCACTCTTGTTTCTCTCCATCTCTAACATGAACTCTACCAACAAAGGCTGGTCGGGAGGATCCTCATCCCTACCATCTCCATGGTTCTGGCTACGAGCAACAGAACTTCGCTTAACTGATGACATCCTGAGAAACGAAACCAAGGACGAAATCAGCATCAACTATAGGTTATAGAATGTAAGACAAGGAAATTAGTATCTCTCGAACTCCTGGGGCAATTCCGGCAGCATAACGACAGTAAAATGCTCAGAATGAGACATCCTGCTAAAATGGGATAGTAACATACTCAACATCCTCACCCAAGGTTCTGATAGAACTAAATAGGTTTCACCGGAAATACTCGAAAAATGGGACATGACTCTGATCAACCAATCCTATGGGACTACGGAGTAGTAACACATGATCCTGATAGATGGAAGAGAAAGCCTAGTTCCTTAACCCCGTAGGAAAGATAGGATGACTCAGATTAGAAGGTCATGAGGTATAAGGAGTAAAAAGAGCCTTGCGTTCCTTCCCACAATCAATTCCCTTACATAACTAAAGAATTTCTAGACTCAACTTCGACCAGTTTGGCTTGGTAATCCTACAGGCAGTCAGGCTCTGATACCAAAGCTGTCGAGACCCCGATCCTAAGTCACACCGATCTAGCATGTAACACATCATATCACTTTGCGGCCTCACGCACGGTATTCCCACGGGTGCCACCATACCTGGCCCGATATCGTTTGCGCCTTTTGGCTCACGTATATGATTGTGTCGTTAGCATCCATATGACAGAGAACCCGAGCCGACATGACTAGTCATAAACCCAAAGTGGCACTAACTAACAGGGACAGGCATACATGACCCAACAACGAACGTGTCGGTCATCAGCGAGTGAATCTGGGTTGTAGCAACTGGGCTAACAGGACTCCGGAGAATCCGGGCTGTAGCAGGCTAGCAGGACTCCGGTAGACACCGCGTGACATTTCCCCGAAGGGACAGACACAGGAACGAAGAAGGACACATGCCGGCCAGCCTAAGTGTTCCGGAGCAGTAGCAAGCTACCATGGGTCAGTGGAAGCACTAGGAGACATTTTTCGATAAGAGGGGCTACCAAGAATAAACAACTAGGTTGTCGGATCCCACACATAGCAATACACATTACACGTACGCATAACATGCAAGTATGTGATGTATAACATGGCATCACAACATAACTCAACAACTCATATAGGTAAAGACTCAGAAGAGTCATCATAGCATTTATTACAAATAGGGACACATGACCCAACATTCAGAGCATACAAGCAACAAGCGGAAGCATTACATGTCTGAGTACAGACATCTACAAATGAAAAAGGCTGAAGAGCCTGACTATCTACAACATTCGATCAAGATCGTAGCTGAGGTACAAGCTACTTTTCGAAGTCCACGAGAACACTAGTAAGACCGAAGTCTCCGCTGCAAAAACATAAATAAAGCAACACGAGTACAAAGGTACTCAGCAAGACTTACATCAGATCCTATCATACATGCATTTGTATCAAGAAGGTAATGTGGGGATTAGTTGCAGCAAGCCAGCTTTAATTCAGTGGCTATCCTGTTCTACGACTATGAGAAACTTCTTTGAGGTGAGGCAACGCACACGGGTCCACTAATCACCACACAATACACTACCATGGATTCATCCCCGTCTCCCTACGAAAAGGCCATCCATAGCACTCACACTTGTCTTGAGCTTATTAGAGTATCCACTTCAAGTTGTCTATGTACCACGTAAGCATCCAAGAAGTCCATATCCGCGGACCCAGCTATTCGAATAGATCACGTTAACCCTGTAGGGGTGTACTTCTTCATGCACGCTCTCGCCACTTACCGCCATGTACACGTCATGTACTCGGCAACCTTCAAGCGGAAGCCTGGCGAGGCTATCGGCCATGACCTGACTAACCACACAAGACCCTAGTCCAGGTTTATCGCCTATTCGGGTTCTATCCGCAAGGGAGTCCGGCCGAGGTTTCCATCACGACCCCAAATGATGTGTGCAGGGTTCCCGAGCCCACCATCCGGGTGCCACTCGGTACACCAGGCCACGTGTGCCTAGTCTGTCCCAAGCCCACCCTGCCGGGTGCCACTTGGTAGAAAAATAACACTGCCTACAAGCACCAGAAACTAGTTGCGACTCTTGGACAGAGATCAAGTTGGTTAATAAGTCGAGAGGGGTCGAGTTACCGGAACCCAATGTGTGGTAGTAACTAGTCATTACACAATATACACAGAACTCGGTGCTTAAGGACAGTTCCAATGAGACAACCCACCATGTACTCCTACATGGCCGCTCACCGCTACCTTTACCAAATCGTGTTCACACACATCACTCTCATCATCAAAACATAGAGCAGTGTAGTCCAATTCATTCCTAATGAATCAGACCTGACACACTCTAAGCAATAGCAAGCATGGCATGGCAGGAACACAATAATGGCTTCAATCAACTCCTACACATGCTAGTGGGTTTCAACTATTTACTGTGGCAATGACAGGTCATGCAGGGGAATGGGTTCAACTACCGCAGCACAAAGTAGCAATTGAATCGTTGTTGTCCTAATGCACTAATAGAGAGCAGGACCGAGAGAGTAGGATTGTATCAGAATGAACAAGGGGGTTTGCTTGCCTGGTAGATCAATAGAGGGGGCACTGCTCCTCACACAGGTACTCTGGTACGGTCTCCGGAGTAGGACCTATCGAGAAGGAACGGTGTCGACAATCAATAAACAAACATATGCAACAATATGATGCATGAACATGGCATGAAGATGTGATGTTGTTTGAGTGCAGCTAGCATTCATTAGGTTGAAGTCCATTTGAACCCAAATATTCAAATGCATCTCCAAAATAAGCCCATTATAAATGCCATTTTAGTGTTTCACTTATACAGTAGGTATAAGTCAGTTTTTCATACATGAAACTAGTACAGATGGATAGATTGGATTTTTCTGATAATTTTTCATATATAAATTATTTCAATCTGAGCTACGGTTAAATTTCTATGAATTTTTGAAGTTTATATCATTTTATGGATTTTCCTGATTTAATTCAAAACCGGAAAATGAATAACTGCATCAGCACTACGTCATGCTTGCGCCAACAAGTCATCAGAGCTGACCAGGTCAAACCTGACATGTGGGGTCCACACATTAGTGTCTCAGTTAATTAACAGGTTAATTAACATTAGTACTAAGCTAACTACAAATTAGCTGGGCCAGGGCCCACATGTCAGTGTGAGGGGGGGTTTGTTAAATGGTGATTAGCACTAAGCTAATCACCTGACCCACGGGGCCCTCCTGACGGCCTGGCATGGTCAAAACGGTCAACCCCACCGGCGTTTAGCCGTCAGCGAGGCCGAACGCGGCAGAGGGGCTCGGAATTGTCGCTCCGGCGGCCAAACGCGCGGCGAAGACCTCCACGCGAAGCCCAGGCTCGCACACATCTAGTGGGACACGCGGGAGACCATGGGGTGGTCGAAGCTCTCCAGAGCAGAGCTCGCGGCGGCGGCCGGAGCACGACCAAGTGCGGTGAGGTGCTACGGTGCACGGGGAAGCGAGTGAAGAGGCTCTACGGCCTCCTGGCGTCACCAGGAGCACGGTGACGCGTGCTGTTACGGGCTGCGGTGGCCAGGGAGACGGCAGTGACATGGACGGCGGCGAGGAGCTACGGCCGTGGAGGGGGATGGAGCTGTGGCGCGTAAACAGCTAAATGGAGAGAGGGGGCGGGGCAGGAGCTCACGGCGGTTCCAGTGGAGTCTTCAGCGAACTCGGGGGAGGCCGGACGTGAGCGGAATGGCGAGGGCGATCTCCCGCATCCAGAGATGAAGACGACAGTGATGGAGGCACTCCAAGTCTTCCCGAGGCGTGTGGCTTGGCGGATAGGTAGCCGGCGACGTGGCGGAGCTTCTGAGCTTATCGGAGAGGCGGGGTCGTGGCGTTGGCGCGACAACAGCGAGCGGCAGCGACGCTGGCGCTCGGGCGCGTTGAGAGAGAGGGATCCAGGGGAGGAGGGAGAACAAGAGAGAGTGAGAGAGGTGCGGGGCATCGCGTGGCATCGCGCGGGGGCATCCAGGCGATGAGGGGGAGGCCAGGCAGGCAGGTTACGTGGCGGCACGGCCGTCTTGTGCCGACCACACGCCTGGCCGACTGGCACCAGGAGGACGACGACGCTGGCGGGCTGGCCCGGTGGGCCGCCTGATCTTGGGGCGGTGAGGTGCCAGGGCTGCGGTAGGTGCAGTGAGTTTTCCATTTCTGTTTCCTTTTCTATTTTTCTGACAATTGTTTGATTTAAAAACAATACCAAACTAGTTTATTTTCTTATGCCAATTTTTGTAGGAGCTAGTGGTATTATTCCAGAGCTCCTCGTCAACTAGCATAATTTTTGGACAATATTTCATATATATATATAACAACATATATCCAAAGCAAATAATTACTGCATTAATTCCAAATGGCCATAATAAATACATATGAGCTCCTGAAAATATTGGTTTTATTTTTAACTCTGACCAACATTTTCAGAGAGCAAATGAACATTTTCTTGGACCATTTTGGAGCAATTTTTATTTGGGTCATTTCCAGAAATGATTCCTAAGGGTTTCACAGATCCCCATTTCAAACTTAAATGAAATTTAAACATGATGAACACATGACTAGCTAGCCTTGAGCATACCAGAACTAGGGATGTGACAAACCATTAAAAACATGTTTAAAATATGAAAAAGGAAAACTAAGTTCAGATCCTTCTTATTCACTTTGAAATGAAGCTTTGGTGATTTTTTGATTTTTTTTTCTACCTCCTTTCCTTGAACTCTGTGTAACGTGTACGTGATAGCTCATATTTGTGAAGGTTTTTTCACGAAAATGTCAATAGAACAAGTTTATGATTTTTTTGTAGCATGTCACATAAAACAACATTGTGCGCAGGTTTTATATTTTTTCAATTTTTTTACGTTAATGTTGCTCATTTAACCACGATCGTGCCAACTAGGTTTTTTTTATTGTTCGTAGACCAAGTTTAGTATTTTTCCTCGTTAATGTGCCTTATAAAACAACGATTCGCAAAGATTTCATAAGTTTTGGATTTTTTTTAATTAGTTGTGCTCAGTTGTATATTGGTCAAACACTAGATAACCCCATTGACCAACTCTAAACCCCACGGGGTTTCACCTAACCCTAGATCCGAACATCAGTCGTCTGATCATACCATAGCGCGAAGCGACAGCCCTCAGATATGGTCTTCTAGAAGGAATTCTGAGGCCAGGCTGCATGCAGGCTTTATGCCGTTGGATCACAAGGATGGCTCCGCATCGTTGGATCCTTGGGCGATCCGCGAGATGTTGGTTGTGCTCGCCCACCATTGCCTCCCCTGTCTTCTTCTTCTTCTGCGGCAACCAGAGGAGCCACTCGTTTGCTTCTTCTTCTCCGGCGACTAGATATGTCGAGCTCCACTTCAGCCTTCCGCCCCTCGTGGCCCCAATATGGTCCAGTGACCATAGAGCGATGCCCTGACCCCCCCACGCACCGCTCCACTGAAAAGGTTGACTTCAAGGGAGGACAATAATGGCAACTTTGGGCGCGAGTTCGTGAAATGCGAGAGCAAGCCAGAGGGTTAGGTTAGATCTCATGATTTTTCTTTGACCCTTTCTTTCTCTCTTTGCTTCTCATTATTTTTTGTTGGATATGAGATTTAGGGTTCATGATTTTGTTTCAGATCGTGAAGAAATGCATGCATTTTGAATGGATGGATGACTATGTTCGGGGGCTTCAAGGGGAGGGCTTGCTTCAATTCAATGGGGTCGCAACCCGGGAGGTCAATCTGCCGTCAGCCACTCGGAATTTGGTCTCTCAAAGTGCTGCTCCGACAGTTGGGGATGAGGATCTGAAGGGGGAATTAAAGAAGATGAACAAGAACTTGAGGCAGATGATTCGGTTGAACAAGCAGGCGAATCTGATAGCTTTAGGATTTTATTTTAGTATAGTTGCTCTAGGGTTTGCTTACTTGCTGGTCATCACTCATTAGAGTTGTTATTTGTTTCGTCTCATGTGCTCTACGATTTGCTTAAGGGTTTGTGGAGCCTGTGCTCTCATTGTTGCTTAATTGTGGATCATGTGCTCTCTGTGTTGCTTAAACTATGTATCTATCTCCATCTCTAAATCTCTATAGGTGTAAGTTTTTGACACTTTCAGTTTTGTCAGACAACACCAAGGGCAAGAGAAACACTTTCAGTTTCGTCAGACAACACCGAGGGCAAGAGAAAAATAATGTAGTTATTGGGCCCAAAATGAAACCAAGTTCTGGTTGGGCCGTCGCATTGCGTTGCCTGTCGAAGGCCCACAAAGATTAAAGAGGCCTAGAAAAATAGTGCATGCAATGGCTCTGTTTTTCCTCTGTTTTTTTTTTGCTTGATTGTTTTGATTTCACCTACAGAGATTGAGTGCACATTGGTTGCATTACAAGAATAGGTTACATCATTTGAAATTACACAAAAATTGATATTGCCACCAGAAAGTCAACAATTTCCGTTTTGTTTCATGCAATATGGCCACCAACAAGTGAACAATGGGCTACCCTTCATTTCATCCTGCCAAATGGCCACAAACTATTCAAAAATTAGCTTCTTTTTGTTAATACGATATTGGTATCCTACAATATATATGGGCACCAACAATTCAAAAAAAATAGCTTCTTTTTCTTCTTCTTTTCAACATCAACATGGCTCATCTTTCTAGCTTTAATTTCCTTTTTGACACCTCAACTAGTCCATTAGCTGCCTGTGCCAAAACTTGGAACCAATAAAACCTATAATATAACACTGGTACGCGTTGGTGCTATACAAACGGTTTAAAACCCCTTTCCGCGACGGCATTTGGAACCATCGCCTAGTGAGTGTGGGCGATTAGGAGGTCCTTCCCACATGACCCAGAAACCGTCGGGGATATGCCCTCCTGGCACACACACTCGGCAAAATGAGGTCGTGTGCGACCTGCGAGCGACCAAATACCGTTATACAAAAAATAGTGCTCAAAAAAATGCAATTATACAGGCGAAATCATTTCCGGTCGTAAGTACATCCCACAAAGTCAGTCCCCGTGAAACGTTTCCGTTCGTATATACATCCCACACAGTCGTTGCAAGGAAAACGTTTCCGTTCGTAAGTACATCACACATAATTTTCCCCGTTAAATCGTTTGTGATAGCGTTCCCATCGCACACAATATTAAAAAAGTATCGTTTGCTTATTGAATGCATCACACACAGTGCATAGAAGAAATTGTGTGCCAAAGGCTATCCATCACACAGAGTTTTTATGCGGTAAATGTTTGTGCAAGGTGGCCTAACGCAAACAGTTTTGAAGAGAATGTTGTGTGTGATTGTTCATCGATCAAACACGGTTTATTTCTAAAAACTGTGTGCGTTGCCTTAGGTCATCGCCCACGGTATTTTCTCAATAACCGTTTGCAATAGCAAAAACCAATTAGCAGGCTAATTTGCCATTAGCAGGCTAATTGCACTATTATTAATAATCCATTTATTAATCTAATTGACATTCATATTAAACACATAATATATTTCGTTCCCATATTAAGGAAGCAGGATTTCATAATTGAAATACATCAGAGTACAACATGATATAACTTCAGCACTCAGCTACCCCATTACACAACTGCACCAGCACCAAGTTTCACAAGCAACATCTAGAACCTTTCGAAATTAGCATCATAGACGGTATAGACAGATGCATCTCATCGGGAAAACTGCTGAAGCGGAAGGCGAATATTGAGCCTTCATTGATGTTGAAGGTCTTTGCAACTTTAGGCCAGTGCCTGTGGATGATTGACCGTCCATCCTTCGTCCTCTTCAGGAACACTTCAATATTGAACCGTGGGTGTTGTATAAATACCTTCCTCGCCTGTTGTCCATACAGGTGGTTTGAGAGGTAATTATCAATGAACTGTTTTGGGCAGGCCTGAAAACAAGGATGTGCATAAATATCTTCTCTATATTGGAAACAGGGCAAAGGAATAAAAAAGCCAAGGTATGATAGTTAGTACCATCCTGTAGTGAACTAATGTCTTCTTCATTGTGCAGACAAAGATCTTGTTGTTTTTGGTCGCCAATTTCTTTATCCTAACAATCTTTCTGAGTTTCTTGACTTGATCTATATTCATGGACAACTAATTTCCCCAGGGTCGAATAGTGGGTTAAAACCTCTAACGGCAGGACCTACATGTGCAGGACCAAATTGTTAAAAACCTAAGTATTAGAATGGCTCCTGCAATTGCACAATAATGTGCTATTAGACAACGGACCATGCACGTGATAACCTCGATTGTAAACCTCAGTGCTTCCCATTATATTGTTGACCTGCAACACATATAAGGTAGTTAGTCATCAGGTTAAGTAAGGGTTCGCATGCTATCAGTGAAATATGTTGATGAAAAATAAGCACATTGCAGATTCATCAGATTAATTCATGCCACATGGAAAACTCATTTATCCAAACCAAGCATCATTAAGAACTATGAAATATAGCAATTGTATATGTTTCCCATGTACTAAGTGCAGCCAAATTCGATTATTCCTCACGTGCACAACAATACAAAATTATACCCACGACAACTGCACATTGCATTGCATAATTGAACCAACCAGTTAACTAAAAACCACAACAAATGAACCAAACATTAACTGAGCACCACATTGCACAATATAACATACTCCTAATAGAAGATCAAACAATTAACCAAACCAAGCATGCTTAACAACTTGGAAATATAGCCATTGTATTTGTTTCTCATGTATTTAGTATAGCCAAATTCAATTTATTTCTCACATGGTATACAATAACAGAATGCACCCACCACAATTGAACATCGCATTGCAGAATGGAACCAAACAGTTAACTAAACACCACAACAAATGAACCAAACATTAACTGAGAACCACATTGCACAATGTATAACATACTAGAAGATCAAACAGTTAACCAAACCAAGCATGCTTGACAACTTGGAAATATAGCAATTGGATTTGTTTCTCGTGTATTTTGTAAAGAAAAATCGATTTATTTCTCACATGGAAGACAATACAAAATTGCACTCTGAAGAATTGAACATCATATTTGCAGAACTGAACCAAACAGTTAACTGAACATGACAACTAATTAACCAAACAGTTAATAAGTGAGCACCACGTTGCACGACATATAGAACATATACACTAGAGCAACAGATTGCATGGTAAAAGTAGATAGCACAATTCACTAGAATTTGTTAAGGAAAGGCAGGAGTGGCACACGCAATGGGTAAACCGAGCATGCTTAACCGGCATAGCTAGCAAATGGCAAGGTGCTCCTCCAAGATCTAGGGGTCGGCTAGAATGGCAGCCATCACGACCTCATCCGCGTGTGCGGCCGCAATTTGCTTCTCCGCTGCCAAATGCTCCTTCAGATCCTGGCTATACTGCGTGCACCATGACTTAGGGCGGCGCTTATTTGGTGGAGTGGTCGGTGATTTGGGTGGAAGGTGTCGCGCTCGTGCCGGCGGTCGGGGCATGTGGGATGTGGAAGGATGAGCAAGATGGGGGTCGGGTGTGGATTACCTGCCTAGATAGGAGAGGCCGAGCAGCATGAAGGAGGGTTGCCGGCGAGGGGGCGGTGCTGCAAGCAAGGAATGAAGGTTTCAACTTGGAAAGGAAGGTGGAAACAGGGGGAAATTGGCTTTTGGTAAGGGGGAGGGGGCTGGGGGGTAGATATTTCCGCGGAAGCCGAAAATTTGGAATAGCTTCAGCGAAAAAACTGACGAGCAAAGTGTCATCAGACACGGTCCCTTATTCAGAACTGTGTATGATATGTGAACATCACAAGCGATTCAGATAGCTTAACCCGTGTGCGATGAGTTTGAACGTCAAAATTGTGGTTCCAATTTCCCTGGTTACAGTGCTCATCCACGTCATCGCATAATTTCGGTACACAAAGGAGACTACAGCACACCCACACTTCTTAATCGAGCAAGTTCAGCAATTAAACAGAAGTAGCTGGCCTAAACATTACTCCAACAAATTAAAGACTGGCACTCTTAATTAAACAAAACAAAAGTACTACTACGGCTGGTGCTCGTCGATCTCCGTCGCCTCCTCCATGTCCAGCTCGCACCCAACGGTCGACTGGGGAAGGGGCTCCATGGCATCCATCGCACCATACTCGGCAAGCATCTCGCCATCTGCGTCTGCCATCTCTTTGGAAAAGGCTGCCATAAGCTGGGTGTGGGCGGCCGCAATCTGGGCTTTAACGGGCTCCATCGTGGCAAGGTATGCTGCGCAGGAATGAACGGCTACTCGAATGCTCTCGGCGATTGCCAACTCTTCGGTCGTGGGTTGCCGACCGTTGTCGGAGAAGCTTCTTTCGATTTGTGCGATGACCGCCACGAGCTGGGCGTGGGCGGCCTCGACATGGTCCTGGGCGGCCTCCATCAGGGCTAAGACCGTCGCGGCGGAACGAACAACTGTTGTGCCGCTCTCGCCAGTTGCTGTCCCTGAGGCAGATGTTGCTACCGCCGCCTGAGAAACAACATCGGCTATTTGGGCTGCCTTGGCTGCTTGGTCGTAGATTCCGGTCGCCCTCATGAAGCTTGTTAGCACGCGCCTGGCGGCTGCGGCCGCGCTCTCGCCGGAGTAGGCCGCTGAAGTTGCCCTCAGGGCGTGGGTTCACGTCCCCATCTTTCACGGGCGACGATTGAATAGTGAAATGATATTTGGGGAGTGAGCTAGTGTGCTTGACACGCCGGCTGTGGACTGTATCCGACGAACCTTCTCGCATAAGCCATAGGCGTACTATACACCGACGGTGCTCTAGGATATTTTGTACTGCATCTCACACAGTTGGTGATAATAAACTGTGTGGGATCTACTTGATTTTTCATCTTGATTTGAATTACATAATGGGGTCACAGCTGCAAAGGATGGTGTTTGAATTGCTAGAACTTCTATCTGTAGTGAACATGCAACTATAGGTGTGTAGTCAAAAAAATTGGAATTATTCAGGATTCATTTGGACATTTTTATACGGTAACTTGGTTTTCTAGGCATTTCAGGTGCACAATTCAAAATTAAACCACATGCACATGCTCCGGTGCACCAAAATGGGTTGTAAAATGATATATATATATATATACACACACACACACACACATCTGGGCTATTCTGTTACGCGTAACAGAATATTATTCTGTTACCCTACTTGAACTGATGAATTCAAGCGGTTGAACTGATGAAATTCGAGCGGTTGAACTGATGCTTTCTGTTGCGGTTAAAAATCGTCTTCTTTAGTTCAAATTTTTCTGCAATTTTTTTTGTCGAAATGGGGCGTGTAATATATCGTTAGAAAGCTCTTGACATCCACATTACAATCTTATAATTTGTTTTTGCAAAAAAAATAATTAGGATTTAACAGCAGTTTTGAAAAAAAAAATGTTTTTTTCAAAACCGAAAACACGAATCGTATTTTCGACTTAATTTTCAAACGGTTTGTCGGTATTGAGCAAATGAGACGGCGTTGGAAAGCTTGTGAAAATCCGCATCTTCCATATATCTACTATTTTTTCAAATTCTATATGATTTAAAAGTAATTTGAAAAACGGTGAAATTTTGGGCGAAAAGTTTTTTCACTGTTTTTTGCAAATGGTTTTTGGAAAGCTATGGAAAATGCGCAACTTTTGCGTATAGAAAGTTTTTTCTAATTCCTTACAGTTTAAATACGAATTCAAATACGGTTAAAATAGGTTTTGAACACGGTTTTTTTTAAGTTTGTCGAAATGGGGCAAATAATATACCGTTGGATAGCTATCAAAAATGCGAAACTTAGTCATGTTGGGCGTTTTCTCTACCTTGCAACCGTTTAAGAGTAATTTGGAATACGGCAAGACGGATCCTGCTGTTTTCCCGTCTGAAAACAGAGTACTTGTACTGATATATGTGTGTGTTTGTACCTAGCTATTTTTTGTAGAGTAATTTTGAATTATTCTGAAAAAAGAGTACTTGTACTGATGTTTGCATGGGTTTGTACTAAGCATGTTTTCACTAACTAGCTTTTGCACTGTTTTTGGGTAATATTTTTGCTCGTAAATTTTCAACGTTTTACTCTATCGTCACCCCTGTACTTGCATGGTTTGTATCATCGAACTGAATGATATTTTATTCAAAAAATGTTTTGTTTTGTTTCTTTTTTTTTTGAACTCAACATTTTTTTGACAACGATGTTCTGAACTTCTCTCATTTTACTACTTGTACTGAGGTACTTACTAAGCAGGATTTTCATGGGTTTTTTTTTGCTTGAATTTTTACAATTTGAATTTCTGCCATTTCTTTTATTCCGAACGGACCACCGTTTTTAACTCGTACTGAGGTACTTACTACGTGCCGAACTGGGGTGGCTGTCGCGTGTGTTTTTGTGTGTTTTTTAACTAACATTTTTTCAACGTTGTTCTCGACTTCTCTCATTTTATGACTTGAACTTTTACCATTTGAATTTTCGTGGGGTTTTGTTTAGGTTTTTTCACAAACTTATCTGGGACATCATGTTGAACTTACAAATTTTTCAACAATGGATGGCTATTTTTTGAGTTTTTTTTTGTAGAACTTTGCACCGAACTTGCATAGTTTATATCGTTGAACTGAATGCTATTTTTTTCCTAAAAAATGTTTTGTGTGTTTCCCTTTTTTGAAAGTCAATTTTTTTTTTGCAACGATGTTTTAGACTTCTCTTGTTTTGCGACTTGAGCTTTTGCCATTTTAAACTTTTACTATCTTGAATTATCATGTGTGGATGAGCACTTGAACTTATAGAATTTAAAGTTTTTTGTTTTAATTCTTGTTTGTTTTCTTGTCCGAAGTTATGGAATCATCATCAGTGAACCTACATGGTTTCTATAGCTGAACTAAAATAAACTTCTACCCAAACAAATGTGAACACCAAGACATTTGTACAACAAAAACTGAATCTAATGCCAATATTGAACTTGCAGGTTCCATACGCAAGCTAGCTACTGATCCTAAAATCAATAACCACCACAAGAACACAATAAAGTTCTCCAAATGTTTGCTCGAGGAAGAGCTAGCTGCTGAACCCAACCACATTTACCGCTGGGAGCAGCCAACTAGTAGTTTGTATAGGGATTTAGCGACATCGGCGGCCGCCATCTCGCACCTAAGAATCAAACCAAATATTCAGGCGAATAAATAAGCGCACAAGAGATATTTCTTTAGCAAGAAATTTTCACGGAACAGGCAAACCAAACTTTTTCAATGAACTTTTCTATGTTTATCTGTTCGAACTTGCAAACTTTCCGAACTAGTACTTAGCTCGCTTGTCATTTTCATGATGGGATCAAAAGTGCACAACATATACAAACATTAACACAAGGATCAATTGGAGCAAACAACAGAACACAAAACTAAATAGATAAATATGCACCAAAAGTAGCATCTCTCGAATGGGCCATTATCACGAGCATCGCCATTGCAATCTTGGGGCACCGAAGAACTGCTTTATTGGATTTGTCGAGAGAGAATTGAGGGCAACACATCCCCGTGCCTTTTTTCTACAGCAGCCACACTTGGTTTACCAACTCACACACACACACAAAACTGATAACAAATTGGCACACGACCTGATGACAAGAGCACACTGGTTATTAACATAATATATAAGTCCATTTTGGAAGATGAACCGCTAATGTATTACATAGCAAGACTGCTACTACTACTACAGATTAAATGTTGTATACATGTACCCTATACTTACCTAAACATTGTCACTTTGATGTAATATTTTTTGTTCTGTGTACTGACATCAAGAAAGAGTATAGAAAGATATGATCTACAATCCAGAACACATTTTCCAATAGCCAACAGATAAAGACATGAGTTTTCATGAATAAAATGTTTACTGTTGCCATGGGCAACAAATCTTTTCGCAACAATATGATGGATGAGGCAGTAATATAAGGCAAGACATTTGAAGGATTGCCCACACTAAAATAAGGAATTGCACTGAACTTAAAATAAGATTTGCACTGAACTAAAATTGATCTTTGTTTAGGCATTTAAGCAAACACCTGAAGAGCATCATGTTTTCTGCAAGTATATATGAACTTTTGAGAGGACACTTTATTTATTTCACTGCATTTTCTCCACAATTGGAGCGGCAAATGCCGTCTGTTTTTGTAAAATGGAAGTACGAAAACATTTGTAACATGAATTTTTGCTAATGGACATGTACTGATAAAATACTGCAGCAATTCTTTGAACTCTTTTTAGGTGATATATCTAAACTTACATAATTTTGAAACGTGTACTGATGATATTTTTGGCACGCACCCAACTATTTTGTGTTTTTTCATGAACTGACAAAATAATACAAGCCAAACTAATAATGAGTTTAGTACAGAAACCAACTATAGAAAACGTACTTACTAAGAATCAGTAATCGAACTTCAAGCATTGTGTGTGTGTAAAATATACTTTTTTGAACCCAAGTGAACCCTATTTTGTAGGCGAACTTTTCCATGTAGATGTGCAGACCTAAAAAGGCAGTGATGACAGAAGTGCTGTATAAAGCTCCACAAAGAACAAGAATATTTTTTGCCAAATGAATCATACAAAATATTAACCAAAAACCATTTGTATACACGTTATCCAGATATCTCATAAGCCATTTTTGTGTACAACATCATTATCAAGCACAAGTGCTATAGGAAGAAGATTGAAACACAAAATAAATTGGACTTACCAATGGGAAGTCGATGAACTGAAAAGCATATAGAAGATGAATTTGTGAATCTGGCTTTTTGATGCATCCTGCAAGAAAATAAGAACAAATATGAGACATGAGGTTTGCTAGGGGGGCTGCTGGTGGGAGGAGTAGTCCAGCGAAGGAATAGGGTAGTCTCGTAGAGATGGTTGGCGCAGACGCAACCGGATCGGGAACCGAAGCCATGCTGCAAGGAGGCCGGCAGCGGCACTCGGGATAGAGAAACCAGCCAAGGTCCACGCGAGTCAGAGGTTGCGGACCCCAGGCACGCGGCAGCGGGTGGAGGTTGGAGCCAGTGGATGCTCGAGCATGGCAAAATCCTTGAACATGGCGTGCACCAGTAGTAGAACTTACTGATTCTCCGCTACCTAAAATGCAGAACACATGGAAATTTCTCAAGTAATGCAATCCACGACAATTTTCCATGTTGAACTTCATACTCTGACCTTCGAACTCTCCCGACCGGCGATGCTTCTCTCAGGACAAAGCCCAGGACCGGTGATGCTTCTCTCAGGCAATGGCGACAAGAACCTGCCGCAGCCGCACACGATAGTAGTTTTCCTGGCATCATACCAAAAGCCAACCAAAATAGTATTGTTCGTTAATAAACAATTGCCAAGAGTGTCCAATATGAAAAGTTTAAATCACTTAGTATATGTCAAAACTTGAATGGCAGATGTACCATGTGCATCTTACCAAGATTTTCAAACCAAGATTCTATAAATGTCACAGAAATATTGGATCAATACAGATGCTAGTTTACTTTGGTATGAGCAAATCTCCAAACTCATGATAGATATGTTTTAACTGTATAAAGCATTAGGAAATAATTGTACTGGTTTTTAGCATCTATTGGATCACTATCATAAATGGATTATAGTTATGCAATGGTGCTTTTTGTTCCGAACAAACTTTTGGGCAAGAACATGTCCTGGCTAATGTATCACAGAAATAAAAAAAATTGTCTTGAACAACAAATGTTTTAGTTTAGGGAGATTGTAGTGTCCGACAAACCTCCAGCATATATATTTTTGAACTGATTGATTTTCTAACATTGTACTATTGTCGTGTAGAGGGAATTGAACAGACAATACATGCTACCCAGTCTCATGTACAGTTCAACAATGCGGGCGAAATACACGGTGTCGCTCCTGCACCAACGGAGAGTATGGGAGGTGGAAGATGGAGGCATACCTGCCTATCTTGCCGGTGGATGCCTGCTGGAGCACCTCCTGCTCCATCTGCCGATGATGGAAGAAGGTAATGGACGTCACTCTGATGGGGGGATAACATAATAGCTCTGTCCTATATATGTCTTCATGGGTTGATGCTGACGTCCCATTCAGGAAATGGGGATGAATCTCAAACACCAAGGCACCATGGCTCTCCGGCAAACGTTGAGGTGCTTGCTTTTGTAATTCTAGTAAATATAAAACTCGTCTGAAATTCATGAACCTTGGCATGCTATCATGGAACAGCATCAAGATGTTGGGGTAAAAAAATATTGTCCCATTTGGGACAGGTTATGGTATAAGCTTCTCGCAAACCAGAGCTTCTCTCACAACAAGCATGATGGTTTCGGTAGGGAACGTGCCACCTTGGGGGACGAAACGATATTTGTTGCATCTTCTTACTTTCAAAAAATTTCTCGTGTCAACATAGAACAACATGAGTGTTTGCAATTTTTGGGACATTTTGGGGTTCGCGTGGACATTTTTATACATTAACTGAGTTTTCTATGCATTCATGTGCATAATTCAAATTTGAACTACATGCACATGCTCCAGTGCATATAAACGGGTTGAAAAATCAAATGTGTGTCCTTGGTTGTAACCTTAGGTCCCATGCAAGAAATGGGAATGAATGTCAAACACCTTTACCATTGTCCTCGGCCGCTAACATTGAGATACATGGTTTTAGAATTCTAGTAAATCAAAAACTCGTCTGAAATTCATGAAACTTGACATGCTATCATGGAACGACAGCAACATGCAGTGGTAAAAATATTGTCCCATTTGGGGCAGGTTGGGGTATAAGCTTCTCACAAACTAGAGCTTCTCGCAACAAGCCTCATGGTTACGGTAGAGAATGTTTCACCTTTCTGGACGAAACCGATATCTGTTGCCTCTTCATGATTTCAATTTTTGCTCTAGTGTCAACATATAGAACAACAGAAGTGTTGTGTTAAATTTTGAAAATTTTCGGGGTTCGTTAGGACATTTTTATGCATTAATTGACCTTTCAATGCATTTATGTGCATAATTCAAATTTGAACTACATGCACATTCTCTAAGGCACATAAATTGGTTGAAAATTCAAATATGTCTCTTTGGTTGCATGCTTAGGTCCCATGCAAGAAATGGGAGTGAATGTCAAACACCCTGCCACCGTCACTCAGCCACAAACATTGAGATACCTGATTTTTAAATTCTAGTAAATCCAAAACTTGTCTGTAATTCATGAAACATGGCATGCTATCATGGAGTGGCGTCAACATGCCGTCGTAAATTTTTTCCCATTTGGGGCAGGTTTGGGTATGAGCTTCTCGCAAACCAGAGCTTCTCACAGCAAGCCTGATGGTTTCGGTAAGGAACATTTCACCTTTCTGGACGAAACGATAGCCATTGCCTCTTCTTAATTTAATTTCTTTTCTCTAGTGTCAACATAGAACAACATGAGTGTTGTGTCAAATTTTGAAAATTTTGGGGTTCGTTAGCACATTTATTATGCATTAATTGAGTTTTCAATGCATTTATGTGCATAATTCAAATTTGAACTACATGCACATGCTCTATTGCATATAAATTGGTTGAAAATTCAAATATGTGTCCTTGGTTACATGCTTAGGTCCCATGCAAGAAATGGAAATGAATGTCAAACACCCTGCCACCGTCACTCGGCCGCAAACATTGAGATACCTAGTTTTTAAATTCTAGTAAATCCAAAACTCGTCTGATATTCATGAAACCTGGAATGCTATCATGGAATGGCACCGACATGCCATGGTAAATTTTTTGTCACATTTGGGGCAGGTTTGGGTATAAGCTTCTCACAAATGAGAGCCTCTCACAACAAGCTTGATGGTTTCGGAAGGAACGTGCCACCTTTGGGGATGAAACGATACCCGTTGCCTGTTATTGCTTTCAAAAAAATTCTAGTGTCAACATAGAACAACAGGAGTGATGTGTTCAATTTTGGAATTTGTCGGGGTTTGTTTGGACATTTTTATATAATAACTTGGTTTTCTAGGCATTTTATGTGCATAATTCAAATTTGAACTACATGCACATGCTCCAGTGTATAAAAATTGGTTGAAAAATCGAATATGTGTCCTTGGGTGCATGCTTAGGTCCCATGCAAGGAATGGAAATGAATTTCAAACACCAGCACTATTGACTGCCGGCAAAACATTGAGATACTTTGTTTTTAAATTCTAGTAAATCCAAAACTCGTCTGAAATTCATGAAACTTGGCATGCTATCATGGAATGGCACCCGACATGTTGTGGTAATTTTCGTGTCCATTTTGAGAGAAGGCACACTCAAATAACAGTCAACAAAGGCATTTTGAAACAACTAGCTGCCACTCTAACATCACAAACGTTTTAGATAGAACATCCGTATGTACACTGATAGCTTCCCCAGCAAGCCAAGGGAAAATGTGCCGAGCAGGATTTATTTAGCTCTTCATCACAAACGTTTTAGATAGAACACGTGTATGCAAAGTGAGAGCTATGGTCTTCCATAGTAAGCCAAGGGAAAATTCGCTGCAGGATTTGTGCATCTCTTCAACGCAAATGGTTCAAATTGAATAAGGTATGCAAAGCGAGACTTCGGCGCTAAGCCAAGAGAAAATTTGGCAAGCAGGATTTTGACCTCCCTTCAACGCAAACGGTTTTTTCGGATGACCCGTGTGCAACCACGTACAGATAATTTGGTAAGATTTGCATCTGTCATATTGGGTATATTGCCATTTGTCAAACTGGAAAGATTGACATTTGTTGATCTAGTAACATTGCCATTTGTCAATCCTTGTAACACTGCGATTTGTCAAAATAGGCAGCTAAAAATCGCTAGCACTATCTAATTTTTGCAACTAAAATTTAGTAATTAAGCATAGATTTCATTCATAGATTAAGCAGTCATGCTTAATTTGTACAAATAGTTCAACTTTACAGCAGAACCGACCAAACTTTTCCCCAATTGTTGCCAACCACGTACTGAAATAGCTAGTTCAACTATATATACTAGCTAATTTTAAGTATGTTGTATAGTTCCACCACATCTATAGTCAGATGAACTGAACAAAATAGCCCCTAAATACTACTACGGAGGGGCTTTGTACTACTTCCGGGAGCCTCTCCTCTGCCGAGCGTGCTCAGTAAGAGGAAGAGGAGGAGGAGGCTACCGACGAACTGGAAAACTACAATACGGTGCATGCCACTGCTGCACCTTCAGCGACGCTCACCTCGAACGCCCTCTACCGCTCCAGACGACCCCTCTCGAAGCGGTGGTTCTCCTCGTAGATCTCCTGATTCCTCGCCAATGCATCGGCGTGTGCCGCGGCCACGGCGGCGGTAAGGCTCTTTGCGTGCTCAATGAGGCGCTCCTCCTCCTCCCGCAGGAACTTGATGTAGCGCGCAAGGTCGCTGCCGCACGTGCGGGCCTCCACCTCCGCATCCCTCCTATGGCCGGAGGTGGCGGAGCGGGTGATGATCCCGGCGGTCGGTGGTGGGCTAGCGGCCATGGCGGACGACGATGGGGTGCCGGCCACGACCACCACCTCCCACCTCCGGGCCGCGGTGGCGGAGCGGATGATGGCCACGGTGGCCGGAAGTGGGGTGATGGCCACGGCGGCGGAGCGAGTGATGGCCACAGCGGCGGAGCGAGTGATGGCCACGGCGGTGGAGCGGGTGATGGCCCTAGCTATCGACGAAGGTCTGGCGGCAACGGCGAACGGCAACAGCTGCCGACGGGCACCGGCAGTCGAGCATGTGGTGCGTGTTCCGCGCACACCCAACTGGGACGTCGCGCGCACTATACTACATCAGGGACTGCGCCGCCGTCGCGGTGTAGCCTCAGCTGGAGCTGTGCTCTGATGACGGCGGAGTGGCTGAGCGACGAGGACGGTCTGGTGCCATTGCCGATTTAGAAGCAGACGAGATAAGCTACAGGGAGGGAGGGGAAAATGCGATGCAGGACTTGCCGGCTGTGAGGGTTTATATAGTAGGCTGATAAGCATTGGGATTTTGGGGGATTTTACCGAGTCGGGCGGGAAGCTTGCGCGGGAACCTATGCGGTTGCGCGGGCATGGGTTCAACACCGTTTGGCCAAAAGAACGCCCCCGCGCGCTGCTCAAGATTGTGCTCGGCGGCAGCGGGGTGACAAGACGTGCGAGAGAAGGATGAAAGGACACATACACATGATGAGATGAACACGGACCACACTAGGGAACCCGTCGGTGATGAATTCATCAATCGCAAACGGTTGTACACTAGCAAGCGTTTTCCCACAACACACACGGCTTATTTCATCACAAACTGGTCGGGTGGATCAACTGTATGCCACGTATACACATTGTCAAAAAATAATGCGGTAGACCTTCTTTAACATATGTTAAAAAATAAAATTAAAATAATAAACAAGGACCTCGAGGTTAAATTAGCTGAGGGAATGGGGCATTTCGGTCATTTGGATGACTAAAATGACCCATCCTATTAGCTAATTTAACATCAACACAACTTCCCATCCAGTCACCCATCCCATGGCTGCTCCAGCCTGAGAACATTTAACTTGAGAGTTCTCTTAGATGAGCTACTGGTGGAACAACTAGTCCTTGCTGATGTAGGATGCCTCTTCACATTCTTATGGCGTATTCGAATGATGGCTCGTCCCCCAATGGCCAATACATGTTGTGTAGACAGAGCATATCACACACGTCTTATTAGAAGCAATCGTTTGTGTTATTATCGGTCTTCGCACACATTTCTGATTACAGACCCGTTTGCCGCGTATCACACACATCTTGTTATATTGAACCATTTATGTTCGCTTGTCTCAACACAAACAGTTGAACCGAGTGAACCGCATGTTGTATATCGCACACACCTGGTTCTGGCTGACCGTTTATTTTGTGTTTCCTAATCACAAACAGTTCATCCTAGTGAACTGTATGATGTGTATCGCACACGCCTTCATCTGGCTGCCCGTTTCGTTTGTTACTCCTCATCGCAAACAGTTAATTGAACTGAACGTATGCCCAGCATCGCACATGAAACTAAAATATGAATTGTGTTCGATGCATCCGTCATCACAAACGTTTTGGACATTTTTGACGATTCTCTGACACCACCGTTTGCGATTATTGCATGGCACACAATTTCTCGAAGGGTCTCTGATCATAGTGTCGCGTTAGCAGCATCCTGCAGTAGTGTATGGGCCAAAATTAATTTCATCATGCCAAATGGCCACAAACTATTCAAAAAAAATAGCTTTTCTGCTTATTCTTTTCAACATCAACATGGCTCATTTTTTTAGCTTTACTTTCCTTTTTGACACTTCAACTAGTCCATTAGCCGCGTGTGCCAAAACTTGACCCTAAAATATAAGGGCCAAAATACAAATATTACACAACATGAATATAACAAGATGAATGGGCTACCCTCCAACCATTTTTACAAGGCTAACCCCAAAACTTGCTGGTTTTCATTGAGGGATACCCTTTCATTGATTGATTTAGCGGAAGGGCTCGGCTATGGCACCATATCCATCTAGCGATATCTCACGTCAAATAAGGGAACAACCAACGACATATAAAAGTAGCAAGCAAAACACAGATAACCAACGACATATCATATAAGGGTAGCAAGCATAACATAGTTCTTAGGGTTCCCAACATGATATAACACGATAGAGATAAAAAGTTCACGATACAACCAACGACATAATTAAGATAGAAATATATAAAAGATAAAAAGCACTACCACCCTAGTGCAAGACAAGCTTCACGAGACCGGGCCTTCACCAACATCTTCACTGTGCCTCCTCTTCACTGCTCCTCTTCACTGCTCCTCCTCCATGCCATCCTCGCCAAGGTAGTAGGGGAGGTTGTGCATACCGTTGCGGGTGGAGAAGATGTTGTTGAAGTCCGTGAAGATGTTGTAGGTGGTGAATGCGAGGAACTTGCACCCACGCCAAAACACCTTGCCGAGGAGGTAGTACGCATCAAATCTGTTGGTGAAGTTGACGATGAGCCCTATCGGTGGAGTGCTGGAGTTTGGACGCACTTCCTCCAGTCAGAACATCACCGGCGAGCCCACCGGGAGGTGGGCGAAGCCCTCACCGAGGAACCACTGGGCAAACTCCTTTCCACCCCTCCAGTGTGAGAAAGCCCACACGCGGAGCGTTGTCTCCACGACGACATCGGCGGGATACCGCCTCTCCGGCACGATCGGTGGGAGCTTGAAGGTGGGGTGTTGTAATGCATCCTCGCCTCGCTTTGAGAGCGCTCTGGGTTTGGGTGAAGAAGAGAAGGGGGCGGCGCAACTGGATGTGTGGAGAATAGGTGGAGGGGTGGTTGGTTTAAATAGGGAAAGAGGAAGGGAAGGGGAGTGGCACCGGCTGCTCTTTGGATTTGCTACGTTCAAACGAGCCGCGTCGATCGATATGCCACTTTAATTGCTAATAGGTTTTAATTACCACGTTGAATAGATGCGAGTGGATCGAAAAATCTGAAACGATACTCTACATCGAGGAGACAAGCGTGCGAGATGAGACGAACCAGCGTCAGCGACCGTCCCTGCATCCATGGTGACTCGCGTGGAGAAAGAGGTCGGTTAGCATCCATGGTGGCTCACGTGTAGAAAGAGGCCGGTTGGCACATCGTGGTGGCGGGCATCAGTGCATGCAGGTAGGCTAGCTACGTGCATGCATAGCAGGCTAGCTGGACATGTCGTGCATGCATAGCAGGCTTCTGTCATTGCAGCGCATGCAGGGCCCAATAGTCTAACCATGGCCCAAGGCGAAACGGTGACACCGTCCGACGCAATTTCACTCGGATCAATGGGCGACACACTCGGCGTGGCCCGCTCGTCGAGTTAACGGCCAAAGACCGACCGACAAAGACCCACCGTCTGTGACAATTTCTGAGGGTTTCAGACAAGAGAGTGGGGAAAAGTGAGCAAATGTTAAAAGCGTGGGCATGAATGAGTATGGCTAAGGAACCAGGGGCACGGATGTAAAAAACCGAAAAGAAAAACGCCGATCATGGTGACCGGCGGGAGAGAGAAAAAAACCGGAGCAAGTGCTGGGGAAAAAGACTTTCTAGAGCAGCTGGTCGACATGACCGGCGGACGAACCATAGGTACGGGCGGCGCGGGCCCCGGTGGCGGTCATTGAGGTGGACCGCCTCGAGGGCAGCGCACAGGGCGGAAGCGTCGGACGACGGCTAGGGTTGGATCTGTTAGGCTGATACCATGTTAGAAGGGAGAGAGTGGGATTGGTGGAATAGTTGTTGTATTGTTTGAGCCTTGTGGGCATATATATAGGAGCACATGATCTACTTGCAGTACAAGACATGCCAGAATACTTCCTAGTATATCTTATGTTTCCAATACAATCACCTTACTGGACAAGATAGCCCCTACTCAAATCCACCTCCAATTTAATTATACTGAACCCTACATCCTAGGAGATGTCCCATCCTTCCATTCCATTCCATCCGCCGCCACCCACCCACTCCGTCTTCGGATCCCCGTCGCTCCAATCTGCAACCACCGACCACCTCCCTTGTTTTTAGCATCGAACCAACCCACAGCCACTCCGCTCCTCCTCGCTTTCAGCGTTGCCCACATGCCCCTCTACCTGCTAGCGCTGCAGCTCGTGGACACATCCGGCAAAGCTCTCCTCCTGCCCCTGCAGCCATGGCACCCTCCTGTCTCCTTGTCGCCAGAACCCCGCCTCCTTGACATGCCCGATCTTCCATATCGGGGAGGAGCCCCGATCCAGAGCTCCGCCCGAGCGTGCCACTGCCCGAGGGCCTCATCACCGGCGTCCACCATACCCCGCTGCTTCTCCATCCCTTCTTCTTCTCCCGTTCCCTTTGGATCCCTCTCTCACCCGCTCTCTCTCTCTCTTCTCCATGAAACTCGCAGGAGCATCATGGTCGTCCCCACGACGTCGCTGCCTTCAAGACGTTGGCTTCCCCTAGTCTCCCCGTGCAGACCATCCAAGGCTGCCCCATGCAGATCCACCGCCGGTCCTCCTCCGCATCGCCACCACCGGCTAGGTCCGATGTCCCCCTGGCCGGATCGGGTCCTCCTTGAGTGCCCCGTCGAGGATCCATGCTCCCCAGCGCCAAGTTCGCCGTCCCCGCGCCCGTCGTCACCGGATCCGGCGGAAACAGGCAGGAGACCTCCCATGCTCGTGTCGCCTCCTCTGTCGTTCCGTCTCAAGTTGTTCCTCTGTCGCTCGCCCGCGTTGACTTCTCCATCGACCGCCTCTTGCCAAGCTGCCAAGGCCCAGGGCGTCCCAAGCCCAGCGCGCCGTCCCCACCGGCCTGTCTCCACCTCTCCACCGGGGAGGTCCTATTTTGCGCTGTAGGCGGGGATGTCCTATGTGACGCATTCTGCGTCAACTAGCTGTAGCTTCGCAGAAGGCACTTCTTTGGCGGGCTAACTGGGCCGCGCTGCGCGTTGAACTGTTTCTCAGATGGATGACTGTTTGAACTGGTTGGAGGATGACTGTTTCGCACTGTTTCATACCGTTTCGTCTGTTTCAGTTGTTTTTTCGTGTGTGACCTAAAGAAAGTTTGTACTGTTTCTGCTGTTTTTTCGTGTGAACTAAGAAAACGGCAAATTGGAAGCATATATAAAGAACTGTAATTCTGCTGGTTCTAAAATAGAGAATTGATTCCTACTGTATCTGTGGTTTCTTCAGTGTGAACTAAAAAACAGCAAATTGGAAGAGTGTATAAAGAACAATAATTCTGCTAGTTCTAAAACAGTGAATTGTACAAAAGAATATAGCTGAAGTAAAGAAACATTTAAAAACAGTAATTATGCTTGTTAAATAACAGTACTGAAAGGTCCAAGAAACATTTAAAAACAGTAATTATGCTTAGAGCTTCTTTACAAACTAATTCTGCAGTTTTGAATCTTCTTTGCAACTAAAAGTAATGCAAGAAAGTATCATTGGGCACCATGATAAAAACATAGAACCGTATCATTAAGGAAACATTTCCCTCATGGAAGAATTCCTTTCAGTTCAAAAAAAGTCTTGCACTGCAATTTCCCTTGAAGTTGACAATAAATAATAGTGATGAGACCCTTCAGAATAAACAGGGAAATAAGTTAGTTGGGAATAGGTACAAGAAATTTTGGATAGTAAAAGGTTGAAAAAAAATGGAATATGGTTATACATGATCCTTCCAAGAAGAAAACCGGCCCAAACATTCCTCAAATGGGACTCTTTGGGTGAAAAGTGTTACAGTATGCGCTATTATTTAGTGAGAGAATCTGCAGATCATTAAGTTACCTAAGATGAGTTCATATGCAGGACGAAAAATGATTGGCCTTCAAAGCTTCACTTGAATATGCGGAAACCCTGCTGAAACAGAAATGTGATTACATGAAATTAATTGCACTATTGACTACAAAGAACATGCTGTAAGGAGGAAAGAACTAGAGAATTTACATGTTTCTGCAGGAAAGAAGTTACGAATGGCAGCTGAATTTCATTGTCCTTGCAAGTGACAATCTCAAAATGGTATTTCTCACGTTGAGCTTATAGATCGTCCTTCAATTTTTAAAATAAAACGCAATTTAATTTCTGTTATGTACCGAAGAATCACAAAGAAGGGAAAAAAGTGCTTTCAATGGAGTAATTGTGATGGTACTTGCATTAGGGAAACCCTCCATTCCGAGACCTCTGTAGTTGCTCAAATATTGAAGAAGGAAAATCCCTGAGTCATACCTGTAAAAAAAATAGTGATGGAACATTTGGTGAATTTTAAATTCTTTGTAACTGTTATTTGTGGAGATAGAGCACAAAAGTTGCTTATCAGGGTTATAAGTACAGGGGAGAGTTCCATTCAAAAAAGGCGCCTGAAATTGACCTTGGGAGCTGGTACAAATGTTGACTCAAAATTTCCTATGTTAAAAGAATTAGTATTTCCGTATGTGGCAGCGAACAAAGCCTTGAAGTTGTAAATTAGTGAACTAACTGTCGGTAGAAATGTATCACCACTGTAGTACGGATTAATAAATCAATCAATTTGGCTCTGAATTTAGCAACAATCAGTATCCATTGTTTTTCCTTGAATACATGCATTTTGACCTACATAGTTTTAGAAAGGAACAAACTGTTAGTCTAAGCTCTGTCAAAATGAATAATCTATAAGAGCACTTATTACAAAAAAAATGTTCCGTATGAATGAGGTCACAGGGGACACGGTTCATTGCCCTCTTTCTTTTTTGTTATTTTTCTTTGCTCCGGGCAGGTGCATGCATTTTGTTTGGTACGAACAATTAAACAAAATGTTCTTTAATGATATCCGTAAAATGTTCTTCGAATTAAATAATGTTTTGTGGAGTCAACAAATTTTCCGTGCAAAATGTTCCCTGAATAAAGGTTGCATAATTAATGTTCCCCTCAATAATGTTAGCTGGAAAAAAAGTTTTATAAACAATGTTACTTCGAAAATATATCACTTGTTCAAGTTAGCTGCAAAAATGTTCCCTTCATAATGTTACCTGAATAATGTTCGTGGGAAAATGTTTTTAAAATAATGTTCCCTCATAAATGTCCCTTGGAAAATGTTCCTTGAATAATGTTCCCTGGAAAATGTACTACATATATTTTGAAAATATTCTTTGAAGTCAGAAAATGTTCTTCAAAATAAATAATGTTCCCTAGAGTCAACAACTTTTCCTTTCAAAAGGTTCCTTTGATAATGTTGCCTAAATAATGTTCCCTGAATAATGTTCCGTACATAATGTTCCCTCATAAATGTCCCTTGAAAAATGTTCCCTAAATAATGTTCCATGGAAGATGTTCTAGGTATATTTAAAAAACTATCTCTGAACTCTAAAATGTTCTATAAATAAAATAACGTTCCCTAGAGTAAAGAAATTCCTTGCAAAATGTTCCCATAAAACGAAGAATAATGTTGGTAAAAGCCTAAACAAGTTGCAGGTTTTAACTTTTCCTGAGAACATTATTTTCAAACAAAATTAATTAATGTTCGCTGGAGCCAACAATTTTTCTTAGAAAAATGTTCCCTTAATAATGTTAGCTAAATAATGTTCCCAGAGTAATGTTCCCCAAATAATGTTCCCTGGTGAATGTCCCCAAATAACTATGCAAAACTTAAAAATATTATGTGAAGTCAAAAACTGTTCTTGAAAATAAATAATGTTCCTAAGTAATGTTCCTCCGAAAATGTTCCTTCAATAATGTTCCCTAAAATAATGTTCGTAGATAGTGTTCCCTGAATAATGTTTGTGGAATACATCGTTTACAAATTGTGAATGTGATAAGCACCTGAACAATACATATGCGAAAAGAGCAGCACACAAAGGTTATCCATCATGTAAAAAAAAGTCAAGGCACAGGTACTAGTTCTGAAGTGCTACAAATAACGCCACTGCACACATATCTACATGAAAAAAAGCATCCAAGTATACCTGCTAGTTGTAACCTACAACAGATATCACCAGAGCTAACACCAGTCCATCAGAAAAAATGCTTTCTCGACCTTTATACAACATATCTACACAAGGATAAGCACCGAACAGAAATGAGAGTCGACGTACAGAATTTCAGAACTACTATTAATTTTGTTGGCTGATTTCAAGAACTA
Source organism: Aegilops speltoides (assembly GCA_021437245.1). Lineage (NCBI taxonomy): Eukaryota > Viridiplantae > Streptophyta > Magnoliopsida > Poales > Poaceae > Aegilops > Aegilops speltoides. Next base: position 241,213,010 of record CM038144.1, read on the forward strand.
AATAATGGCTAATGTTTGTTGAACCATTTATTTCTAAGCTACCGAGGAGAACAAATATTATTTATGGTATATTGTAATTAAGAAAAAAGAGTGGTTTTCCTTCAAGAGAAAAAATAAAACAGTGAATTAGCAGGTATCATCTATAAAAATGATGTGAAAAGTTCATCGATCTTGAAACAGCAAGCACTCTCTTCCTGGGAATGCATTATTCGCATTATCTATTCCCTGGTCATTTCCTTATAGCATCACTCTTAGGCAAAACAAAAAGGGCACAAGAAAACTAGCTACTATAGTAAGCATCAGATTAACAAAAATGAGATATGAGCTTCAGATTAAACAACAAGCAGCAATAGGAACAAAGTAGCTAAATCTATACAGATATTTGATATATGCTCCAATGACTTATGCAACCAACTTATCATGCTTGCCTAAGCAAGATCAAACTTTGCTTATAAATTATTTAATACAATATAACTGCAAATGTTGATAGATGCGTGCTCACATGACAAAACATATGAACAAATAGAAACTGCCACTACTACACATCGCACACAATTCTCAGACAACAAAGAGAATCTGTTCACATGACAAAACTGCTTGTGCATCCACTTGCTGGGTTGGTGCTGAAACCTTAAACTCAGAGAAGAGAATGATGCGAACTTGTCAGGACCCTGGATCCGGAAGCATCCGCCACATCTACACAAGTGCATGTTGATTGCTATCTTTTGCCCCTAGTGGCTAGTCCAGCAATTGGTTTTTCTTAATTAACAACAAAACAGAAGAAGCTGCACCGACAACACGAAACAGAGCAGACCACTACTACTGATCGAACTAGCACACAAAAATTTAAGTAATTTTAGTTGGTTAACATGTTGATAGGTCCTTGCTTCTCGGGAAAATACATCCTAACAAGTCAACTGAACTAGTCCATGATGCTGCTACACATTACAGAAACTAAGAGAACATATAAAACAGGAGATAAGAACTTCTCCATCATGCTACACAAAACCCATAGCATCATCAACAGAAACACACAAAATCCCAAGGCAAAAGCACATGAACACATAAACCCCCTATCATCATCATGCTGCATCATGCCTTGAAATCCAATCTGTGAAGGCAACCCCCTAGTCTAGACTCAGATTCACCAAATCAGAACTGCCATGTACAAGACCACGTTCTGCAAACCGTAGCAACACCGGAAAAGACACTAACACAACTAAATAGCCTCGATCTTGCGGTACCACACAGAGAGGAAGGAACATAGCGGGGGAATTGGGGCCGTTACCTTGTGGATGCCGAGCTTGACGAGGACCTAGATGACGCCGAGCTTGGCGGAACCCTAGACGACGCCGGGCTTGCCGGAACCCTAGACAACGCCGAGCTTGACGGAGCCCTGGACAACGCGGACGCCGACGATGGAGACGCTGGCCACCTCCAAGTAAACATCCATGGCGACTACGTCAGCCACATCTGATGCCATGTTGCGCACGAATCAGGGGGAGAGAGGCCCGACGGCTGCTTACAAGGGTGGCGGTCTCTTGCCGGAGTAGGATCGCCGGAGTAGGATCTGTCGCACGAGGGAGGAAAAGGGGATCGCCGCACGAGAGGGGAAAGCTTATCTGTGGAGGAACGGGCGAGTCGCACGAGGAAGGGGGCAGCGAAGAGATGTTAAAAGGCCGGCCCAATTCGAGTCAAGGGGGTGTGCGGCGCCTCGACACTTTGACGCAGAATGCGTTAAATAGGATATTCCCTGTAGGCGCCCGAACCTGGAAATGGCGCCTAAAGCGCGCCCTCTGTGAGCTTTTTAAGCGCGGCCCAGGAAGATATACGCTTGTGAAAAAATAACGCCTAAAATTAATGCCACAGGGAATTGATCTCATGCCATACAACCCTGCCGCTGCTTAGCTTAACCACTAGACCACCAGAATGCTAGTGAACAAAAGCAACGCGAACTGTATTAGGACTAATGCAACCACGTTATTTATTACTCAACCATTTACTATACCACTTGGATTTTTGAGTTATTTGCAAACAATTTAGAAACTGTCTATTTTCTTTAATGAAAAACAGTTCATCAAATTTCGAAAAAAGTTCATCGGGTTTGAAAAAAAATCATCGAATTTGAAAAAAGTTCATCAATTTTGAAGAAAAAACCATCGAATTTAAAAAAGTTCATCGATTTTGAAAAAAGTTCATCAGATTTGAAAAAAGTTCACTGATTTTGAAAAAGGTTCATCGAATTTGAATAAAGTCCATCGAATTTTGAAAAAAAGTTCATCAATTTTGAAAACAGTTCATCAGATTCAAAAAAAGTTCATCCGATTTGAATAAAAGTTCATCGAATTTGAAAAAAAGTTCACAAATCTGAAAAAAGTTTATCGATTTGAAAAAAAAAATCATCAAACTCGGAAGAAGAAAAAGGAAAAAACAAAAAACAAAAACAGAAAAAGGTAAAAGAAACTAAAAGTTCATTCTAAACAAAGCAGGTGTGTTGGCGTGTTGGTTGCACCCACGGTACTACGTGCCCGAGGTCCCTGGTTCGAATCACATCTAGCACAGGTCTTTTTCTCTTCTGAAAATAGAGAAGAAAAAAAGCTATTGGGCCGGCCCATCGCATGAAAGGCCAAAGCTGAGGTTATAATGGCGCATATCGCCAAATAAAATCCTCTCCACCGACCTGGGCCTCAGACCATGGTGAGCAGCCCAGTCGATCCGGATTTTGGCCCAACACATTTTTTTCACCGGACGAAATATCTATTTATCCGGAGAATTACTATTTTACAGAAAAACCCTCATCTTTATGCATTTAATAACTCCACAACCATGCATCGGAATTTAACAACTTATATATGTAAAATGCTTAGAATTTCATGTAGTTTCATAATTAGCAACTTTCATCCACGGTAAAAATGTTTAAACTTGATGTTTGCATTAATTTGCATGATTGACATATTAAAACAATTTATTTCGTAACTAATTAACTTTAGCTCCAATTTAAATAAACTTTATATGTAAAAGGGGTGAAAATGTGTAGGTTAACATGGTGCACTTTATTTTGCTGTTTAACAACATAAAAATTGTGCTTTAGGTAGAACAGTAGAAAATTCGAAATATCCATACGGGGATTTTCCGGAATTGTTGTTTGTTGATTCCGACCTCATTTAACTTGCCTAGATAGGTAGATAATTATGCTTCACCTTTTGCCATCTTAACCAACATTTAATCTTGTCATGTACATAAAAGAGAGCAAACTAACTAATTGAATGTGGTGTTTCATCAATACACAACTCGTAGCATATTGAGCTCCACTTAATTTGTAGGATGTGATTGTTGCTCTTGCCATTCCATGCCACATTCAACTGTACATGCATCATACTAGGTTGTGCATCATGTCATGATTATGCTTGTTGGTTTACCGTGTTGTTTGATTCTTTCCGGTTGTGCTTCTTCTTGATAGTTCTGGTAACGTTGGTATTGTGAGGATTCGTTTGACTACGCTGGTTTGTCTACTTCATGGACTCGGTCTTCTTCCTATCGGGATTTCAGGCAAGATGATTATTACCTTGGATATCACTACTATCTTTGCTTGCTAGTTGTCTCGATGCTATCGCTATGTTGCGCTGCCTACCACTTGTTTGTCTGCCTCTCAAATTGCGATGATAAGTCTCTAACCTTCCACCATCCCAGCAAATCGTTGTTTGGCTATGTTACTGTGTTGGTCAGCCCCTCTTATAGCGTTGCCAGTTGCAGATGCAGTTGCTGGCTGTTCCATGTTGGGACATGGACACAATACCTCTTATTTAATTAATACACCTGTATACTTGGCAATGGGTGGAAGGCTCAGCCTTTTGCCTTGTGTTTGTTCCACTCATGTCGCCTTAGTTTCTGTCATACTGGTGTTATGTTCCATGATGAGCGCTCCTAACATGCGTGGGGTTTTATAGGGACCCCTGATCATTCTGTTAGGTTTAACTCTTCCAACAAGGCCCAATATTGGTTTTACTGTTTTCCTAATAACAACTAAAACTTGCATAGGGACCTGTCGGGCCCCGTGGATAATTAATCAACAAATCGGGCCAGTGCTCCTCATGAGTGTTCGTCCACCTACCTAGCAGTGGGCGGTGCCACCTCAGGGAAACTCGATGGTATTTTGGCTATCGTCCACTTCGCATAAACGGTTGTGTCCTGAGAACGAGGTACGCGCGGCTCTTATCGGGGTGATGACACACCGGGTGGTCTTCCTGGTTTAGTTGTACCTTTCATGAGTGACCTGTCCACCAAGATTCCTTATTGTAAGCATCGTGTTCTTCGTGATGTGAGGATGTTCCATCGCATGTGTGTGGTAGTTTATAATAGATTAAGTTGGAGCACCCCCTACAGGGTTAAATCTTTTCGGACGTTGTGCCCACAATTATGTGGCGACATGGAAATTTATAATATCCGATTGTAGAGAACTTGACACTAAACCAAAATTAAATACACCAACCGCGCGTGTAACTGTGATCGTCTCTTTTTGAGGGAGTTCGGGAAGAGAACACGGTGGGGTTATGTTTGACTCGTAAGTAGTTCAGGATCACTTATTGATCATTACTAGTTTGCGACCATTATGCCTAGTTTACTCTTCTTACTCTTGTACTCGTAAGTTAGAAACCATACAAATGCTTAGTGCTGCCGCAATCTCACCACTTAACCATTCCATACGCATTAAAGTTTTGCTAGTTTTGATACCCATGCTAATGGGATTGCTGAGTCCGCGTGGCTCACAGATTACTACCACAACAGGTGCAGGTACAAGTAAAGCAATGCTTTGACGTGAGAGCGATGCATGTTTGCTTTCGAGTTCTTGTTATGCTTCTTCTTCATCGATCAAGGGATAGTTTTCGAGTCGGGAGCAAGAGATTAGAAGAGTGGATGTCGTTCTTCTTTTCGTTTGATTTTATACAGAGTAGGATCCTACTCTTATGTATGATGATTGCTATGTATTGATGTATTCATGTATTCATGATGTAGCTTGTGACGAGTGTAAGCCTTTATCTGGTATTCCCATCTATTCAGTACATGGTATGTTGTAATGATATCCATGTTGCTATGCGCTCTAAATGGGATTCTGCCCCAATCAAGAATTCACCACGTGATCGGAATAGAATTGTATCTAGGGTGCTACAGTATTTGAGCATTGTACAGCCACGGAGCAGGTGCTCCAAATCCTCCTTCGAGATGTTGACGCCCATGAGCTCAAGGTGCTTTAGCTTAGGAGTGAAGAGTGGGTGTGGCATTAATCTGTGGGAAAAGCACTTCCTAAGCGTAGCGCATCGCCGCGTGGGCGTGAGGTGGCAGCGAGCGCGGATGTCCAACATGAAAGCTGAGTGAAGGAAATATGCCCTAGAGGCAATAATAAAGTTATTATTTATTTCCTCATATCATGATAAATGTTTATTATTCATGCTAGAATTGTATTAACCGGAAACATAATACATGTGTGAATATATAGACAAACAGAGTGTCACTAGTATGCCTCTACTTGACTAGCTTGTTAATCAAAGATGGTTATGTTTCCTAACCATGAACAAGGAGTTGTTATTTGATTAACAAGGTCACATCATTTGTTGAATGATCTGATTGACATGACCCATTCCGTTAGCTTAGCACACGATCGTTTAGTATGTCGCTATTGCTTCCTTCATGACTTATACATGTTCCTATGACTATGAGATTATGCAACTCCCGTTTATCGGAGGAACACTTTGTGTGCTACCAAACGTCACAACGAATCGGGTGATTATAAAGGTGTTCTCTGGTGTCTCCAAAGGTACTTGTTGAGTTGGCGTATTTCGAGATTAGGATTTGTCACTCCGAATGTCGGAGAGGTATCTCTGGGCCCTCTCGATAATACACATCACTTAAGCCTTGCAAGCATTTCAACTAATGAGTTAGTTGTGAGATGATGTATTACGGAACGAGTAAAGAGACTTACCCGTAACGAGATTGAACTAGGTATTGGATACCGACGATCGAATCTCGGGCAAGTAACATACCGATGACAAAGGGAACAACGTATGTTGTTGTGCGGTTTGACCGATAAAGATCTTCGTAGAATATGTAGGAACCAATATGGGCATCCAGGTCCCGCTATTAGTTATTGACCGGAGACATGTCTCGGTCATGTCTACATTGTTCTCGAACCATAGGGTCCATGCGCTTAAGGTTTCGATGATGATTATATTATGAGTTTATGTATTTTGATGTACCGAAGGTTGTTTGGAGTCCCGGATATGATCACGGACATGACGAGGAGTCTCGAAATGGTCGAGACATAAAGATTGATATGTTGGACGGATATATTTGGACACCGGAAAGGTTCCGGAGAAGTTTGGAGCTCCGGGAGGTTACCGGAACCCCCCGGGAGGTATATGGGCCTTATTGGGCCCATGTAGGAGGAAGAGAGAAGGAGCAAGGGAGGCGCGCCCCTAAGCCCAATCCGGGTGGGGAGGGGGCGGCCCCTTTCCTTTCTCCTTCCCCTCTCTTCCTTCCTACTACTAGTACTACTTCCTAATACTAGTACTCCTTCCTCCCCCTCCAAATAAGATAAGGAAGAGAGGAAACCTACTTGGAGTAGGTTTCCCCTCCCCATGGCGCGCCCCTTGAGGCCGGCCACCTCCTCCCTCCCTCCTTTATATACGGGGTAGGGGGCACCCTAGGACACACAAGTTGATCATTGATCGTTCCTTAGCCGTGTGCGGTGCCCCTCCACGATATTACACCTCGATCATATTGTAGCGGTGCTTAGGCGAAGCCTGCGACAGAGAACATCAAGATCATCACCACGCCGTCGTGTTGACGGAACTCCCCTCGGGCCTCTCTTGGATTGGAGATCGAGGTGCGTCATCGAGCTGTCACGCGTGTCAAGAACTCGGAGGTGCCGAGTAATGCGGTGCTTGGATCGGTTGGACCGGAGGACGTCGACTACTTCCTCATGTTGCATCAACGCTTCGCTTGGTCTCACGAGTGTACGAGACAACACTCTCCCCTCTCGTTGCTATGCATCACCATGATCTTGCGTGTGCGTAGGAATTTTTTGAAATTACTCGTTCCCCAACAAATGGCATCCGAGCCTAGTTTTTATGGTTTGATGTTATATGCACGAGTAGAACACAAATGAGTTGTGGGCGATATAAGTCATCGCTTACCAAGCATGTCATACTTTGGTTGGCGGTATTGTTGGATGAAGCGGCCCGGACCGACATTACGCGTACGCTTACGCAAGACTGGTTTTACCGCCGTGCTTTGCACACAGGTGACTAGTGGGTGTCAGTTTCTCCAACTTTAGTTGAACCGAGTGTGGCTACACCCGTTCCTTGCGAAGGTTAAAACAGCATCAACTTGACAAACTATCGTTGTGGTTTTGATGCGTAGGTGAGATTGGTTCTTGCTTAAGCCCGTAGCAGCCACGTAAAACTTGCAACAACAAAGTAGAGGACGTCTAACTTGTTTTTGCAGGGCATGTTGTGATGTGATATGGCCAAGACATGATGCTATATTTTATTGTATGAGATGATCATGTTTTGTAACGAAGTTATCGGCAACTGGCAGGAGCCATATGGTTGTCACTTTATTGTATGAAATGCAAGCGCTCTGTAATTGCTTTACTTTATCACTAAGCGGTAGCGATAGTCGTAGAAGCAATAGATGGCGAAACGACAACGATGCTACGATGGAGATCAAGGTGTCGGCCGGTGGCGATGGTGATCATGATGGTGCTTGGAGATGGAGATCACAAGCACAAGAAGATGATGGCCATATCATATCACTTATATTGATTGCATGTGATGTTTATCCTTTATGCATCTTATCTTGCTTTGATTTACGGTAGCATTTTAAGATGATCTCTCACTAAAAATTATCAAGTAGTGTTCTCCCTGAGTATGCACCATTGCCAAAGTTCGTCGTGCCCGGACACCACGTGATGATTGGGTGTGATAAGCTCTCGTCCATCTACAACGGGTGCAAGCCAGTTTTGCACGCAGAATACTCGAGTTAAACTTGACGAGCCTAGCATATGCAGATATGGCCTCGGAACACGGAGACCGAAAGGTCGGCGTGAATCGTATAGTAGATATGATCAACATAAGATGTTCACCATTGAAAACTACTCCATCTCACGTGATGATCGGTTATGGTTTAGTTGATTTGGATCACGTGATCACTTAGATGACTAGAGAGATGTCATCTAAGTGGGAGTTCTTAACTAATATGATTAATTGAACTAAAATTTATCATGAACTTAGTACCGATAGTATCTTGCTTGTCTATGTTGTTTGTAGATAGATGGCCCGTCTTTGTTGTTCCGTTGAATTTTAATGCGTTCCTTGAGAAAGCTAAGTTGAAAGATGATGGTAGCAACTACGCGGATCTGGGTCCGTAACGAGGATTATCCTCATTGCTGCACGAAAAATTACGTCCTAGAAGCACCGCTGGGTGCCGAACTGCTTCTTGATGCAACCGGCGATGTTAAGAACGTCTGGCGAGCAAAGTTGATGACTACTCGATAGTTCAATGTGCCATGCTTTACGGCTTAGAACGGGACTTCAACGACGTTTTGAGCGTCATGGAGCATATGAGATGTTTCAGGAGTTGAAGTTGATATTCCGAAGAATGCCGGATTGAGAGATATGAAGTCTCCAATAAGTTCTATAGCTGCAAGATGGAGGAGAATAGTTCTGTCAGTGAGCACATACTCAAGATGTCTGGGTATTGTAATCACTTGATTCAACTGGGAGTTACTCTTCCGGATGATAGCGTCATTGATAGAATTCTCCAATCACTTCCACCAAGCTACAAGAGCTTCGTGATGAACTATAATATGCAAGGGATGGATAAGACGATTCCTGAGCTCTTCGCAATGCTAAAGGCTGCGGAGGTAGAAATCAAGAAGGAGCATCAAGTGTTGATGGTTAACAAGACCACTAGTTTCAAGAAAAGGGCAAAGGGAAGAAGAAGGAACTTCAAGAAGAACAGCAAACAAGTTGCTGCTCAAGAGAAGAAACCCAAGTCGGACCTAAGCACTGAAATCGAGTGCTTCTACCGCAAGCGGTAGTCCTTTGAAGCGGAACTGCCCCAAGTATTTGGCGGATAAGAAGGATGGCAAAGTGAACAAAGGTATATGTGATATACATGTTATTGATGTGTACCTTACTAGAGCTCGCGAGAGCACTGGTATTTGATCTTGGTTACATTGCTAATATTTGCAACTCGAAGCAGGACTACGGATTAAGTGAACAACGGCAAAGGACGAGGTGACAATGCGGCGTGGGAAATGGTTCCAAAGTCGATGTGATCGCGGTCGCACGCTACCTCTACATCTACCTTGGGATTAGTATTAGACCTAAATAATTGTTATTTGGTGCCGCGTTGAGCATGAACATTATATCTGGATCTTGTTTGATGCGAGGCGGTTATTCATTTAAATCGAGAGAATAATGGTTGTTCTATTTATATGAGTAATATCTTTTATGGTCAAGCACCCACGAAGAGTGGTCTATTTTGATGAATCTCGATAGTAGTGATACACATATTCATAGTGTTGAAGCCAAAAGATGCAAAGTTGATAATGATAGTGCAACTTATTTGTGGTAATCGCCGTTTGGGTCATATCGGTATAAAGCATGAAGAAACTCCATCTTGATGGACTTTTGGAACCACTTGATTATGAATCACTTGGTACTTGCGAACCGTGCCTCATGGGCAAGATGACCAAAACGCCGTTCTCGGTACTATGGAGAGAGCAACAGATTTGTTGGAAATCATACATACGGATGTATGTGGTCCAATGAATGTTGAGGCTCGTGGCGGATATCGTTATTTTCTCACCTTCACAGATGATTTAAGCAGATATGGGTATATCTACTTAATGAAGCATAAGTCTGAAACATTTGAAAAGTTCAAAGAATTTTAGAGTGAAGTTGAAAATCATCGTAACAAGAAAATAAAGTTTCTACGATCGATCGTGGAGGAGAATATTTGAGTTCTGAGTTTGGTTTACACTTAAAACAATGTGGAATAGTTTCACAACTCACGCCACCCGGAACACCACAGCGTAATGGTGTGTCCGAACGTCGTAATCGTACTTTACTTGATATGGTGCGGTCTATGATGTCTCTTACAGATTTACCGCTATTGTTTTGGGGTTATGCTCTAGAGACAGCCACATTCACGTTAAATAGGGCACCGTCGAAATCCGTTGAGACGACACCTTATGAACTATGGTTTGGCAAGAAACCAAAGTTGTCGTTTCTTAAAGTTTGGGGTTGCGATGCTTATGTGAAAAAGCTTCAACCTGATAAGCTCGAACCCAAATCGAATGTGTCTTCATAGGATACCCAAAGGAGACAGTTGGGTACACCTTCTATCACAGATCCGAAGGCAAGACATTCGTTGCTAAGAATGGATCCTTTCTAGAGAAGGAGTTTCTCGAAAGAAGTGAGTGGGAGGAAAGTAGAACTTGATGAGGTAATCGTACCTACTCCCTTGTTGGAAAATAATACATCACAAGAACCGGTTTACGTGGACGTCAAAACCAACTAGTGAGGAAGTTGATGATAATGATCATAGAACTTGAGATCAAGTTATCTGAGAACCACGTGGGTCGACAGAGTAAGATCCGCACTGAGTGGTACGGTAATCCTATTCGGAAGTCATGCTACTAGATCATGATGAACCTACGAACTATGAAGAAGCGATGGCGAGCCCAGATTACATAAAATGGCTTGAAGCCATGAAATCGAGATGGGATCCATGTATGAGAACAAAGTATGGACTTTGGTTGACTTGCTCGATGGTCGGCAAGCAATTGAGAATAAATGGATCTTCAAGAAGAAGACCGACGCCGACGGTAATGTTATCGTCTACAAAGCTCGACTTGTTGCAAAAGGTTTTCGACAAGTTCAAGGGGTTGACTACGATGAGACCTTCTCACCCGTAGCGATGCTTAAGTCTGTCCGAATCATGTTAGCAATTGCCGCATTTTATGATTATGAAATTTGGCAAATGGATGTAAAAACTGCATTCCTGAATGGATTTCTGGAAGAAGAGTTGTATATGATGCAACCAGAAGGTTTTATCGATCCAAAGGGAGCTAACAAAGTGTGCAAGCTCCAACGTTCCATTTATGGACTGGTGCAAGCCTCTCGGAGTTGGAATAAACGTTTTGATAGTGTGATCAAAGCATTTGGTTTTATACAGACTTTTGGAGAAGCTTGTATTTACAAGAAAGTGAGTGGGAGCTCTGTAGCATTTCTAATATTATATGTGGATGACATATTATTGATTGGAAATGATATAGAATTTCTGGATAGCATAAAGGGATACTTGAATAAAAGTTTTTCAATGAAAGACCTCGGTGAAGCTGCTTACATATTGGGCATTAAGATCTATAGAGATAGATCAAGGCGCTTAATTGACTTTCACAAAGCACATATCTTGACAAAGTTTTGAAGAAGTTCAAAATGGATCAAGCAAAGAAAGGGTTCTTGCTCAGATTGCAAGGTGTGAAGTTGAGTAAGACTCAAAGCCCAACCACCGCAGAAGATAGAGAGAAAATGAAAAGTGTTCCCTATGCTTCAGCCATAGGCTCTATCATGTATGCAATCTGTGTACCAGACTGATGTGTGCCTTGCTATAAGTCTAGCAGGAGGTACCAAAGTAATCCGAGTGGATCATTGGATAGCGGTCAAGAACATCTGAAATACGAAAAGGACTAAGGATATGTTTCTCGTATATGGAGGTGACAAAGAGCTCATCGTAAATGGTTACGTTGATGCAAGCTTTGACACCGATCCGAGACGATTCTAAATCACAAACCGGATCGTGTTTACATTAAGCGGTGGAGCTGTCGGTTAGTGCAGTTCAAAGCAAAGCGTCGTGGCGGGATCTACATGTGAAGCGGAATACATAGCTACTTCGAAGCAGCCAATGAAGGAGTGCGGATGAAGGAGTTCATATCCGATCTAGGTGTCATACCTAGTGCATCGGGTCAATGAAAATCTTTTGTGACAATCTATGGAGCGATTGCCTTAGCGAAGGAATCCAGATTTCACAAGAGAACCAAGCACATCAAGAGACGCTTCAATTCCATCCGGGATCTAGTCCGGTGGGAGACATAGAGATTTGCAAGATACATACGGATCTGAATGTTGCGAACCGTTGACTAAGCCTCTTCCACGAGCAAAACATGATCAACACCAAGACTCCATGGGTGTTAGAATCATTCTTGTGTAATCTAGATTATTGACTCTAGTGCAAGTGGGAGATGAAGGAAATATGCCCTAGAGGCAATAATAAAGTTATTATTTATTTCCTCATATCATGATAAATGTTTATTATTCATGCTAGAATTGTATTAACCGGAAACATAATACATGTGTGAATATATAGACAAGCAGTGTCACTAGTATGCCTCTACTTGACTAGCTTGTTAATCAAAGATGGTTATGTTTCCTAACCATGAACAAGGAGTTGTTATTTGATTAACAAGGTCACATCATTAGTTGAATGATCTGATTGACATGACCCATTCCGTTAGCTTAGCACACGATCGTTTAGTATGTCGCTATTGCTTCCTTCATGACTTATACATGTTCCTATGACTATGAGATTATGCAACTCCCGTTTACGGAGGAACACTTTGTGTGCTACCAAAGCGTCTGGCGTAACTAGGTGATTATAAAGGTGCTCTACAGGTGTCTCCAAAGGTACTTGTTGAGTTGGCGTATTTCGAGATTAGGATTTGTCACTCCGAATGTCGGAGAGGTATCTCTGGGCCCTCTCGATAATACACATCACTTAAGCCTTGCAAGCATTTCAACTAATGAGTTAGTTGTGAGATGATGTATTACGGAACGAGTAAAGAGACTTACCGGTAACGAGATTGAACTAGGTATTGGATACCGACGATCGAATCTCGGGCAAGTAACATCTCGATGACAAAGGAACAACGTATGTTGTTGTGCGGTTTGACCGATAAAGATCTTCGTAGAATATGTAGGAACCAATATGGGCATCCAGGTCCGCTATTGGTTATTGACCGGAGACATGTCTCGGTCATGTCTACATTGTTCTCGAACCGTAGGGTCCGCACGCTTAAGGTTTCGATGCGATGTTATATTATGAGTTTATGTATTTTGATGTACCAAAGGTTGTTCGAGTCCGGATATGATCACGGTCATGACGAGGAGTCTCGAAATGGTCGAGAAATAAAGATTGATATATTGGACGGATATATTTGGACACGGAAAGGTTCGGAGAAGTTTGGAGCTCCGGAGGTTACGGAACCCCGGGAGGTATATGGGCCTTATTGGGCCCATGTAGGAGGAAGAGAGAAGGAGCAAGGGAGGGGCGCCCCAAGCCCAATCCGAATTGGGGGGGGCGGCCCCCCTTCTCCTTCCCCTCTCTTCCTTCCTACTACTAGTACTACTTCCTAATACTAGTACTCCTTCCTTCCCCTCCAAATAAGATAAGGAAAGAGAGGAAACCTACTTGGAGTAGGTTTCCCCCCCTATGGCGCGCCCCTTGAGGCCGGCCACCTCCTCCCTCCCTCCTTTATATACGGGGTAGGGGGCACCCTAGGACACACAAGTTGATCATTGATCGTTCCTTAGCCGTGTCGGTGCCCCCTCCACGATATTACACCTTGATCATATTGTAGCGGTGCTTAGGCGAAGCCATGTGACAGAGAACATCAAGATCGCCACCACGCCGTCGTCTTGTGGAACTCCCCTCGGAGCCTCCATTGGATTGGAGATCGAGGTGCGTCATCGAGCTGTACGCGTGTCAAGAACTCGGAGGTGCCGAGTGCGGTGCTTGGATCGGTTGGACCGGGAGGACGTCGACTACTTCCTCTACGTTGCGTCAGCGCTTCCGCTTCGGTCTACGAGGGTACGTAGACAACACTCTCCCCTCTCGTTGCTATGCATCACCATGATCTTGCGTGTGCGTAGGAAATTTTTTGAAATTACTACGTTCCCAAACACTGAGCTCCTCGAGTTGATGTACGGTGGGGGATAGGAACCACTCGTGAAACTTGGGTTCGACCTTGCAATTGGAACACAACTTGCCTATGGCAAGGTGTTTGACCGGCCGAGGCTGTGTGGCAAGGATGTGGGATAATGCATCCAAGCGTTTGCGATCCTTGATGCAGAGCTCATTGTTGTGGATGAGGTCCAGGGGGTGGAGTGCCAGAGGGGATGCCGCCACCGGGAGAGGATAGTGGTCCGCACGCCTGATTTGATGGGGATGAGGGATATGGGTTTTTTTTTACAGAAAGACTATAAGGGAACCCCCTATAGTATAATTGGTGCAACAAACCCAAATTGCAAGTACCATGCCTTGAACCTGGGTGGGTGGGAAGGCATCAGCCCCTTCCCACCACTAGGCTATGCCTTAGTCTGCGAGGGATATGGTTGTTACCAACATCTCGTCGGGGAGGCTGCTGATGAAGTCCACGCTTGTCAGAGGCTCTTGCGGTTCTGGCTCGATCTGCCCCCGTTTGTTGGCCGCCTCGTCCTCCATCACAATAGGCGGTGATCCTCGGCGGTGACGCTTATAGATAAGAACGGAGGAGAAGAGCGCTGGAAACTGTTCTACGTACCTTCCCGAGGTGGCCGAAACTTATATGACGCCATCCGGGGACCATTTCGGGCTTCAAAACCAAAACCATCAATAAAATGTTGGCACAGCTCACTGGTGATATGTCTCCAACGTATCTATAATTTTTTATTATTTCATGCTATTATATTACCCATTTTGGATGTTTATGGGCTTTACTTTACACTTTTATATCATTTTTTGGACTAACCTACTAATCGGAGGCCCAGCCCAATTTTTTTTTTTTGCCTATTTCAGTGTTTCGAAGAAAAGGAATATCAAACGGAGTCCAAACGGAATGAAACCTTTGGGATCGATCTTTTTGGAACAAACGCAATCTAGGAGACTTTGAGTGGACGTCAAGAAGCAGCTGAGGCGGCCACGAGGGTGCCTGGCGCGCCCTAGGGGGGTGGGCACGCCCCCACCCTCTTGGGCCCCTTGTGGCTCCCCTGACCGACTTCTTTCTCCTATATATACTTGCATACCCTGAAAACACCGAGGAGCACCATGAAAACCTATTTCCACCGCCGCAACAATCTGAACACGTGAGATCCCATCTTGGAGCCTTTTTCGGCGCTACGCCAGAGGGGGAATCGATCACGGAGGGCTTATACATCATCGCCAAGGCCTCTCCGATGAGTTGTGAGTAGTTTACCACAGACCTTCGGGTCCATAGTTATTAGCTAGATGGCTTCTTCTCTCTCTTTGAATCTCAATACAATGTTCTCCTCGATCTTCTTGGAGATCTATTCGATGTAACTCTTTTTGCGGTGTTTTTGTCGAGATCCGATGAATTGTGGGTTTATGATCAAGTTTATCTATGAGAAATATTTGAATCTCCTCTGAATTCTTTTTTTGCATGATTGGTTATCTTTGGAAGTCTCTTTGAATTATCAGTTTGGTTTGGCCTACTAGATTGATCTTTCTTGCAATGTAGAAG
The DNA here is from genome assembly GCA_021437245.1 of Aegilops speltoides. NCBI lineage: Eukaryota > Viridiplantae > Streptophyta > Magnoliopsida > Poales > Poaceae > Aegilops > Aegilops speltoides. Next base: position 241,228,590 of record CM038144.1, read on the forward strand.
TGCTTAGCTTAGGGTTCAATCTTGCGGTGTCCTTTCCCAGTGACAGCAGGGGCAGCAAGGCACGTATTGTATTATTGCAATTGAGGATAAAAAGATGGGGTTTATATCATATTGCTTGAGTTTATCCCTCTACATCATGTCATCTTGACTAATGTGTTACTCTATTCTTATGAACTTAATAGTCTAGATGCATGATGGATAGCAGTCGATGTGTGGAGTAATAGTAGTAGATGCAGAATCGTTTCGGTCTACTTGTCGCGGACGTGATGCCTATATACATGATCATGCCTAGATATTCTCATAACTGTGCACTTTTCTATCAATTGCCCGACAGTAATTTGTTCACCCACCGTAATACTTATGCTATCTTGAGAGAACACTAGTGAAACCTATGGCCCCCGGGTCTATCTTTTATCATATAAAGTTTCCGATCTACTTTATTTTGCAATCTTTACTTTCCAATCTATATCATAAAAATACCAAAAATATTTATCTTATCTTATTATCTCTATCAGATCTCACTTTCGCAAGTGGCTTTTAAGGGATTGACAACCCCTTTATTGCGTTGGTTGCGAGGTTCTTGTTTGTTTGTGTAGGTACGAGGGACGTGTGTGGAGCCTCCTACTGGATTGATACCTTGGTTCTCAAAAACTAAGGGAAATACTTACGCTACTTTGCTGCATCACCCTTTCCTCTTCAAGGGAAAACCAACGCAGTGCTCAAGAGGTAGCAAGAAGGATTTCTGGCGCCGTTGCCGGGGAGGTCTTCGCTCAAGTCAAGACATACCAAGTACCCATCACAAACTCATCTCCCTCGCATTACATTATTTGCCATTTGCCTCTCATTTTCCTCTCCCCCACTTCACCCTTGCCGTTTTATTCGCCCTCTTTTTCCGTTCGCCTCTCTTTTTTGCTTGCATGTTGCCACTATGTCTGAAACTGGGGAGGTTATTGTTGATAAGGACAATAGTAATAATATGGGAAAGTTTGATGCTTTTGATGATCCTGTTGAAGAACCTACCATCTTGCATACTAAAAAGTTTCGAATTGGTAGTGTTAATATTATTGGAAAAGGGGTCATTCAACCCTGTGCCGGTGCTTTACCTTATATGGGTTGTTCTATTCTTCATAGAACTAGTAGCCTTGCAGATGCTATTGCCTTGCTTATAGTTGAACTTGAAAGACAGTTTATGCATATGCATCCTTGTATTCAAAGGATTTTTCTAGAACTTTTCAATATTGAGCATTCTTCTGTTAAGTGTGCGGCTACTATCTTTTTGGCTCATGAGTTCAGATTCATAATAAAAGAAGCCAAAGAAATTTTTGCGCACTATAGGGTAGACGCTGGCCGTCCTCCCATAGAAACAGTCCTCTTCAACCAAGAGGACATAATGCGTTTTCAATCTCTAGATCATGTTGCTTTCAATGAAAATTTTAGAAAAAAGGTTCCTATCGATGTTCTAGTTGATAGAATTTCCGAACTTAATAATGATTTTGCAATTCGAAATAATGAGTTAGGATATTCTCTTGAGTATAGGCTTATGACTTTCTGCCAAAAGAATGCTTATAATGACGAATTGGTTGTACAATATGAAGGGCGAAAGAGGAACCCATCCTCCCGAGATTGATCTTGGGGACTTCTGTCCCATTGAATTTAGCCCTTTTGATTACTTCTGCTTGCCACAAAGAAAACTTGCTGCTGAACGTAGGGAATTTGAGATGAGTTTTCATGATTTATCCTATTATTATCGCAATACTTAGATCTATTCTCGCTTTTATGCCTAGCTAGGGGCGTTAAACGATAGCACTTGTTGGGAGGCAACCCAATTTTATTTTCGTTCCTTGGTTTTTGCTTCTGTTTAGTATTCCCTCCATACAAAAATACTTGTCATCAAAATGGATAAAAGGAGATGTATCTAGAACTAAAATACGTCTAGATACACCCCCTTTTATCCATTTTGATGACAAGTATTTCCGAACAGAGGGAGTAATAAATAAATCATCTAGCTTCTGTTTAGATGTGGTTTTATGTTTTAATTAGTGTTTGTGCCAAGTAGAACCTATAGGATAACCTACGGTGATAGTTAATTTGATCTTGCTGAAAAACAGATACTTTTGCACGCACGAGAATAATTTTAATAAATCACAGAAACGTGCATTTTAGTTGATTCTTTTTGCAGTAGATCAATAGACAAATTGGACAGGACTTCCTACTTTGGTAGGATTTTTAGAGTTCAAGAAGTATTAAAAAGTTACAGATTTCTACAGACTGTTCTGTTTTTGACAGATTCTGTTTTTCGTGTGTTGTTTGCTTATTTTGATGAATCAATGGCTAGTATCGGGGGGTATGAACCACAGATAAGTTGGAATACAGTAGGTTTAACACCAATATAAATAAAGAATGAGTTCATTACAGTACCTTAAGTGGTGGTTTTCTTTCTTGCACTAACGGAGCTTATGAGATTTCCTGTTGAGTTTTGTGTTGTGAAGTTTTCAAGTTTTGGGTAAAGATTTGATGGACTATGGAATAAGGAGTGGAAAGAGCCTAAGCTTGGGGATTCCCATGGCACCCCAAGATAATTCAAGGACAACCAAAAGCGTAAGATTGGGGATGCCCCGGAAGGCATCCCCTCTTTCGTCTTCGTCTATCGGTAACTTTACTTGGAGCTATATTTTTATTCGCCACATGATATGTGTTTTGCTTGGAGCGTCTTATATGATATGAGTCTTTGCTTTTTAGTTTACCACAATCATCCTTGCTGTACACACATTTTGGGAGAGACACACATGATTCGGAATTTATTAGAATACTCTATGTGCTTCACTTATATCTTTTGAGCTAGACAATTTTGCTCTAGTACTTCACCTATATCTTTTTAGAGCACGGCGGTGGCTTTATTTTGTAGAAATTATAGATCTCTCTTGATTGACTTATATTATTTCGAGAGTCTTTTAGAACAGCATGGTATTTGCTATTGGTTATAAAATTGGTCCTAGAATGATGGGCATCCAAGTTGGGTATAATAAAAACTATCATAGAGAGTGCATTAAACACTATGATCAATTTGATACTTGATAATTGTTTTGAGATATAAAGGTGGTAATGTTAGAGCCATGCTAGTGGGGTAATTATGAAATTGAGAAATACTTGTGTTAAAGTTGGCAAGTCCCGTAGCATGCACATATGGTAAAAGTTGTGTAACAAATTTGTTACATGGGGTGCTCTTTTGATTGCCTTCCTTATGTGTGGAGGTCGGGATCGCGCGATGGTTAACTCCTACCAACCCTTCCCCTAGGAGCATGCGTAGTAGTACTTTGCTTCAAGGGCTAATAAACTTTTGCAATAAGTATATGAGTTCTTCATGACTAATGTGAGTCCATGGATTATATGCACTCTCACCCTTCCACCATTGCTAGCCTCTCTTATGCCGCGCAACTTTCGCTGGTATTATACATCCACCATTTACCTTCCTCAAAACAGCCACCATACTTACCTATTATGGCATTTCCATAGCCATCCCGAAATATATTGCCATGCAACTTTCCACTGTTCTGTTTACTATGATACGCTCCATCATTGTCATATTGCTTTTGCATGATCATGTAGTTGACATCGTATTTGTGGCAAGGTCACCTTCATAATTCTTTCATACATGTCACTCTTGATTCACTGCATATCCCGGTACACCGCCGGAGGCATTCACATAGAGTCATATTTTGTTCGAAGTATTGAGTTGTAAATCAATAAAAGTGTGATGATCTTCATTATTAGAGCATTGTCCCAAGTGAGGAAAGGATGATGGAGACTATGATTCCCCCACAAGTCGGGATGAGACTCCGGACTTTATAAAAATAAAAGAGGCCAAAGAAGACCAAATAAAAAAAGAGGCCAAAGAAGCCCACCAAATAAAATAAAATAAAATAAAAATGAGAGAAAAGAGAGAAGGGACAATGTTACTATCCTTTTTCCACACTTGTGCTTCAAAGTAGCACCATGATCTTCATGACAGAGAGTCTCCTATGTTGTCACTTTCATATACTAGTGGGAATTTTTCATTATAGAACTTGGCTTGTATATTCCAATGATGGGCTTCCTCAAAATGCCCTAGGTCTTCGTGAGCAAGCAAGTTGGATGCACACCCACTTAGTTTCTTTTGTTGAGATTTCATACATTTATAGCTCTAGTGCATCCGTTGCATGGCAATCCCTACTCACTCACATTGATACCTATTAATGGGCATCTCCATAGCCCACTGATACACCTAGTTGATGTGAGACTATCTTCTCCCTTTTTTATCTTCTTCACAACCACCATCCCATTCCACATATAGTGCTATATCCATGGCTTGCGCTCATGTATTGCACGAGAGTTCAAAAAGCTGAAGTGCGTTAAAAAGTATGAACCAATTGCTTGGCTGAAACCGGGGTTGTGCATGATGGGAGTATTTTGTGTGATGAAAATGAAGCATAGCCTAACTATATGATTTTGTAGGGATAAGCTTTCTTTGGCTATGCTACTTTGATAAGACATGATTACTTTGTTAGTATGCTTGAAGTATTACTGTTTTTATGTTAATATGAATTTTATATTGAATCATTTGGATCTGAACATTCATGCCACAATAAAGAAAATTACATTGAGAAATATTCTAGGTAGCATTCCACATCAAAAAATCTGTTTTTATCATTTACCTACTCAAGGACGAGCAGGAATTAAGCTTGGGGATGCTTGATACGTCTCCAGCGTATCTATAATATTTTATTGTTCCATGCTATTATATTACCCGTTTTGGATGTTTATGGGCTTTACTTTACACTTTTATATCATTTTTGGGACTAACCTACTAACCGGAGGCCCAGCCCGAATTGCTGTTTTTTTGCCTATTTCAGTGTTTTGAAGAAAAGGAATGTCAAACGGAGTCCAAACGGAATGAAACCTTCGGGAGCGATCTTTTTGGAACAAACGCAATCCAGGAGACTTGGAGTGGACGTCAAGAAGCAGCCGAGGCGGACACGAGGGTGCCTGACGCGCCCTGGGGGTGGGCACGCCCCCCACCCTCGTGGGCCCCTCGTGGCTCCCCTGACCAACTTCTTTCGCCCATATATACTTGCATACCCTAAAAACACCAAGGAGCACCACGAACACCTATTTCCACCTCCTCAACCTTCTGTACAAACGAGATCCCATCTTGGAGCCTTTTCCGGCGCTCCGCCTGAGGGGAATTGATCATGGAGGGCTTCTACATCATCGGCAAGGCCTCTCCGATGAGTTGTGAGTAGTTTACCACAGACCTTCGGGTCCATAGTTATTAGCTAGATGGCTTCTTCTCTCTCTTTGAATCTCAATATAATGTTCTCCTCGATCTTCTTGGAGATCTATCGATGTAACTCTTTTTGCAGTGTGTTTGTCGAGATCCGATGAATTGTGGGTTTATGATCAAGTTTATCTATGAGAAATATTTGAATCTCCTCTGAATTCTTTTATGTATGATTGGTTATCTTTGCAAGTCTCTTCAAATTATCAGTTTGGTTTGGCCTACTAGATTGATCTTTCTTGCAATGGGAGAAGTGCTTAGCTTTGGATTCAATCTTGCGGTGTCCTTTCCCAGTGACAGCAGGGGCAGCAAGGCACGTGTTGTATTGTCGCCATCAAGGATAAAAAGATGGGGTTTATATCATATTGCATGAGTTTATCCCTCTACATCATGTCATCTTGCCTAATGCATTACTCTGTTCTTATGAACTTAATACTCTAGATGCATGCTGGATAGAGGTCGATGTGTGGAGTAATAGTAGTAGATGCAGAATCGTTTCGGTCTACTTGTCGCGGACGTGATGCCTATATACATGATCATGCCTAGATATTCTCATAACTATGCACTTTTCTATCAATTGCTCGACAGTAATTTGTTCACCCACCGTAATACTCCCTATTCAAGAATTCATCCGATTAACCAGTTAACTTGCCGATTAATCCCTACTCTTAGGGTCACAGAGTAGATGATAAACTGATAAAGCATCCGATTAATTGATTAGATAACCGATTAACTTGCCGATTAGCCTATTAATCCTCTACTCGCCAGCCGGCCGAGCTGCTACCAGTTAACAATTTCCTCAACAATGGTAATACTTATACTATCTTGAGAGAAGCCACTAGTGAAACCTATGGCCCCTGGGTCTATCTTTTATCATATAAAGTTTCCGATCTACTTTATTTTGCAATCTTTACTTTCCAATCTATATCATAAAAATACCAAAAATATTTATCTTATCTTATTATCTCTATCAGATCTCACTTACGCAAGTGGCTTTTAAGGGATTGACAACCCCTTTATCGCATTGGTTGCGAGGTTCTTGTTTGTTTGTGTAGGTACGAGGGATGTGTGTGGAGCCTCCTACTGGATTAACACCTTGGTTCTCAAAAACGAAGGGAAATACTTACGCTACTTTGCTGCATCACCCTTTCCTCTTCAAGGGAGAATCAACGCACTGCTCAAGAGGTGGCAACTGGCATGTCACAGGGCTGGCTTCCCGGTCAGCCTGTGTGGCAGACTGCTTGCACATGTCCCATCGAGCCTACGCGGCAGACAGCTTGCAGGCGTCCCGTCGAGCCTACGCGACGAACTGCTCGCACTCGTCCTGTCTAATCAAACAGCTGCACGCACTGTTCGTGGTATGTAAATGGTTAGTGCAATGCCCATGGTTCAAATAACACAACTGTTTGCGATAATAATGTGGCAGTTGTTAGTTCCAAGATGCCTACATTGGCTGTTAATGTGTGCGATAATAACATGGTAGCTATTTGTTCCGAGATTTTTCTATTACATTCCCATTTCTTGCATAGGACCTGCACATGCACCCAAGGACACATATATGATTTTTTAATCCCATTTTGGTGCAATGAAGCATGTGCGTGCAGTTCAAATTTTAATCATGTGCATTAAATCCATAGAAAACATGATTAATGTATAAAAAAGCCAAGCGAACCCTAAATAATTCCATATTTCAGCATGACACTCCTATTGGTCTATGTTGCCTCTAGAAAACAAATCAAGGTGAGAAGAGGCAGTGAATGTCATTTCGCCCAAATGGGTGACACATGCCCTATCGAAACCGCGAGGCTTCTTGTGAGAAGCTCCCATTTGTAAGAGGCTTGTACCAAAACTTGCCCCCAAATTGGACGAAATTTTTATAACGGCATATATGTGCCATGTCATGACACCATGCCAAGTTTTGTGAATTTCAAGCGAGTTACAAGAATTTAAAAACTAAGATTCTCAACGTTTGTGGCCGAGCCATGATGCCAGGATGTTTGAAATTATTTCCCATTCTTTGCATTGGACCTAAACATGCACCCAAGGACACATATATAATTTTTTAACCCATTTTGGCGCACTGGAGCATGTGCTTATAGTTCCAATTTGAATTATGCACATTAAATACCTAGAAATATAAATTAGGGGTTGTTCAGATACAAGGATTTTACTAAACCAGTTTGGTCTATACACGTTTTTGGTTACAACAAACTAAAACTCTGTTTGGTTGACGTAACAAATCCATGGATAAGTAAATTTTAGCCTCCGTAAAACTGAAAAAATGAGTTTATGGAAAAACGACAATTATACGTTTTTCGATAAACCATTCATCGTCCGCAGCCCGCAACCTGCATATAGCGCAGCCGGCATGCATGTTGCCACCACCATTGCAACAACTCATCCCGCCTTGCTTGTAGCCAATACCGGCGACCACTCCTCCCACGCCACCGCCGTCACCGTCGACGACTGGTCCTTCTCCAGGGACAACTAATCTCGCATTCCACGATGCGGTCGTCGCCATTGTCAAGCATGCATCCAGATTGGTTTTAGTACTTGAATCTCAAGGCCACAACATTGCATCTCCATCAGTTCTAATCTTCACCGCTGCACAAGGAACCATCCCAGTGATGATGTCGGCCAAACTGGCCAGCTGCATCGCTACTCTTATCTTCGGCCATGAGCAAATGATGGACCCATCCAGGCATCCTGATGGACATGATCGTCTCTTATGCAGATGCGAGAACACGGGGTCGATGGTGTAGCCCTCCTGCTTAAACATGTTTTATCATTCAAACAAGGTTTTGTGCATACTTGTTCCTAACCGAATATTTAGTAAAACTAGTTTTACAAAAAAATCCTACTAAAACGTGCTTTGTTAAAACTAGGTGTAATTTCGTTTATCCAAACAACCACTTAATGTCTAAAATGGCAAAAAGAATCCTAAATTATTCCATATTTTAGCACGACACTCCTATTGGTGTATATTGTCTCTAGAAAAAAGTTCAAGGCGAGAATAGGCAGCAAATGTTGTTTCGCCCACAAAGGTAACATGTTCCCAATCGGAACCACGAGGCTTCTTGTGAGAAGCTTTGGTTTGTAAGAGAATTGTACCAAACTTGTCCCAAATCGGACAAAACATTTACCACTCCATGTTGGTGCCATGTCATGACACATGCCAAGTTTCATGATTTTTAGGCGAGTTTCGGATTTACAACAAGTTAAAAACCAAGTTTCTCAATGTTTTGGACCGAGCCACGATATCCAGATGTTTGAAATTCATTCCCATTTCTTGCATGCGACCTAAAAATTCATCCAAGGACACATATATGATTTTTCAACCCATTTTGGTGCACTGGAGCATGTGCCTGTAGTTCAAATTTGAATTATGCACATTAAATACCTAGAAACTCAATTAATGTATTCAAATGGCCAAACAAACCCTGAATAATTCCAAAGTTTAACACAACGCTCCTACAGGTTCATGTTGCCTTTGTAAAAAAATCAAGGTGGGAAGAGGTAGTGTATGTTGTTTCGCACAAAAAGGTGACACATTCCTCTCGGAACCTTGAGGCTTCTTAAGAGAAGCTCTAGTTTGTAAGGAGCTTATACCAATACTTGTCCCAAATTGGACAAAAAAATTACCACAACATGTTGGTGCCATGTCAAGACACCATGCCAACTTTCATGATCTTCAAGCGAGTTCTGAATATACATGAATTTAAAAACCAAGTTTCTCAATGTTTTTGGCCGAGCCACGATGCCCAGATGTATTCCTATTTCTTGCATGGGACCTTAACATTCACCCTAATGACACATATATGATTTTTCAACCCATTTAGGTGCACTGGAGCATGTGCATGTAGTTCAAATTTCAATTATGCACATTAAATGCCTAGAAACTCAATTAATGTATAAAAAAGTCAAACGAACCTTGAATAATTCCAAATTTTAACACGACACTCCTATAGTTACATGTTCACTTCAAATAAATGTTCTAGCAATTTAAACACCATCCTTTCTCGATGTAACCCCTTTTTGCCTTTCAAATCAAAATGAAAAATCAAGTACACTTCAAATAGTTTATTAGCAAGAATCGTGTGCGATGCAGTATAGAATATCTTGGGGCACCCTCATGTATGACTTACGCCAGAAGCTTCGTTGGCTACAGTCCGCTGCCCATGCGTCAACCACACTTGCGCACCAATTTTTTGCTCCAATGAACAAAAAAAATTGGTAACCATGGAAATATCTAGCTCCCCCCTCCCGACCAAAAGCCACATTTCTACTATTTTCTCCTTCCTTTCCAAGTTCAAGCCTTCACTACTTTCTTGTTGTGACGCTCCTTCCTGCTGCGCAGCCTCGTCGATATAGTAAGTTAATACACACCCCGCCCCCATCCTCCTCCTCCTCCATCCCACATGCCCCGACCACTGGCAGGACACCTTCCACCCAAATCACTGCCCCATCCTCGAAATAAGTGTCGCCCATAGCCATGGTGCAGGCATTATAGCCAGGAGCTCAGGAAAATTTGGCAACAAAGATGCAAATCACGGCCTCACGCGCGAATAAGGTCGCGATGGCTGTCATGCGTGTCGACCGCCAGATCTTGGAGGAGCACCTCACTGTCAAGGCCACCATCAATGCCTCGTGCGCGGATGTTGCCACATGGTTGGGTACTTTAAACAATAGTTTGTGGTGTTTTCTCTAGGCAACCGCTGGTGCCTTCTAGTGAATTGCCCTCTGTAATGTTAATACGCAATCTGATCTTCTAGTATATATATGCTATATATAACGTGCAATGTGGTGCTCAGTTAACTGTTTGGTTCATTTTTTGTGATGTTCAGTTAACTATCTGGTTCAATTCTGAAATGTGATGTTCCATTCGTCTGGGTACAATTTTGTGTTGTTATGCATGTGAGAAATAAATTCAAACAATTGATATATTTCCTAGTAGTTCTTAAGCATACTTGGTTTGGTTAACTGTTTGATCTTCTAGTATATGTTCTATTGTGCAATTTGGTGCTCGGTTAACTGTTTGGTTCATTTGTTGTGGTGTTCAGTTAATTGTTTGGTTCTTTTGTTGTGGTGTTCAATTGACTGTTTGGTTCAATTCTACAATGTGATGTTCAATTGTTGTGGGTGCAATTTTGTATTGTTATGCATGTGAGAAATAAATCGAATTTGGTTGTACTAAATACATGAGAAATATATACAATTGCTATATTTCCTAGTTCTTAAGCATACTTGGTTTGGATAACTGACTTTTCCATGTGGCTCGAATTAATATGTTGAATCTACAATGTGTTTATTTTTCATCAACATATTTTACTAATAGTATGACAACTCTCACTTAACCTGATCAATAACTACCTTGTATGTGTTGCAGGGAAACAATGGGGGGCACTAAGGTTTACCATCGAGGTTCGCACATGCATGGTCCTTGGGCCAATAGCACATTAATATGCAATGGCAGGAACCATTCTAATATTTAGATTTTAACAATTTGGTCTTGCACATGTAGGTCCTGCTGTCAGAGGTTTTGGCCCACTGTTCGACCCATTTTGCATATGGGGAAGTGAGATGCCCATGAATATCAGTCAAGTCAAGAAACTCAGAAAGATTGTTAGGATAAGTAAACTAGTGACGAAAAACAACAAGATCTTTGTCTGCACAATGAACAAGACATCAGTCAACTACAAGATGGTACTAACTAGACCTGGCCATCCTCCGGGCCGGCCGGGCTTCGGGCCGGGCCTGACCAAGCCCGAGGTAGAAAACTCAGGCCCGAGCCCGGCCCGGCCCGGCCGTCGGGCCTAGTTTTCAGGCCCGAGCCCGGCCCATCACAGCAAAAAACACGTCGGGCCTCGGGCCTCGGGCCGGGCCTCTTCAGTAAATGGCATAAACAGCGGGCCCAGGCCCGGCCCGACCTAGTCTTCGGGCTCAAAACCTAGGCCCAGGCCCGGCCCGGGAGCAGCGTCGGGCCGGGTCGGGCCAGGCTTTTTCGGGCCGGGTCGGGCCGGGCTGTCCGGGCCGGGCGGCCCATGGCCAGGACTAGTACTAACTCTTATACCCTGTTTTCTTTTCGCCATTTCAAAATTTAGAACAGATATTTAAGCATATCTTTGTTTTCAGTCCTTTCCAACGCAGTTCACCGATGATTACCTCTCAAACCACCTACATGGTCAAGAGGCAAGGAAGGTATCCATTCAACACCCATGATATAATATCGAAGTCTTCCACAAGATGAGGAAGGTTGGGCGGGCAATCATGCATAGACACTGGCCTAAAGTTGCAAGGACATTCAACATCATTGAAGGCTCAATATTTGCCTTCAGCTTCAGCAGTTTTCCAGATGAGATGTATCTTTCTATCTACAGTATATGATGCTACTTTGCATAGGTTCTAGAGTTACATGAGAACCTTGGTGTTGTTGTGTAATGGTGTAGCTACCTATATGCATGTATGGTGTAAGTGAGTGCTAAAGCTATCTGATGTTGTACTCTGATGTAATTCAGTTATGAAATCCTGGTTCTCGTAATACAGATATGAGATATATGGTGTGTTTGATATGAAATGTCAATTTGATTACTAAATGGATTAAAAATAATAGACCAATTAGCCTGCTTATTGGGTTTCTCTATTGTAGACGGTTATTCAGATAACATCATGGGCGATGACCTCAGACAACCCGCACAGTTTCTGAAAAATAAATGTGTTGGATCAATGAACAATCACACATGACTTCCTCTAGACAGATGTTTGCGTTAGGCCACCTTGCACAAACGTTTCCACATAAAAAGTGTGTGTGATGGAAAGCCTATTACATACATTTTATTCTAGGCACCATGCGTGATGCTAAGAACATCTCACATGATCTGTCCCGTACATTTTTCGTGATGGCTCACCCGATCGCACATGCACTCTTTTTGCCCCGTGTGTATGACTAGTGGACCTATCGCTGATGATTTCTGAGCCGTGTGGGGTGGACCCCCCCCCCATCGCACACATAGTCACGGCGACGGTTTAAAACTCTGTCACGGAAAGGGGGTGAAAATCGTTTGTATAGGACGTCTCTGCACCAGTATATATCATGATTGTTTTGACAAAGTGTTGGCATTTGTGAGATGTTATTATTGCTCACTAGTTGATTATACCATTGATATGAATAAATGTGAGTTCTAAGTGTTATCATTCACATGGTTAGTTCATGATCTTTGTTGAAAACTTAGTTGCTTGTTTAGCTTATATACCGCAACAGAAACAAAAGAGTTTGTAAAAGTTTTTTATTTGTCGCTTTCAGTTTATCAACTGAATTGCTTGATGACAAGAAATGATTTAAGCTTGGGGGAGTTGATATGTCTCCAACATATCTACTTTTCCAAACACTATTGCTCTTGTTTTGGACTCTAATTTGGATGATTTGAATAAAACTAACCCAGACTAACGTTGTTTTCAGCAGAACTACCTTGGTGTTGTTTTCTTGTGCAAAAATAGAAGTTCTCAGAATTGGACGAAACTTGGCGGAGATATTTTATTGACTATATAAAAAATACTGGTGCAAACATCTACTAGAGGGGGGCACTAGCTGCCCGCAAGCGGGCACCTGCCCCCGCCCGCCCGGGGCGCCTGGTGCCTTGTGGGGCCCACTGATCTAATTCTAACTCCCAAGAGAAAAAAATAAGAGAAGAAGTTTCATCGCGTTTTACGATACAGAGCTACCGCCACCTCATGTTCTTCATCAGGAGGCCTGATTTGGAGCCCGTTCGGCGCTCTGGATGGTTTCATCACCGTCGTCAACATCGCCTCTTTATCGACAACCTCATGATGCTCATCGCCAGGAGTGAGTTCATTGTAGGCATACTAGAGGTAGATGGAGATGGATGAGATTTATCATCTAATCGAGTCAATTTGTTAGGGTTTGATCCTAGTATCCACTATGTTCTGACATTGATGTTGCTATGGCTTTTCTATGCTTAATGATTGTCACTAGGGCCCGTCTGGCATGATTTCAGATCTGAACCCTTTATGTTTACATGAATATATTTGAGTTCTTGATCCTATCTGCAAGTTATATGCACATGTTATTGTTCTGATCTGTAGACCCCAAGGTGACAATAACTGGGATACTCTCCGGGGATGAATGTAATTTGAGGAATTCATGTCTTCGCTAAGTGTTAATACTTTGTTCCAGATCTCTATTAAAAGGTGCACCTTAATTAGCCTTAGATTTCCATTAGGACCCCGCTGCCACAGGAGGGTAGGACAAAAGATGTTATACAAGTTCTTATTATAAGCATGTATGACTATATACGGAATACATGCTTACATATGATTGATGAATTGGAGCTATTGTGTATCGCTCTAGGTTGTGACTGTTACATGATTGATGTTATCCATAATATCCATCGCTACTCCACGCCTACACTTTGTTCATATTCTCTTGCTAAGTTACTATTGTTGTTGCTACTGTTCCAACTACTACAAAACTGCAACTGTCGTTGTTACTACTACTCTCAAAACTTCCATAATACGGTACTACTAATATTTTGCAGCAGAGAATTTGCTTCTCAGGAGTGGTTGAATTGACAACTCAACTACTAAGGCTTATAAATATTCTTTGCCCCCCCTGTGTCGAATCAATAAATTTGGGTGAAATACTACCCTCGAAGAATGTTGTGATCCCCCATACTTGTGTGTCATCAATCGACTACAAGATGTAATCAACACTACTAGCACCCCCGGGCACCCATCTAAAGTTGGATACAAAGATTGAGCACAAGAGATGAACTAGGGTTTGGGGATGAGATGGTGCTAGTGAAGATGTTGATGGAGATGAGACCTCCCACGATGAGAGGAGCATTGGTGATGATGATGGATTCTATTTACCCTTCTCGAAGGGGAGTATCCCCGGCGGAATCGCTGCGCGGGAGAGCAAAAGTGCTCTGCCACTAGTTCTGCCTCGAGACGGCGGTGGATGGTCCTGGAAGTCTTCTCCTATTTTTTGTCTAGGGTAAATGACTGTATATAGGAGAGTAGTGGGCCTCGATGAGCCCCACAAGCCACCCGGGCATGCCCTGGGTGGTAGGGTGTGCCCATGGCTTGTGGGCTGCTACCTCTTGAGCTTGCGTTAGTTTTCCTTGAAGAGGAAAGGGTGATGCAGCAAAGTAGCGTAAGTATTTCCCTCAGTTTTTGAGAACCAAGGTATCAATCCAGTAGGAGGCTCCTCAAAAGTCCCACGCACCTACACAAACAAACAAGAACTCGCAACCAACGCAATAAAGGGGTTGTCAATCCCTTCACGACCACTTGCGAAAGTGAGATCTGATAGAGATAATATGATAAGTAAATATTTTTGGTATTTTTATGATATAGATTGGAAAAGTAAAGATGCAAATAAAAGTAGATTGAAATCTTATATGATAAAAGATAGACCCGAGGGCCATAGGTTTCACTAGTGGCTTCTCTCAAGATAGCATAAGTATTACGGTGGGTGAAAAAATTACTGTCGAGCAATTGATAGAAAAGCGAATAGTTATGAGATTATCTAGGCATGATGATGTATATAGGCATCACATCCGTGACAAGTAGACCGACTCCTGCCTGCATCTACTACTATTACTCCACACATCGACCGCTATCCAGCATGCATCTAGAGTATTAAGTTCATAAAGAACAGAGTAACGCATTAAGAAAGATCACATGATGTAGAGGGATAAACTCATGCAATATGATATAAACCCCATCTTTTTATCCTTGATGGCAACAATACAATACGTGCCTTGCTGCCCCTGCTTTCACTGGGAAAGGATATCGCAAGATTGAACCCAAAGCTAAGCACTTTTCCCATTGCAAGAAAGATCAATCTAGTAGGCCAAACCAAACTGATAATTCGAAGAGACTTGCAAAGATAACTTAATAACACATAAAAGAATTCAGAGGAGATTCAAATATTTCTCATAGATAAACTTGATCATAAACCCACAATTCATCGGATCTCGGCAAACACACCGCAAAAAGAGTTACATCGAATAGATCTCCAAGAAGATCACGGAGAACTTTGTATTGAGATTCAAAGAGAGAGAAGAAGCCATCTAGCTAATAACTATGGACCCGAAGGTCTGTGGTAAACTACTGACAACTCATTGGAAGGGCCTTGGAGATGATGTAGAGGCCCTCCGTGGTCGATTCCCCCTTCGGCGGAGCGCCTGCGAAGGCTCCAAGAAGGGATCTCGCAGATACAGAAGGTTATGGCGGTGGAAATAGTTTTTCGTGGTGCTCCTCGATGGTTTCAAGGTACGTGGGTATACATAGGAGGAATAAGTAGGTCGGTGGACGCTCGAGGGCCACGAGGTGAAGGCGCCACTTTGTAGAAGCGCGCGGGCACCTCGTGGCCGCCTCCTATATTGCTTGACATCAACTCCAAGTCCCATGGATTACGTTTGTTCGATAGAGATCGCTCCCGAAGGTTTCATTCCATTTGGACTCCGTTTGATATTCC
The DNA here is from genome assembly GCA_021437245.1 of Aegilops speltoides. Taxonomy (NCBI): domain Eukaryota; kingdom Viridiplantae; phylum Streptophyta; class Magnoliopsida; order Poales; family Poaceae; genus Aegilops; species Aegilops speltoides. Next base: position 241,244,402 of record CM038144.1, read on the forward strand.
TTTTCTTCGAAACACTGAAATAGGCAAAAAAAACAGCAATTCGGGCTGGGCCTCCAGTTTGTAGGTTAGTCCCAAAAATGATATAAAAGTGTAAAGTAAAGCCCATATACATCCAAAACAGGTAATATAATAGCATGGAACAATCAAAAAATATAGATACGTTGGAGACGTATCAAGCATCCCCAAGCTTAATTCCTGCTCGTCCTCGAGTAGGTAAATGATAAAAACAGAATTTTTGATGTGGAATGCTACCTAGCATAATTCTCAATGTAATTTTCTTTATTGTGGCATGAATGTTCAGATCCAAATGATTCAAAATAAAAGTTCATATTGACATAAGAAATAGTAATACTTCAAGCATACTAATAAAAGCAATCATGTCTTCTCAAAATAACATGGCTAAAGAAAGTTATCCCTACAAAATCATATAGTCTGGCTGTTGCTCTATCTTCATCACAGAAAGTATTTAATCGTGCACAACCCCGATGACAATCCAAGGAATTGTTTCATACTTTAGTAATCTCAAACCTTTTAAACTTTCACGCAATACATGAGCGTGAGCCATGGACATAGCACTATATGTGGAATAGAATGGTGGTTGTGGAGAAAACAAAAAAGGAGAAGATAGTCTCACATCAACTAGGCGTATTAACGGGCAATGGAGATGCCCATTAATAGATATCTATGTGAGTGAGTAGGGATTGCAATGCAACTGATGCACTAGAGCTATAAATGTATGAAAGCTCAACAAAAAAACTAAGTGGGTGTGCATCCAACTCGCTTGCTCACGAAGACCTAGTGCATTTTGAGGAAGCCCATCATTGGAATATACAAGCCAAGTTCTATAATGAAAAATTCCCACTATTATATGAAAGTGACAACATAGCAGACTCTCTATTATGAAGATCATGGTGCTACTTTGAAGCACAAGTGTGGTAGAAAGGATAGTAGCATTGTCCCTTCTCTCTTTTTCTCTCATTTTTTTATTTGGCCTTTCTCTTTTTTTGGCCTCTTTTTTTTATTTGGTGGGCTCTTTGGCCTCTCTTTTTTATAAAGTCCGAAGTCTCATCCCAACTTGTGGGGGAATCATAGTCTCCATCATCCTTTCCTCACTGGGACAATGCTCTAATAATGAAGATCATCGCACTTTTATTTACTTACAACTCAAGATTACAGCTCGATACTTAGAACAAGATATGACTCTATATGAATGCCTCCGGCGGTGTACCAGGATATGCAATGTATCAAGAGTGACATGTATGGAAATTATGAAGGTGGCCTTGCCACAAATACGATGTCAACTACACGATCATGCAAAGAGCAATATGACAATGATGATGCGTGTCATATGAACGGAACGGTGGAAAGTTGCATGGCAATATATCTCGGAATGGCTATGGAAATTCCATAATAGGTAGGTATGGTGGCTGTTTTGAGGAAGGTATATGGTGGGTGTATGGTACAAGTTGCGCGGCACAAGAGAGGCTAGCAATGATGGAAGGGCTAGAGTGCGTATAATCCATGGACTCAACATTAGTCATGAAGAACTCATATACTTATTGCAAAATTCTACAAGCCATTGAAAACAAAGTACTACGCGCATGCTCCTAGGGGGGATAGATTGGTAGGAAAAGACCATCGCTCGTCCCCGACCGCCACTCATAAGGAAGACAATCAATAAATAAAATTGTACTCCAACTTCATCACAAAGCGGTTCACCATACGTGCATGCTACGGGAATCAGAAACTTCAACACAAGTATTCTTTAAATTCATAGTCACCCAACTAGCATGACTCTAATATCACCATCCTAATATCTCAAAACAATTATCAAGCATCAAATTGATCATAGCATCCAATTCACTTCTATGATAGTTTTTATTATACCCAACATGGATGCCCATCATTCTAGGACCAATTTTATAACCTTAGCAAATACCATGCTGTTCTAAGAGACTCTCAAAATAATATAAGTGAAACACGAGAGATCAATAATTTCTACAAAATCAAGCCACCGCCATGCTCTAAAAGATATAAGTGAAGTGCTAGAGCAAAACTATCTAGCTCAAAAGATATAAGTGAAGCACATAAAGTATTCTAATAAATTCCAATCAAGTGGGTTTCTCCCAAAAGGTGTGTACAGCAAGGATGATTGTGTAAATCTAAAAAGCAAAGACTAATATCATACAAGACGCTCCAAGCAAAACACATATCATGTGGCGAATAAAAATATAGCTCCAAGTAAAGTTACCGATAGACGAAGACGAAAGAGGGGATGCCATCCGTGGCATCCCCAAGCTTAGGCTTTTGGTTATACTTGAATATCTTGGGGTTCCATGGGCATCCCCAAGCTTAGTCTCTTGTCACTCCTTATTCCATAATCCATCAAATCTTTACCCAAAACTTGAAAACTTCACAACACAGATCTCAACAGGAAATTTCATAAGCTCCGTTAATGCAAGAAAGCAAAACCACCATATAAGGTACTGTAATGAACTCATTATTTATTTATATTGGTGTTAAACCTACTGTATTCCAACTTCTCTATGGTTCATACCCCACATACTAGCCATAGATGTATCAAAATAAGCAAACAACACACGAAAAACAGAATCTGTCAAAAATAGAACAGTCTGTAGCAATATGTAACTCTCGAATACTTATGGAACAATAAAAATCGTACAAAAATAGGAAGTCCTGGGCAATTTGTCTATTGATCGACAGCAAAAAGAATCAACGCAAAATCATGTTTCTGTGAATTACTAAAATTATTTTCGTACACGCAAAGTTTCTGTTTTTCAGCAGAATCAAATTAACTATCACCGTAGGTTATCATATAGGTTCTACTTGGCACAAACACTAATTAAAACATGAAAACACATAGATGAAAAATTTATTGCTAAACATAAGCAAGAAACAAAAAACAAAAATAAAATTGGGTTGCCTCCCAACTAGCACTATCGTTTAACGCCCCTAGCTAGGCATAAAAGCGACGATAGATCTAAGTAGTGCCATCTTTGGCACTCAATTCATAAGTAGCTCGCATGATAGATTCATAAGGTAATTTGACTTTCTTTCTTGAAAAGTTCTCCATGCCTTTCCTTAATGGAAATTGGAATCTAATATTCCCTTCCTTCATATCAATAATTGCACCAATCATTCTAAGGAAAGGTCTAGCAAGAACAATAGGACAAGAAAGATTGCAATCTATATCAAGAACGATAAAATCTACGGGCACATAATTCCTATTTGCAACAATAAGAACATCATTGATCCTTCCCATAGGTTTCTTAATGGTGGAATCCGCAAGGTGCAAATTTAAAGAGCAATCATCAAAATCATGGAAACCTAGAATATCACATAAAGTTTTCGGAATCGTGGAAACACTAGCACCCAAATCACACAAAGCATAACACTCATGATCTTTAATTTTAATCTTTATAGTAGGTTCCCACTCATCATAAAGTTTTCTAGGTATAGAAACTTCCAAATTAAGTTTTTCCTCATAATATTGCATCAAGGCATCAACAATATGTTTGGTAAAAGCTTTATATTGACTACAAGCATGAGGAGAATTCAACACGGATTGCAACAAGGAAATACAATATATTAAAGAACAATTATCATAATTAAATTCCTTGAAATCCAAGATAGTGGGTTCAATGCTATTTAAAGTCTTGACCTCTCGAATCCCACTTTTACCAAATTTAGCATCAAGATATAAATACTCCGAATCATTGGGACGCTTTTTAACTAAAGTTGACTCATCTCCAGTCCCATCATTATTAAGATTCATATTGCGAAACAAAGATTTAATAGGGGACACGTCAGTAACTTTTAGATCTTCATAATTATTTTCATGGAAACTAGAAGAACACGCTTTTACAAAGCAATCTTTCTTAGCACGCAATCTAGCGGTTCTTTCTTTGCACTCATCAATGGAAATTCTCATAGCTTTGAGAGACTCATTGATATCATGCTTAGGAGGAGTAGATCTAAGTTTCAAAGAATCAACATCAAGCGAAAGTCTATCAACGTTCCTAGCCAAATCATCAACTTTAAGCAATTTTTCTTTCAAGCAAAGCATTAAAATTCTTTTGAGAGATCATAAATTCTTTAACACTTTTCTCAAAATAAGAGGGCATCTTATTAAAATTACCATAAGAATTGTTGTAGGAATTTCCATAATTATTAGATGAATTACTAGGGAACGGCCTAGGATTAAAGTTTCCTCTATAAGCATTGTTACCAAAATTATTCCTACCAACAAAATTCACATCCATAGATTCATTATTATTCTCAATCAAAGTAGACAAAGGCATATCATTGGGATCAATAGGAGCACTCTTAGTAGCAAACAATTTCATAAGTTCATCCATCTTTCCACTCAAAACATTAATTTCTTCTATAGCATGCACTTTTTTACTAGTGGATCTTTCGGTGTGCCATTGAGAATAATTAGCCATAATATTATCAAGGAGTTTAGTAGCTTCTCCTAAGGTGATTTCCATGAAAGGCCTCCCGTGGCCGAATTTAAAAGATTTCTAGAAGCAAAATTTAATCCAGCATAAAAATTGTGTATGATCATCCATAAATTCTAACCATGAGTAGGGCAATTGCGAATCATCAATTTCATTCTTTCCCAAGATTGGGCAACATGCTCATGATCAAGTTGTTTAAGATTCATAATATCGTTCCTAAGAGAGATGATCTTAGTAGGAGGAAAATACTTAGAGATAAAAGCATCCTTGCACTTATTCCATGAATCAATACTATTCTTAGGCAAAGACGAAAACCAAACTTTAGCACGGTCTCTAAGTGAAAACGGGAATAACTTCAATTTAACAATATCATTATCCGTATCTTTCTTGTTTTGCATCTCACACAAATCAACAAAGTTGTTTAGATGGGTAGCGGCATCTTCACCAGGAAGGCCGGAGAATTGATCTTTCATAACAAGATTCAGCAAAGCAGGATTGATTTCACAAGACTCAACATCATTAAGAGGAGCAATCGGAGTACTAAGGAAATCATTATTATTGGTATTGGAGAATTCACACAATTTGGTATTATCTTGTGTCATCGCGACAAGCAATCCAACACACAAGCAAACAAAAAGGCAAGCGAAAGAGAGGATTTTGGAAAAGAGAGGGCAAATAAAACGGCAAGGGTGAAGTGGGGGAGAGGAAAACGAGAGGCAAATGGCAAATAATGTAATGCGAGGGAGATGAGTTTGTGATGGTTACTTGGTATGTCTTGACTTGAGCGAAGACCTCCCCGGCAACGGTGCCAGAAATCCTTCTTGCTACGTCTTGATCTTGCGTTGGTTTTCCTTGAAGAGGAAAGGGTGATATAGCAAAGTAGCGTAAGTATTTCCCTCAGTTTTTGAGAACCAAGGTATCAATCCAGTAGGAGGCTCCTCAAAAGTCCCACGCACCTACACAAACAAACAAGAACTCGCAACCAACGCAATAAAGGGTTGTCAATCCCTTCATGGCCACTTCATGAAAGTGAGATCGATAGAGATAATATGATAAGATAAATATTTTTGGTATTTTTATGATATAGATTGGAAAAGTAAAGATGCAAATAAAAGTAGATTGAAAGCTTATATGATAAAAGATAGACCCAGGGGCCATAGGTTTCACTAGTGTTTTCTCTCAAGATAGCATAAGTATTACGGTGGGTGAACAAATTACTGTCGAGCAATAGGTAGAAAAGCAAATGGTTATGAGACTATCTAGGCATGATCATGTATATAGGCATCACGTCCGTGACAAGTAGACCGACTCCTGCCTGCATCTACTACTATTACTCCACAAATCAACCACTATCCATCATGAATCTAGAGTATTAAGTTCAAAAAGAATAGAATAACGCATTAAGAAAGATGACATGATGTAGAGGGATAAACTATGCAATATGATATAAACCCCATCTTTTTATCCTCGATGGAGACAATACAATACATGCCTTGTTGCCCCTGCTGTCACTGGGAAAGGACACCGCAAGATTGAACCCAAAGCTAAGCACTTCTCCCATTGCAAGAAAGATCAATCTAGTAGGCCAAACCAAACTGATAATTCGAAAAGACTTGCAAAGATAACTTAATCACACATAAAAGAATTCAGAGGAGATTCAAATATTTCTCATAGATAAACTTAATCATAAACCCACAGGTCAGCGGATCTCGACAAACACACCGCAAAAAGAGTTACATCGAGTAGATCTCCAAGAAGATCAACGAGAACTTTGTATTGAGATTCAAAGAGAGAGAAGAAGCCATCTAGCTAATAACTATGGACCCGAAGGTCTGTGGTAAACTACTCACAACTCATCGGAAGGGTGTTGGAGATGATGTAGAGGCCCTCCATGGTTGATTCCCCCTCTGGCGAAGCGCCGGCGAAGGCTCCAAGATGGGATCTCGCGGATACAGAAGGTTACGGCGATGGAAATAGTTTTTCGTGGTGCTCCTCGATGGTTTCAGGGTACGTGGGTATATATAGGAGGAAGAAGTAGGTCGGTGGACGCTCGAGGGGGGCACGAGGGTGGGGGCGCGCCCACTTGCAGGGGGTGCGTCGGGCACCCTTGTGGCCGCCTCCTCTGTTGCTTGACGTCCACTCCAAGTCCCCTGGATCACATTTGTTCCAAAAAATCGCTCCCGAAGGTTTCATTCCGTTTGGACTCCATTTGATATTCGTTTTCTTCGAAACACTGAAATAGGCAAAAAAACAGCAATTCGGGTTGGGCCTCCGGTTAGTAGGTTAGTCGCAAAAATGATATAAAAGTGTAAAGTAAAGCCCATAAACATCCAAAACGGGTAATATAATAGCATGGAACAATCAAAAATTATAGATACGTTGGAGACGTATCATGGGCCCACTGAGGGTCTTCTCCATTACTTATTTATTCTAGTATTTTTTATATTTTTCAAAATAAATCTCCATAAATTTTCACATCATTTTGAGCTTCGGAGAATTGCCATCTCTGCATTAAATTTTTCAGGTCAGAGTTCCAGTTGTCGGTAATCTCCCTCTTTTGATGTATCTTGCATTTTAAGATAGGAAAGGCACTAGAATTGCAACATAAAATTAAATGCAACTTCAAAATAGTATAAATAACGGTATGAAAATATGATGCAAAATGGACGTATCATACGCCCAGGCAATGGCAATGGCATTTCCTCCTTTGTCGGCTGGTCTCCTTCTTGAGTTGGCTTCCTTCACAGCGTTGGCCCTTCGGTCATGTTTGAGGGCTCCAATGTCTTGATGTCCTGATTTTTGAGCTTTGTTGCTGCTCATGTGCACCTCTGTATCTGCTAGGGTTTTCCTTTTGTTTTGTTGAGTTGTACCGTCGGTTGTGAGGGCATTAATTTAAAGTTGGGCGTTGGCCTCTTTTCTAAAAAGTTATCGATCATACACCTTGCTCCATATGATTTATTTTCTTGATAGAAGCAAGCAAAGAACGAGCTACATAATTTCTCTTGGGCATTGTAAGTGCATCTAGTGCCCCTTAGTGATTTTGGTGTATTGAAGACTTATAGGTTAAGTAACTGATGCGTTTGTGAGTGTACACAGGTATATAAGTCTATGAGGAGTTTGATATTTACAGAGAAAGTCAACCCCTAAAAATGAAGTTCTTCGACTGAAGACTTTGATATTCTGAAGACTTTCTGAAGACTTTGAAAGTGAAGAAATTGGTGTGACCTTGAAGACTTGATATTCATTCGAGGAATATGAAGCGTGAAGACTTTTGTTTTTGTAGTTTCATTTTCTCTTTCTTGAGTCATAGGAAACACCGTACTGTTAAAGGGGGTCGAGGAAATACTAAGGAAAAATTTCCATGTGATTCTCAACTCAAAATCCTACACCTACCAATCCCATCGAGTGAAGCCATTGGAAATCTCATACAGATTCAGTCAATTTCTTGATGTGAGACGCAGTTCTTCAGTCATCGAGGACTTTGCTCGATCGAGGAGTTAGGAATTCGCCAGTCTGAATTGCCTACCTGATGAGGAACATGATAGCCCCGAGGAATTTGAGAGTCAAATTTCCGACCGTTGATGTCTTCTTGGCGGCTGTCCCAAAATATCTTATCCACCTAACGGTCATATCATTGAAGGGCATTTATGTCTTATCATGTCGGGCTGCTCCCTAGGCTATAAATAGCCGCCCCTACAACCACTAGCTGGTTGGCTGCTCGAGAGAACTTGACACTTGTCATTTGAGAGCAACCCATCCTCCGAGGACTTTGGCGAAAATCATCAAGTGAGGAAAATCCCAAAACCAAACCCCCACAAACCCAAAGTGATTGAGCATCATGAAGAAATTGATCTGCGTGGATCCGACGCTTGTTACCTTTGAAGAATGTGCTTCTTCCAGATGGTTAGGTGTCAAGGTCTAGAGCATCCAAGAGGAATTGTGGATCGCCGAGTGACCAAGTCTGTGAAGGTTTGGAAGTCACCAAGACTTACCACGAGTGATTGGACGAGGCTGTGTGGTCTTAGTTCAAGGAGAATACGGTGAGGATGGGTGTCTGAGTTGCGGCTCGAGATCGGGTGTCCGGACTGTGTGTCCTCGAGTTTAAATACTCACCGCTCCAACCAGACGTATAACCGAGACAAAGAGTTGGAACTGGTCTACCAAATCATTGTCTTCACCAACCGACTAGTTCTATTTCCTCAACTCTTTCATTTCCTCATTACTGTGTTGAATGTTGTTCATATCTGTGCTTGAAGACTTTCACAAATTCCTCAGTTCAATTTCTTCAGTCTATTTGTCTTCATCTTGTTATCCTGTGTTTACGCTTTCCGTACTCTGTGCTAGTCTTCATTTCATCATGTTGACTATGTTTGTATCCTGTTATGTTTACTTCTGAGTACTATTCCGTTGCAAGTAGTTCTTCGCTAAGGAATTTCCTCACCAGCAAATTCCTCAGTGAAGAATTCATAAAAATCGCCTATTCACCCCCCCCCCCCTCTAGTCGATATAACGCACTTTCAATTGGTATCGAGCAAGGTACTCCTTGTTACGTGTGATTTTGGTTTAACTTTGGAGTTTTAGTTATGTCGACCGCAGGTATGAAGAAAGTGATATGCCCTATCTTTGACGGTCATGACTATCCCAAGTGGAAGGCCATGATGAAGAAGCGCCTCATGGCCAAGAACAACGAGCTATGGACCGTCCTTGAGATTGGTCTTCTTGATCTATGCAAGATGGCGAATCTGATGATATTCGCAAGTACACTCGACTTGATGTCATAGCGAAGGATATCATCTGCTCTGCCTATCCAGAGATCAATTGAGGCGAATTATGCATCTTGGCAATTCAAGCTCATACGGGACCGAATCTCGATGTCTATGAAGGTCATCGAACTCGTCATGATCCCTGGTTTGAGGACTTCAAGGAATCTCTCAAAGCGATGACTTTCGAGCGTAAATCATCATCTTCGCATCTTGTCTCATGGCAAATGTTGCTGAGGTAATGAATGCTCCTCATCCGAAGTCTTGTGATAATGAATCGATAATGATGAATCGACAATGATGAATCGATGATGATATTGAATCCTGCTATACCAAACTCATTTGCGTTGCCACTAAACAACAAACGGTTTTAGAACAAACTCAGGATATGCTAGAAAGAAGTGATAATATGTTGCGCAAAGAAATGGATCAGTCAAAAGCATTGGGTGAATGTCTTCAGAGAATTCACTCCAAGTTTGACATCCTTCAAGATCAACATAATACCCTCTTGACTGATCATGAGAAACTTTCTCTTGAAGCTCTTCAAAGAAAGGAAGATCTTGAAAAGCTAAGAGTGTGTTATGAAGATCTTCAGAAGGAGCGTGATTCATTACTAGCTCAACAAATCAGCGCTTCTCAGGAAGAATTTGTTCCTCCATGCTTAAAGTGCATTGAACGTGAATCTGCTAATTCTTCACCTGAATGTTCAAATGCTTCAAATGTTACAAATTCTTCATCTGCCTCTGCTATCACTAATTCCTCATCTGAGGACATTGCTAGTATCACTGACAATGATGGGCTGAAGGAATTGTACATGGCAGGCATGTACAAAAGCCTCAAAGGGCATCAGACGCTTTGTGATGTGCTCAAAAAGCAGATCCTCAACAGAAACCCTAGGAAAGAGGGTATTGCCTTCGAGAGGAAACTCAATGCCGATGGAACATATTGGAAACCTGAGTAGTATCCCAAAACCTCATGGGTTGCTGCAAAGGGACCTCCAGTTGATCCATCTAACTTATCTGGCTTTACGTGTGAATCTTCTCATTCTTCTGATGAGTCATTTGACTCCAACTATAAACTGTTCAAAAAAATCGAATGGTGAAGTATTTGCTAGATATGTTGGCACTAAGCTGCAGAGCGGTTCCCCTATGAAGAAAATCTGGGTTCCCAAAAGCTGTGTTGAAAGTCTTGGTGAATGTCCTCATGACACCACCGTGAAGAACAGGAACCCCAGATCAAACTCTTCACATGGATCAAATTCCTCAAATGGATCAAAGTCCTCATATGATTATCATCATGCTAACAACTCGTCTCATGAGGTAGATCTAAGGGCTATGAATATGTGCATTATTCTTCAAACCATTATGTTCATAAGTCCTCGAAGAATTACTCTGCTTATTCATATGCTTACCCTAACCCCTCCTATGCTAAGCAAAATGGTTTGGCATCTTTGCCACCTTTCTCATATGGTGCTCGCAGGATGATGAACTCTTTGCCACCCCTCCAAATGTGGGTGGTGAAGAAAAGGAACTAATCTCTTCTGCAGGGTTAGGTCTCCAGACGTGCTCTAACGTCTGAAGAATTTGCTGGGGACCTGACAAAAATGCCTGAAAGGACGCAGGAGAATCATGATGAAATGAACTTTCATTTCACACGTCCTCATACTGCTATATCTCTTCGCTTGATGAAATTCATCGATGAACTTGATATCATATTCTTCACTGATAAAGCATATGAGATTGTAAGCTACACTAATTCATCTGCAGGATGATCAACCCAAAACCACTGAATGGGTCCTCGATAGTGGATGTACAAATCATATGACTGGTGACAAGAATCTATTGATGGATGCTCCCTTATCACCGTCACCTCTGAAGCATATCATCTTTGCTGACAAAGGCAAAAGTCAAGTATTGGGTCTTGGTAAGGTTGCTATCTCTAAGGATAAGCACATGGACAAAGTCATGCTTGTTGAGTCCTTAGGATACAATCTCATGTCGGATCTCAATGCTTTGTGATCTTGATATGGTTGTTGTCTTCGCAAATATCGCTATGTTGTGATTATGGAAGCGACAATTCCAAAGTCTTTGAAGGCTTTAGGAGAGGAGATCGTATATTGTTGATTTCTCTACAGGACCACAACCAGCCGTGTGTCTACTTGCAAAAGCTTCAGAAGGCTGGCTATGGCGTCGATGACTTGGTCATGCTGGCATGAGGAATCTGAACACGCTTGCGAAGAAGAAGCATGTCATTGGCATTGAGAATGTCAAATTCCTCAAGGATCACTTATGCGGAGCATGTGAAGCGGAAAAATGACCAAGGCCAAGCATCCGGTGAAGACTATCATGACCACTACCGTCCATTGAATTGCTTCACATGGACCTCTTGGACCTAATCATTATTCAAGAGTCACTAATGATGCATCTTTATATGGTTTTGTCATTGTTGATGATTATTCTCGATATACATGGGTACACATTGTTACTTACAAACATGAAGTGCGTGAAGTCTTCAAGCGATTTTCCTTGAGGGCTTCAACCAACTTTGGTGTGAAGATCAAGCATATCGAAGTGATAATGGGCCGAGTTCAAGAATTCTGGTCTTGATGCCTATCTTGATGAACTTGGTATTACTCATGAGTTATCGCTCCCTATACTCCTCGGTGAGAATGGCGTCGTGGGCGCAAGAACAGAACTCTTGTTGAGATGGCTCGCACTATGCTTGATGAATACAAAACGCCTCGGCGTTTTGGATTGATGCAATTGATCTGCTGCCACATCATCAACAGAGTATATCTTCACAAATTCTTCAAGAAGACGCCTATGAACTTCTCAACGACAAGAAACCCAATGTGAGTTATTTCAAAGTCTTGATTGCTAAATGTTGGATTAGAGATCCTCACCACAACTCTAAATTTGCACCGAAAGCACATGAAGGTTTTATGCTTGGTTACGGAAAGGACTCGCACACCTCTGAGTCTTCAACATTGTTCTTCACAAGATTGTTGACCTTTGTAGATGTGCGGTTCAATGAAACTAATGGCTCACAAAGAGAGCACCTACCTACGTGTTAGATGAACCAGCACCGAGGATGCCATCAAGCTCAAGGCAACCGAGGATGTCATTCCTCTTGAAGAATCTGCTTTGAAGAATTCATTCCTGTTCATGAAGAGCGTCGGTGATGCACTGAAGAACATGATGAGGAAAATGGTCTTTGAAGAAAATCTTGATCAAAATCCTCAACGACAACCTTCTCATCCACGCGTTGCAAAAGAAGTGCAAGTGGAGAAGATCATCGATGACATTAGCGCACCAGGTCCTCTCACGCTCAAAAGCCTCACACTTATCTAACTTTTGTGGGCACTATGCTTTTGTCTCTATCTCAGAGCCCACTAAGGTAGATGAAGCATTTCTGGAGCCGGAGTGGATTCAGGTTATGCAAGAAGAATTACATCAGTTCGAGCTAAACAATGTCTGGGAATTGGTAAATCACCCAGATCCTCGCAAGCATAATATCATTGGCACAAAGTGGATCTACCGCAACAAGCAAGATGAAAATGGCCTTGTGGTGAGGAATAAGGCACGACTAGTAGCTCAAGGCTACACACGAGTTGAAGGAATTGATTTCGATGAAACTTTTGCACTGTTGCTAGACTTGAGGCTATTCGCATTTTACTTGCCTATGCTAACCATCATGATATCATCTTATATCAAATGGATGTGAAAAGTGCATTCCTCAATGGTAAGCTTGAGGAAGAAGTATATGTTGCTCAACCCCCAGGTTTTGAAGATCCCAAGAATCCTGACAAAGTCTTCAGACTTAATAAGGCCCTCTATGGCCTCAAGCAAGCCCCTCGGGCGTGGTATGATACATTGAAGGAATTCTTCGTGAAGAATGGCCTCACACCCGGTTCACTCGACCCTACTCTTTTTACTAAATCATATGATGGTGAACTGTTTGTGTGCCAAATATATGTTGATGATATTATCTTTGGCTGTACTAACCAACGATATAGTGATGAATTTGCCTATATGATGAGTGAAGAATATCAAATGTCTATGATGGGAGAATTGAAATTCTTCCTAGGTCTTCAAATCCGTCAGCAGCACAATGGCATATTCATATCTCAGGAGAAATACCTCAAAGATGTACTGAGGAAATTCGGCATGCAAGATTGCAAAGGCGTCAAAATTCCTATGCCCACAAATGGCCATCTATGCACTGATGAAAATGGTATTGATTTCGATCACAAGGTATACCGCTCCATGATTGGTTCTTTATTGTATTTATGTGCATCTAGGCCAGATATAATGCTTAGTGTTTGCATGTGTGCCCGATTTCAAGCTGCAGAAGGAATCACACCATAAGGCTGTGAAGCATATTCTTGATATCTAGCTCACACACCAACACTAGGATTATGGTACCCCAAGGGCTCGCTTTTGATCTCATTGGATATTACGACTCGACTATCTTTGGTGATCGTGTGGACCGCAAGTCAACATCGGCACTTGTCATTTCCTCGGACGATCTTTGGTCCGTTGGTCCTCGAAGAAAAGCAGGCGTGTATCACCGCTCATCTTTGAAGCTGAATACATTGCTGCTGGCTCATGCTGTGCTCAACTGCTTTGGATGAAGCAAACCCTCAAGGACTATGGCGTCAACGTGAAGAATGTGCCTCTCCTCTGCGATAATGAGAGTGCCATCAAGATTACTCACAACCCAGTTCAGCACTCGAAGACTAAGCACATCCAGATTCGTTATCATTTTCTTCCTGATCATGTGTTGAAGGGTGATATCTCCATCGAGCATGTGAAGACTGAAGAACAGCTAGCTGATATCTTCACTAAGCCCTTGGATGAGAAGAGATTTAGCAAGTTGCGGTGTGAGCTAAATATCTTAGAATCTTCGAATGTTCTTTGAAAAGGACACACATCCTAACCCTTATGCAGAATTGATGACTTAGATGTGCAACACATGAAGAAACGTTTTTCTTCAATCAATGAAGAATAACACTCTTAAGTGTGAAGAAATTAATGAAGAATTTGATTCTCGTAACCCTCGACAATTGTGCGCGGTGTCTGAAATCATCATTTTTATACGGTGGGCTACTCCACCACAAAAATTGAAAATCTTCAATTTGAGTTTTTCCTCATTTTTGAAATTCTTCAGTTATTCAAATTCTTCAACTTTGCAAAATCTTCAATGTTTCCGTCATTTCTCTTCATTGGCTATATATATATGAGTTTATGTCCTCTACAGCATTCACTCATTGCTATTTCTTCAAGTTGCAATTTCTGCTAAGTGAATGTGATCGGACCCTTCCCCCTCTATGCTATACTCAACCCAATCTATTCACAAATTCTTCATATGTTTCGATTGAAACTCGTTCAAAGTCTTCTTTGTGTCCTTGATTTGAAGAAATTGCGAACGAAATTTAAAAAAAACTCTTAAACAAATTTTATCCAGATTTTCGGTTTTACCGCTCAAACCGTTCCGCATCCCACGATACATTAGTTTATTCACCCACGATCTTACGATCTCATACGCACGATGCGTGGGTGACACATGTCGCGTGAAGAAGAAGAAAGGGCAGGGCATGTTAGTCCCAAAATCTTCGGCGAACAGTTTTACCGTGGCTATAAATACCGCTCTCCTTCCTTACTTCATTTACTCCGCTCGGTCGCTATCTCTCGCTCGAGCTCTCCTCAAACCCTAAGCGCCGCCGCTTACTCCATCGCCGTCGGTGAGGAAGAGCTTCACCGCCTCGACCTCGTCGCCCGTCGACTACTTTGGCTGCGGAAATCTTCACTCCGCCGCCAGTAGCTGTCTCCCTCTGCCAAGTTAGGGCGTGGGAGATCTAACGTGTGAACTTCACCACGGTTCATCTCTGTTCGTCGTGTTCTTGATTTGGGTAATTAAAAGTCACTTTTATTACTCGCTTTGATTCTCAAACTTTTTCGAAAATCTTCAAAGGTGTTTTATTCTTCAAATCTTCACATATGAACACCTCACACACTGTATGCTCTTGATTTATCTCTCTAAGCACTCATTTCTTCAAGATTCCTCAATTGTGCGTATTTTCAATCTGTACAACTCTGGAACCTAAGACAAAAATGCTTAGTGATATTCCTCAAGGCTCAACTGGTCAAATTCCTCAAAACTTGTTCCTTTTGAAAATCTTACGAGAAGCATATGACCTCTCCAAATTCCTCGCACCTACACTCTGTTCACAGTACTCATGTCCGCTTTGAATCACTAGGTTCTCATCAACTTAACTCATTTGCAGCGTTCCTCGAAGAAAAACTGCATACTTCTTGAGTGTTCTATTGTTCAAATTCCTCATCCAAGAAAATGGCGTAAGGCAAGAGTCCGCAGAAGGGAGGAAAGAACCCGGAGGTCATGACTGCCTTTGAGATCCCTGATGAAATTTACAAAGATTATTGCACACCTGATGAAGCCAAGTTTGGCAAAGAGAACAAAAATTAGCGCAAAGTGCGCATTCAGAGGATAGAACGACGATGGGCACGAGAATGGAGGGAATATCGCTATGTTACTCCCAAGTACATGAAGAAATTAGCCTTAAACCCTCCATGCCCAAGAGCTCCATTGGCACTGGCCAAGTCACGATCCCACCAAAGATCAAGCGTGGTGAAGACTTTCTGAAGAATGGTCCAGCGCCAAGCCAAATTGGCAAGACAGGCCAAGGAGGCAGTGAGAAAATTCAATGAGGATTCTGCTGCTGCTGCTGCCGCTGAGACCTCGGTCAAGCCGAGGAAATCAATGCCGAAGAAGCCTGCTCGCAAGCCAAGTGCTTCACCATCAGCGCCCTCACGGCCCAGTTCCTCAGCCGCGCCCTCACGGCAAATTCCTCAGACTGCTGCTGCTCCCTCAAAATCCTCAGCAGCTCCCTCCAAGTCCTCAACTCCTGTGCATCTGGCTACCTGCCAAAGGACTCAGGGTTTCTCGATTGCTTCTGGTGTCTCAGCAAGTTCCTCAGCTGCACCAATGTCCTCATCAGGCCCCACTCTGCTGAAGACAAAAGCAACAGCTGGACGCGGTCCTCGGCCAAGTCCAAGAAAGAAATAGGTTGCCTTCAACGTGCCCTCTGATGATGAAGCTTCTGATGAAGAACTTGCAGAAATCATCAGAGACAGACTGACAAAGGCCGCTAGAGCCAAAGGAACAACCGTGCCTCTGCTTTTGGATCCGAAGAAGATCCTCGACTTCATCGACTTATGGCATCAGAATCCAAACACTCCCATACCTGATCTGCCTCTGACTCCTGGTCAAAGTCATATGTTGAACCATTTCATCGCTGAAGAGAAATGGAAATTTGAAAAGGCTCGTGAAATAAAGAGAGCACAAGCCAGAAAGGAGAAGCTTCTGAGGAAGAACATCGTCAACCTGACTCCTGAAGAACTTCTCAAAGCTCAATCTGAAATCCAAGCCCTCGGCAAGGATTTGATGCTTATAATGCTGATTGGCAAGGAGCCAAGGTGAGATTAAATCAATTTGACAAAGAAAATGACAAGCTGTTGCAGCCCCATCGCAACAAGAACATCCTTAGGTGAAGACTCGCTCACTCTTTGAAGAACATGCCAAGGCCTTCTGATGACTTTCAGCCTGGCGATGAGAATACAAGTTCTAGGGCTGATGACTCCATTCCACCATTGAAGAAATTCCTGTGGCATCCACTAGTGGTGCGCTGAAGAACTCAAGAGATCAGGGCAATCTGCACGAGTGCGCTCAAGAAACTCGAACCACGTCCTCGGCTCCTCCTGCGCCAACACCAACTCCAATTCTTCCTTCGCTATGAAGTGAAGAAGACAAAGGCTGAGAACAAGCTGCAGTGAAGAAGAGGAAGGCATCAGCTGCGTCAAATTCTTCGGCTGCGAAGAAAATGAAGCCAATGACCAGCTCGTTTGAAAATCCTATTGATGCCGTTCCCATTTCCTCCATGTCGTCAAAGGAAATTGTTCCTTATGGAGAAGACTACAAGATCCCAAGTGGATCTGATGAGGAAAATCAATCTGTTGCTACCTCAGAACAGTTTGATGAAGAAATTGAAGTGGAAGCATTCCCTTCACCGCCGATCGTTCCTCACCCATGCCTCGGTTCACGGTGAAGAGGCTGGTGTTGAGAACTTGAAAAGAAGAAGAAGACGTGGATATTGGATGCACTACACGGTGATGAGCGATGACTTTTGGGAAAGACAAGACATCCCAATACTCCTCTCTTCACTCCGATTCAACAAATTCCTTAGTCCCGGCTACAACTGTTCAATTGGGATCTGAAGAAACTCATCCCACATAAATGCATTCATGAAGAAATTCCAGCCGCTAGTCTTTGAAGAACTCTTCTTCGATCGCTAAACTGCACAAGAAGAGGAACCAGAAATTCCTCACTGAAGCACTGAGATCGCGATTCACGAGGTTGTCTTTGCAAATCATCGACACTCCTCTGCCCAAACCGAAGAATCCGTTCTCGAGCAAGCAAAAATTCAAGGCTGAAAACTTCTTTTCTGAGCATGTGTTCTTCACTGATTACAATCCGTATGACTCTGCTCGCATAAGGAAAAGACGCTTCTGGACTGCTACTCAAGCCAACTACTATTCCTCAGTGCTCTTTGACAAGGACAAAATCTTCGATCATGAGCATATTCCTCATGTGGATATGGAATCTCTGCCGTGCTTCGAGCCAGTACTCCGAGTTATTCACGATGCAGGGCTGCTAAACTTCTGCACTGATATCTGTGATTGGAATGAAGAACTCATTCTTTAGTTCTATGCCACTTTGCACATCACCGGAGATGCTGAAGATGTCAATTCATGGGTGCTGGATTGGATGACAGAAAACACTCACTACAAGGCACTAGCAACTGAATTGCTTCGTGTCCTTCCTCTTGATCCTCCCCATGAAAGTGCACGTTGCATCTACAATGACCGCGAGCTGACTGATCATTATATGCAAGTGCTCATGAAGCCTTTGAAGCCAGGGCAGGCCCCTCGAACCAAATTCCTCGTCAAGGAACTGATGTATCTGCCTCGGACTGTCTATCGAATCCTGACGAAGACAATGAGTCCCATCAAAGGCCACGACTCAAATGATGAAGATGTCGTTGGCATCATGAAGAACATGCTTTTCAATATCATTCATGGCGTTCCCGTCAACTTCCATGATTTCTTCATGAGGACTCTGGCAAATGTTGCAATGTCGCCTTTTGAGCTGAAGCCATATGCGCCTTGGATTATGAGATTCATAAGGGCAAGGTCTTCACTGAATTACAAGGCTGACACTTTGAACCATGGTAGCTACTTGCCGCCCATTGAAGTCCTCAAGCGACCAGTTTCATCATCTGATGATAAGGGCAAGGCAGCTGCTGTGATTGATGAAGGCACTCGTCCATTGGATGGTCAATTCCGTCTAGCTACATCTTACTCCACCAATGACGATTCTGCAACACATGATTCTGCCGCAAATACCTCAGCTAAGCCAAAGTCTCAAGCAACAAGCACCTGTGGTGATGGTGACCGTGAGTTACTCCTCGGTCTTCATCGGAAGGTTGAGCATAATCGAAATGGGTGAAGCGCCAATTTGCTGCAATTCTTCGCAACATGACCTCAACACATAATGCGGTGAAGAAAATCAGTATTACCTTCATGAAACCCTCAACCGCACTGGGCTGTTCTCTCTCATGTATATTCAGCGGAAGAATTGAAGACTATGGGTCTCAGAAGCGTTTGGTAGTCTCGCACCACCTCAAGAAATTCAAGAGAGTCAAAGTTCACGATCCGGTGGCGGTTCTTATTCTTCATCGCGTGAAACTAATGAACATGAAGATTTGGGCGACATGCGGCAGGCCCTACTTCAACAACCAACCCGATAACACTGGCGCTCCTCCATCGACTTGAAAATCTTGAGGCGTTAGTCCTCGGTTCGATCCTTTTGGTCATTTGATGACAAAGGGGAGAAATCTGAGTTAGTCTTCAAGCGGGTTTATATTATGGGCGTTTTATTAAGTTACAACTCTCGTTCTTCCGAAACTTTAATTGGATCGAGTTGTAATCTTAAATCCGATGGTGCCTTGATACTTTTTGGTCGTGCTATGATGCTTTTGATGCATCGAGCTGAAACTTTTGATGTGATATTCGCATGCTTATTCCTCGTTAATATTATTGCATGCATCTTTGAATCTCATCAGCACCATATTTCATCATGCATTTCAAATTCTTCATATTATATATTAAATGCGTGTATGAATTACAAGATATAGGGGGAGATCTCCATGATTCAATTCTTCAAATGTGCATTGCCTCAAAAGCAATTTCCTCACTATGCACATATTCACGGGAGTTCTTCTATATCTTGCAATCAAATTCCTCAATATCGTATTTACACTTCATATGTTTATCCCGTTGAAAACTTAACCTATGTTGTCATCAATCACCAAAAGGGGAGATTGTAAGTGCATCTAGTGCCCTTAGTGATTTTGGTGTATTGAAGATTTATAGGTTAAATAACTGATATCGTTTGTGAGTGTACACGGTATATAAGTCTATGAGGAGTTTGATATTTACAGAGAAAGTCGACCCTAAAAATGAAGTTCTTCGATGAAGACTTTGATATTCGAAGACTTTCGAAGACTTTGAAAGTGAAGAAATTGGTGTGACCTTGAAGACTTGATATTCATTCGAGGAATATGAAGCGTGAAGACTTTTGTTTTCGTAGTTTCATTTTCTCTTTCTTGAGTCATAGGAAACACCGTCTTTGTTAAAGGGGTCGAGGAAATACTAAGGAAAATTTTCCATGTGATGCTCAACTCAAAATCCTACACCTACCAATCCCTTGAGTGAAGCCATTGGAAATCTCATACAGATTCAATCAATTTCTTGATGTGAGACGCAGTTCTTACGGTCACTAAGGACTTTGCTCGACCGAGGAGTTAGGAATTCGCCAAAGGCAAATTGCCTACAGTGAGGAACATGATATACGAGGAATTTGAGAGTCAAATTTCCGACCGTTCTTTGTCTTCTTGGCTACGGCTGTCCCAAAATATCTTATCCACCTAACGGTCATATCATTGAAGGCATTTATGTCTTATCATGTCGGGCTGCTCCCTAGGCTATAAATAGCCGCCCCTACAACCACTAGCTGGTTGGCTGCTCGAGAGAACTTGACACTTGTCATTTGAGAGCAACCCATCCTCCGAGGACTTTGGCGAAAATCATCAAGTGAGGAAAATCCCAAAACCAAACCCCACAAATCCAAAGTGATTGAGCATCGAAGAAATTGATCTGCGTGGATCCGACACTTGTTACCTTTGAAGACTGTGCTTCTTCCAGACGGTTAGGCGTCAAGGTCTAGAGCATCAAGAGGAATTGTGGATCGCCGAGTGACCAAGTCTGTGAAGGTTTGGAAGTCACTGAAGACTTACCACGAGTGATTGGACGAGGCCTGCGTGGTCTTAGTTCAAGGAGAATCGGTGAGGACTGGGTGTCTGAGTTGCGGCTCGAGATCGGGTGTCCGGATGTGTGTCCTCGAGTTTAAATACTCGGCCGCTCCAACCAGACGTACATAACCGAGACAACAGTTGGAACTGGTCTACCAAATCATTGTCTTCACCAACTGGTGGTTCTATTTCCTCAACTCTTTCATTTCCTCATTCTTGTGTTGAATGTTGTTCATATCTGTGCTTGAAGACTTTGGTGAAGAATTTCACAAATTCCTCGTTCAATTTCTTCATCGTTTGTCTTCATCTTGTTATCCTGTGTTTACGCTTTCCGTACTCTGTGCTAGTCTTCATTTCATCATGTTGACTATGTTTGTATCCTGTTATGTTTACTTCTGAGTACTTATTCCGCTGCAAGTAGTTCTTCGCTAAGGAATTTCCTTACCAGCAAATTCCTCAGTGAAGAATTCATAAAAATCGCCTATTCACCCCCCTCTAGTCGATATAACGCACTTTCAGGCATCAAAGGTACATGTGGGATAAACTTGCAATCATGCTTTCACTTTGGCGATTAGAGTATGGTCAAAAAGCTATAATTTCATTTCATCATAAATGAATACATTCGATATGAACGTCTGGGAAATCTCATCAAAAGCTCCACATGATGATACGAGTCCGTCGTACCATCCTCTCTAAATTTCTTAATTTACAACATGTTGACCAAACATGGGTTGATTTCGTACGTTTCGCCATTAGGTCTCGAGCCTACTGATATGAAAGTATCTTTCATGGCTGGTTCCTATATCCTAATTGCGGTGATTTGATACAATTGATCGTATTTGTCCATGGTTCTTAGAACATGTAAAATAACTTAGTACACAATAGAAACCAAAATTTAAAACAAAGACCAAAAGTGCTTAGTTCCCTAATAATGGCACCAGAAAAAGATTGGTGTTCTAAAAGTGCATACAGTTTAATTGTAGCCCTTTTGAAGTGAGAGTATTAATCCCACTAGGAGAACAAGAAGTGGTCTTTGCCTCTTATTTGAGGTTTATGGAGTTGTGTCTACAAGTTAATCATGGTCCAAAGCAAGCAGAAGAGGGAGTTTGAAAATGTTGCAAGCAAGAGGTGACAAAAACAAAGTGCAATATTGAACAAGAGAGAATAGCTATAGGGACTTTGTATTCCCCACTAGCATGTATCTAACGTAACATATGTGAATGCATAGTTCTAGGTCTAATTAATAAGCCACCTTGCATCACTTTATAAGTGGGCGGAGCTAGTATAGCATACGTGCTATGTGAGTAGCTCCATATTACACATGCTACCACTACTGCAGGAATGACTAATAGTGGCGGGGGCAAAAAGGCCAGCAATGGTGGGCTAGGCTCCCAGGGGCACCCGCCACCGACCTCCCGCCACTGCTATAACCGCATCAGTGGCAGGGGCCCGCCCGCCACTGGTACGTAGCTTCCTATGGCGGAAGTTAGTTCCTACCTGCGACAACTCACTATTGCTGCCCGCCACAGAAACCATTGTAGGAGTGGCGGTTCTGCCATAGCGTCCACCACTTGAGAGATAGGGTTGAGTATACCAGTTGTTGGCATTGCGGGTTGACACACATTACTCCAAAAGGCGTAGTCATATGATTCTCAATATAACTAAACCAGACTAAATTCATTTTGGAAACAAATGACCAAATAATAAAGTAACACTTCAACTTTGTTTGACTCAAGAAACAAACATCAATTATCAATCACATACTAATTAACAACAGTTCATCAACTGATATATTCATGACTTAGACCATGTTTCTAAACATGGTCAACGTCAACAATCACATGAAAGTCGTTGTAGTTCCTCTTCCTTATGGTGATTATCACAAGGGTGTCCACCCTTAGTTCTCTCTTTCCCGTCATGAACCCCCACCGGCTGGACTCATAGAAGGATATGTGTTCGTCTGATTCCATCTTGTACTGAACGTTGGTGACACACCCTCTTGGTCCATGGCGTACTCCAACGATGCCGACGGCGGGGATGTCCACTCCGGAAAACATCTTCATAGGTAAATTCTGAATTCCCCATCATTAAGAGCAAAGAGAGAGCACGTAATGTTAGACATCTCACCATACTTCGTTATGAACAAAAAAAGATAAAAGAATACAAAATATCTCTCCATGACTTTTTTCATGATGTTGGTTTTAGTTAAACGGTGCACAATGGGCTTCCCCACGAAGGCCACACTCGATGGTAACATCGCTGTAACATTCATGGTTTCATCCTAAGTAAGCTTCCCCATTCTTTGAGAGAAAATTGCATAATTGAATGGACCATCATCAACATCTTCCTCATCGTCATCACTTACTCACCCTCATCATTTTGGATGTCATCATCATCCAATCTTTCCTCATCTTCATGGTTGTCCTCATCATCTTGGTTGTCTCCATCATCCTAGTGATCCTGGCTATCGTCATTATCCAAGTCATCATCATCGTCATCGCTGCAGAAATACATTGTCCTTAACCGGTTGACATCTCCATTCAAGTAAAAGGATATGTAATCTCCTCTCATGAAATTATTATGTGCAATGTACTCCTCCCATCCATCGCCATATATGATGGTTCTACCCTTTTGTTTGCGCACATCTAGTGCACCCAATATCATCCTCAAAGTACATAATGTTACTGCATAAATTGTGGAAGTCAACCCTTATGTTGCATGGGATACACTATGCAGTGGTTAATCATTAACAATAAATTCGGTATAATAATTATACAAATGGTTAGAATAGAATATTATTGAAGTTAAAGACTGTTACCACTGATTTTTTGAATAAGTTTCGTCAAGAAGAGTGAGAAATCTACTGCAGTATCCACTCTGTCCATACATGGACATTTGTTAAAACATGGACATTTTTCGAAGAAGTTAATGATGAAACAGAAGTTAATCAACGTTTCATCAAAATGTTGCCAGTCATTTTCAAAACCCATTCACTTGTCATATGTAAGAAAATTAAACAATATTGTCATAGCAAATGAAATTCGGCATGAACTTTTCTTAAATAGTTGGCATATGGAGTGACAGAGATTTGGTGAAACGAAAATGAATCAATGTTTCGCAAAACCTTTGTCACTCTTTTTCAAATCCTGTGAATAACATGAAGCACCATGCTATTCTCATATGTAAGAAAATTCAAACATCATCACCACTTGTCATATTTAGAAATGTTCATGCTAAACCCATGCACTTGTCATATGTAAGCAAATTAAACAATATTGTCATAGCAAATGAAATTCGGCATGAACTTTGCTTACAAAGTTGACAAATGGAGTGACAGAAATTTGGCAAAATGGAAATGAATCAATGTTTGCAAAAACTTTGTCACCCTTTTTCATATCCCTATGAATAACATGTAAGAAAATTCAAACAACATTGCCACTTGTCATATTTAGCAATGTTCCTAATATTCATACACCTACCGATACAAAAAAGAGCTATTTCAGTTATCTAGTGTTGGTCCTGCTGTTGTGCTGCTCTATTATATGATGTACAACTAGTACTATTGCTGACGTTGAAACCCTAAAATATAAGTTAATTTAGAAATTAATAAGATGTAAATTCTAAACTCTAGAGCGTAACTTATTCACAGAGATAGTACAACATCGGCGGCTTTTCCGGCTGCGGACGTGACGGCGGTCGAGGTAGAGGATGGAGGCGGCGGTTGAGGTGGAGGATGGCGGCTGCGGTCGATGCAGAGGATGGGGGTTGCGCACGGTCAAGGCAAAGAATGGCTCGGCGGCAATCGAGGCGGATGACGCAATGGTGAGCCGATCTGGCAGCGGTCGCGGCATCGGATGCGTGGAAGGAGCCGCCAGCTAGTCGGAGGGACGGCAGCGGCGGTCGAGGCGTGGGACGGCGTGGAAGGGGGGTGAGAGGAATTGGCAGAGAAAAGTAAATGGTGGAAATGAAAAGGTTGTGGATGGTTGGGCAGGCACGAAAAGGGAACTGTCCGTGGAGAGCAGTGGCAGGCGACAACAGACGCCCGCCAGAACAAACTTTTTGAAAAAATTGATTTATTTCGCGCGGCTTGCCAAAATTTAGTTGTGGCGACCACCTGATTGGGCCCGCCACTACTTACCCATAAGCCAGTGGCAAGCACTAGCTTACCGCTCGCCACTAGAATTTCCATCCCGGAGGCATAATTGGAAGAGCCTACCTGTGATGAGTGCTTGGTAGCACCCGCCATTGGATTGCCCATAGCATGACGGGTACGTCTGGGTACCCACCACTGCTATTTTGGAAAAGTAGCAGTGGCGGGTGACCTTCCCTACCCGCCACTATTTATAGTTCACCAATAGGGATTTTCCCAGTAGTGCACTAATGTCTGCATGAACTACGTCAGTATTTCCCCAAAGAGGAAGGAATGATGCAGCACAGCAACGGTAGGTATTTCCCTCAGTGATGATACCAAGGTTATCGAACCAGTAGGAGAACCACGCAACCTGACGTGTTAAAGGGGTTGTCAATCCCTTTCGGGTAGCGGCGCCAGAAATTGGCACATGGACGGGAGAAAGTTGTAATAGATTGGGTAAATAGATCATGAATAATATGAAGTGCAGCAAAGTATATTTTGGGTTTTTGGAAATATAGATCTGAAAATAAAAGTTGCAAATAAATAAAAGGCAAATAGCAAAATAGATCTGAAAGTATATGATGAGAAAATAGACCCGGGGGCGTAGATTTCACTAGTGGCTTCTCTCGAGAAAAATAGCATATGGTGGGTAAACAAATTACTGTTGGGAAATTGATAGAACTTCAAATAATAATGACGATATACAGGAAATGATCATTATGTAGGCATCACGACCAAGATTAGTAGACTGACTCTTGCCTACATCTACTACTATTACTCCACACATCGACCGCTATCCAGCATGCATCTAGTGTATTAAGTTCATGGAAAAACACAGTAATGCAATAAGAACAATGATATGATGTAGACAAGATCTATTCATGTAGGAATTAGACCCCATCTTGTTATACTTAATGGCAACGATACATGTCGGTTCCCCTTCTGTCACTAGGATCAAGCACCGTAAGATCGAACCCATCACAAAGCACCTCTTCCAATGGCAAGAAAAATCAATCTAGTTGGCCTAACTAAACCAAAGATTCGAAGAAGAAATATGAGGCTATAAGTAATCATGCATATAAGAGATCAAAAGACTCAAATAACTTTCATGGATAAAAGCATAGATCCGATCATAAACTCAAAGTTCATCGGATCCCAACAAACACGCCGCAAAAAGAGTTACATCAAACAGATCTCCAAGGGACCATTGTATTGAGAATCAAATGAGAGAGAGGAAGCCATCTAGCTAATAACTACGGACCGTAGGTCTACAATGAACTACTCACGCATCATCGGAGAGGCACCAATGAGGATGATGAACCCCTCCGTGATGATGTCTAGAATGGATCTGTGGTTTCTAGGCTTGAGGCAGCTGGAATTGATTTTCGTTGATTCCCCTAGGGTTTCTGGAATATTGGAGTATTTATAGAGCAAAGAGGCGGTGCGAGAGGCGTTCTAGGTGGGCACAATCCACCTGGGCGCGCCTGCACCCCCAAGCGCGCCCTGGTGGGTTGTGCTCCCCTCGGAGCCCCCCTTAGGTACTTCTTTGTCCATCATGTGTCTTCTGGTCCAGAAAAATCACCAAAAAGTTTTGCTGCGTTTGGACTCCGTTTGGTGTTGATTTCCTGCGAAGTAAAAAACAAGCAAAAAAATAGCAACTGGCCCTGGGCACTATGTCAATAGGTTAGTCCCAAAAAATGATATAAAGTTGCTATAAAGTGATTGTAAAACATCCAAGAGTGATAATATAACAGCATGGAATAATTAAAAATTATAAATACGTTGGAGACATATCAGCATCCCCAAGCTTAATTTCTGCTCATCCTCGAGTAGGTAAATGATAAAAACAGAGTTTTTGATGTGGAATGCTTCCTAACATGTTCATCACATAATATTTCCTTTATAGCATGGACATTTGGACTTTTATATGATTCAAAGCAATAGTCTAGTTTTGACATGAGTATTTCAATACTCAAGCATATCAACAAGCAACCATGTCTTTCAAAATACCAACACTAAAGCAAGTTATCACAAGCCAATTATGCTCAATCATTGATCCATTCATGAAGCACACTCGCATATTAGCTACACCTTAGTTGGTGGTTTATAAGAGAAGATGGAGACTCAAAAAATAAAAATTGCATAAAGTAAAAAAGAAAGGCCCTTCGCGGAGGGAAGTAGGGAGTTGTAGAGGTGCGAGAGCTCAAAGCGTAAAAAATAGAGATAAAAAAATTTGGGGGGCGCCGCACACGGCTAAGAATTGATGTCGTGTGTTCTAGGCGGCCCCCCTCCCCACATATATATAGGTGGGGGAGGAGAGGCAGCCAGGGGGATCCCCATGTAGCATCTGAATTCTAGTTGGGGTTTCCCCAAGCGGCGCCCCCTGCCTTATTTTACCGGAGAAGAAAGGGAAGGGGGAAGAGAGAAAGGAAGGTGGGTCCAACCCCCTTTATTCCTTCTCCAATTCGGCCACATGCCTGAGGGGGGCGCTCTCACACCCTGATTTTCATGGCACAACACTTCAGATGATAAATCATGATAAAATGTGGTTTGACAAAAAAAATTGAGTGTTTTGGACTTTCCCTTGATTGGATTTTGTCTGTTGTTTGCAAGTGCTCTAAAAATCAAATAAATCCTCCAACTCTCATACTTCCCCTCCTTGATCCAAAAACCTTGCCCAAGGATCATGCCATGTGTTTAGAACAGGATAGTATTTTCTTTCAAAAATAATTTGGCCAAAAAGTATTTTCTAAATTAGGTTTTCTAAAAAAAACCTGAATTGAGGCTTGGACTACAAGTGCTTAATCTAGGGCATGAAAAATCTTTCCAAAAGTATATTTGAATCCTATTAGATATAGGACTCCAATAAACCACAAATATATAATTTTAAAAGTTATTTTCTTATTTTATTTAAAGGCTTTTTCTTTAGGCCAGAAATGGTCTTTAATAGTTTAAAATTATTTTAATTCTTCAAACATATTTGTGAAAATTTAGGGAAACTCAGTGGACACATATTGTCCATATATAAGAGTTTCAACACATGGTCATGTTCAAAATATTGGTCAAATCCATCAAAAACCCTTTCAGGATATTTCAAGCTTTTGAAATATTTACAAAGGAAATATTGTCTATCCAAGAAAATTCTAGCATGTCACAAATGCCCTATTTCGTGATCTTGACAAGTCTCATATCATGAGAATAGTATAACCCCATTAAACCCTCTCAAAACCATTCTTGTCCTTTTCCAAGTTTGAATAACTTTGCATTACCAAGTGTCTCCTTTTGATCTGAATTTTTGTGGACATGTTCAAATCCTCAAAAGATGATACTACACCAAGTGGTGCATCTAGGAGAAAAGATTTGCATGACTAAATCTTCGAAAATCTATTTTGGTTCATTTCTAGGGTTTGCCAAAGTTACATGGGAAACTTTCTCCAAATGGACTCAAACTTGGTGATCCACATCAAATCTATATTCCATTTGATCCTGTTAATTCTCATATCAAGTGGAATTCATTTGCTTGCATAAAACACCTTCTGGCAGAATTCCAAAATTCATGTTTTAGCCATTTCCACTTATCTTCATGAGCTGAAACTTTTCCCACAACCTCTCCTAGTCCCCCTCTACCTCGGGTGTGCTTCCCTGCCCAAGAGGCAATGATGAAGGGGGCAAGCCTCTCGAGGGCATCCAAGGCTCTCTTCCCTTTCTTTACTACCCCCGGCACTACTGGACACAAGTGGTTGCGCCCACTTCCCCTTTCTTTATGCCACGGCATGCCAAAGGCGTGCTCCAGAGCACGCTATAGTGTTCCCACGCACTGTAGTTGCTCCCTACCCGAGCCACCCGACCACCTCGGGCCTCCCCAGTGCGCCCGACAAGGTGCCTCGGTGTCCGCGACACGCCACGGCCTGGTCCCCCTCCTCCTTCTCCCTCCTGTTGCCTCCTCGCACGCGTGCCAGAGCCGCCCGAGAGCCCCAATGGGCGAGCCCACACGCGCGGCGCTCTTCCACTCCCCCGCTCTCTCTCTCTCTCCTTCTCCCTCGACTTGAACCACGCCCACGAGCGCCGCAGACAGCCCCGAGCCTCCTCCCGTGGCCACTGCAGCCATTTCCACGAGTGCTCGTAGGCCACGTCCACGGTGAGCCACGGCCTCGCTATATAAGGCCGGCTGAGGCCTCTCTCTGGAGCCCCTTCGCTATCTCTCCCTCCCGTACGTCGCCCAGACCCGGCCATCCCTCTCCCCGTGCCCTCCATCCACCATAATGGCTTGAGCATCGCCGTCGGGCTCTACCTAAATTCGAGCTAACCCAAGCTCTCGGTCACCCCCTAGCCACTCCAACGCTCTCATACCTCCACCACAAGGCCCTCCATCGCCTCCATTCGCCCCCGGGGAGGCCAGACGCTCACGGCCAAAGATGGCCGACAGCCTCCTCTGCCACCATCCAAGTCGTCACCATTACAACCATCCTCGGCATGCGTGAAGCACCTAGACAGATGTGTCGCAGCCTCCTGAGCATGTTGGTGGGTATAGCATCGTCGGAGATGCTCTGTAGCCTCGGCAATCGCCGGCGGGAGCCGCTCCTCTCCGCTGCCGGAGCGCGCGCGGGGGGTTGAAGGCGACCTGCCGCTAGGCCCCGCGCGTCAGTGACCCAGTGGGTGGGCCCCGCTCATTTAAGTTGAAATGGCTTCGGCCAAATCTGCCTTCGACATCACCGCTATCGCCCGTGCGTCCGTGCTGCTGGGCCGCCCCACTAGCTATCTCTCGTCCAGTGCGAGTTTTAGGTATAAACCTAAACCTTTTCTTTTTCTTTTCCAGTAAGCTTCAAAAATCCATAAACAATTCAAATAGACTCCAAATTTGATGATTCAAATTTCTAGTAGTTCGTAAAATCATGATGTATCTCATGGAGCAATTTGCACATTTTTCCAGAAACGTTTTCTTCACAAACATTTATCAAATCTTGTTTTTCCGTTTATGTGATAAACTTTACGAAATCACAGAGAGCCCATAGTTGATCCAAATCCATTGATTTAAATTCCTAGATGCTTATAAGTTCAAAACTTAGTTTATGAACATTTTTCTTAAGAGTTTCTATGCCACACAAAATAATGAGCCATTTCTTCATATTTGTCAACTTTGCAAATTCATAGGAAAATCATTTGAACTCCAAATCCAGTGAAACCAACTCCTAGATGCTTCTAAAATCATTCTTTGTTCAGTGGGTGCCTTTGCTAATTTTTCAAAATAATATTTCTATACACTTCTTGCAAATCCACTTGATTCCATCATATTGAAATGTTCAAAGATATCCATTGATCAAACCCCAATGAAACCACTTTGGTCATACCTCATATGAGCAAAGGTATCCTAGAAAAGTCCAATTCACATTTTTAGAGCACTTTTATTTTTGCCTTGTGGTGTTGCTTATTGTGTTTGTTTCCGGCGTTAGTTGACGAAGTAGACGGAGTACTTGGAGAAGGACCGGAAGATTTGAAGACTCTGATGAACCAGGCAAGCAGCCCTTTGACCATGATGAACCCTTTTTATCATAGTAGCATTCCTTTCCGTGATTGTTGAATGCATGATATCTTGAATGGCAACCTTGCTAGGTTTGCCTTCATTGCATACCCATTGATACTTGCATTGTTCATGACTCTATCCTTGTTTAGAGTTGTGTTCGTGGGTTGTAGAAATATGCTATAGTTGTTGGCTGAGCAAAATGGGTCAGAGTTATGCATGGTAAGGAACAAGTGTGGTTTGACATACTTGCAAATAGCCCCAATGGGTGCCACTAATGCCCCTGGGAGATGATGATGAACTAGGTCACTACTTGGTGGAGAGGTAGTGTACTGAGGCTTGATGTAAGTGTTGTTTACAGAGATGGATTAGATTTAAGATTTGTTGACCGTCCCAACCCTACATGCGCAACCACTCTACCCTTATATGGGAAAGGGCATTATTGATAACCTAGTTCGTGCTAACATGCATGCCCGCATTAATAGTGACGGGAGTGATTTGTGGTCACTCTCGGGACGAGGTCGTGCCAGGTAGGGCGGCCATGACTGTTTTTACAGGGCACCGGACACACCGTTGGTACCCCGTGCTTGTGATATGTGATGAATATGGGAGCGTGGCTCCACAAAAAGAATTTATTTTGTGACAATGTTGGGCACGGGGGCTACTACCAATCAAGTGGACTCCATGTTAGTCACGGCTAGGGAAAGGTAGTGATCGGGTGCTTACCCCGGGTACTTGAGGTACCACGGGATCATGGATGACAAGAAAGCTTCCCGGATCTTGTGGGTAAAGTGTGCAACCTCTGCAGAGTGTCAAACTATTCGAATAGTCGTGTCCATATGTTTTTGAAAAACAACACGGTTTGGAGATATTGTTGATGTGATTCATAAGGAAGTCACGATGAGCATGAGCATGAGTTGTTCATAACCCTTTCTCGAGGCTGATGTCTGTAACCTCCTGATACTTGCTGCAGACGCATTCATGTCCTTGGTAAATGTTGATCATACTTGCATGAGAAAAACTAGCTTTCCGCAAAAATACAAATTAAGCAGTAGAGCTTTGCATAATTATTTTGTTATCACTCTTGGGTTGCTTGCGAGTACATTCAAAGTACTCATTGGCTTGCCACTGGTCATTTATTTGGCCAGGTATGAAAGAACATGATATGACGAAGAGTTCTTGGGTGACGATCGTGCGAGCTAGGACGCTTCCCAGTCATAATGCCTGTAGGGTTAAGGCAGATGGCATGGGTTCTAGTTATCGACAAAGGTTTCCGCTGCGATGATATACTCAAGACTTGACCATAATGGTCATAATTTGTGTAAAACGGTATGTATGGATGTAAGATTCTTGTTAGTCGGCTTCTGTGTGTTCAGTGAGCATTGATCTCTGGGATCACTGTACACGTGCAATCGGTGATCAGGACTTATGAGTCTGGGTCCCCACATGCGTGCCACCCCTTGTGGGCTGGTGTGCTCCCCTCTTATGGCTCATATCTTCTCCCCGAGGGTTCCGGTAACCCCTCCGGTACTCCGATATGTACCCGGTACCCTCCGGAACACTTCCGGTGTCCGAATACTATCATCCTACATATCAATCTTTACCTCTTGACCATTTCAAGACTCCTCATCATGTGTGTGATCTCGTTCAGAACTCCGAACAACAGTTGGTCACCAAATCATATAACTCATATAACACAATATCATCATCGAACATTAAGCGTGCAGACCCTACGGGTTCGAGAACTATGTAGACATGACCGAGACACCTCTCCGGTCAATAACCAATAGGGGAACATGGATGCTCATATTGGCTCCCACATGTTATGCGAAGATCATTATCGGTCAAACCGTTATGACAACATATGTTATTCCCTTTGCCATCGGTATGTTACTTTCCCGAGATTCGATCGTTGGTATCTTCATACCTAGTTCAATCTCGTTACCGGCAAGTCTCTTTACTCGTTCCGTAATACATCATCCTGCAACTAACTCATTAGTCACTTTTCTTGCAAGGTTTCTTATGATGTGTATTACCGAGAGGGCCCAGAGATACCTCTCCGATACTCAGAGTGACAAATCCTAATCTTGATCTATGCCAACCCAACAAACACATTCGGAGATACCTGTAGAGCATCTTTATAATCACCCAGTTACGTTGTGACGTTTGATTGCACACAAGTCATTCACACTAGAGCAAAAATTGAAATCAAGAAGAGGCAACAGATATTGTTTCGTCCAGAAAGGTGAAACATTCCCTACCATGACCATGAGGCTTGTTGTGAGAAGCTCTGGTTTGTGAGAAGCTTATACCCCAACCTGCCCCAAATGGGATAATATTATTACCACTGCATGTTGCTGCCGTTCCATGATAGCATGTCAAGTTTCATGAATTTCAGACGAGTTTTCGATTTACTAGAATTTTAAAACCATGTATCTCAATGTTAGCGGTCGAGCGACGGTGGCAAAGGTGTTGGACATTCCCATTTCTTGCATGGGACCTAAGGTTGAAACAAAGGACACGCATTTTATTTTATTTTCAATCCGTTTATATGCACTCGAGCATGTGCATGTAATTCAAATTTGAATTATGCACATGAATGCATAGAAAACTCAGTTAATGTATAAAAATGTCCATGCGAACCCCAAAATATCCCAAAAAATTGCAAACACTCATGTTGTTCTGTGTTGACACAAGAAAATTTTTGAAAATAAGAAGATGCAACAAATATCGTTTCATCCCCCAAGGTGGCATGTTCCCTACCGAAACCATCATGCTTGTTCTGAGAGAAGCTCTGGTTTGCGAGAAGCTTATACCATAACCTGGCCCAAATGGGACAATATTTTTTTACCCCGGCATCTTGATGTCGTTCCATGATAGCATGCCAAGGTTCATGAATTTCAGACGATTTTTGTATTTACTAGAATTACAAAAGCAAGCACCTCAACGTTTGCCGGAGAGCCACGATGCCGTGGTGTTTGAATTCATCCCCGTTTCTTGAATGGAACGTTAGCATGAACCCATGGACACATATATCATTTTACAACCCATTCTGGTGCACCGGAGCATGTGCATGTGGTTTAATTTTGAATTGTGCACCAGAAATGCCTAGAAAACCAAGTTACCGTATAAAAATGTCCAAACGAACCCTAAATAATTAAAAAAAATTGACGACACACCTATAGTTGCATAATCACTACAGATAAAAGTTCTAGCAATTCAAACATCATCCTTTGCAGTTGTGACCCCATTATGTAATTCAAATCAAGAAGAAAAATCAAGTAGATCTCACACAGTTTATTATCACCAACCGTGTGAGATGCAGTACAAAATATCCTGGAGCACCGTCAGTGTATAGTACGCCTATGGCTTACGCGAGAAGTTTCGTCGGCTACAGTCCACAGCTGGCGTGTCAAGCACACTAGCTCGCTCCCCAAATATTTCACTGTTCAATCGTCGCCGGTGAAAGATGGGGACGTGCACCCGCGTCCCAAGGGGAACTTCGGCGGCCCACTCCGGCGAGAGCGCGTGCAATGGCGTGAATGAGCACTGTAACCAGGGAAATTGGTACCAAAAATTTTGACGCTCAAACTCATCGCACGCGGGTTAAGCTATCTGAATCGTTTGTGATGTTCACATATCGTACACAGTTCTAAATAAGGGACCGTGTCTGATGACACTTTGCGCGCTAGTTTTTTCGCTGAAACGATTCCAAATTTTCGGCTTCCGCGGAAATATCTACCTCCCCGCCCCCTCCCCCTTACCAAAAGCCACATTTCCCCTGTTTCTTCCTTCCTTTCCAAGTTGAAACATTCACTCCTTGCTTGCAGCGCCACCCCCCTCACCGGCGACCCTCCTTCATGCTGCTCGGCCTCGCCTATCAAGGCAGGTAATCCACACCCGACCCCCATCCTCCTCCTTCCACATCCAACATGCCCCGACCGCCGGCGTGAGCGCGACACCTTCCACCCAAATCACCGACCCCTCCACCAAATAAGCACCGCCCTAAGCCATGGTGCACGTAGTATAGCCAGGATCTCAAGGAGCATTTGCCAGCGGAGAAGCAAATCATGGCCGCACGCGCAGATGAGGTCGCGATGGCT
Organism: Aegilops speltoides; assembly: GCA_021437245.1. Lineage (NCBI taxonomy): Eukaryota > Viridiplantae > Streptophyta > Magnoliopsida > Poales > Poaceae > Aegilops > Aegilops speltoides. Next base: position 241,278,845 of record CM038144.1, read on the forward strand.
GCCATTCGTGCTGACCCCCAGATCTTGGAGGAGCACCTTGCCATTTTCTAGCTATGCCGGTTAAGCATGCTCGGTTTACCCGTTGCGTGTGTTGCTCCTACCTTTCCTTAACAAATTCTAGTGAATTGCGCTATCTACGTTTACCATGCAATCTTTTGCTCTAGTGTATATGTTCTATATGTCGTGCAATGTGGTGCTCACTTATTAAATGTTTGGTCAATTAGTTTTCGTGTTCAGTTAACTGTTTGGTTCAATTCTGCAAATGTGATGTTCAATTCTTCAGGGTGCAATTTTGTATTGTCTTCCATGTGAGAAATAAATCAAATTTTTCTTTACAAAATACATGAGAAACAAATCCAATTGCTATATTTCCAAGTTGTCAAGCATGCTTGGTTTGGTTAACTGTTTGATCTTCTAGTATGTTATACATTGTGCACTGTGGTGCTCAGTGAACATTTGGTTCATTTGTTGTGGTGTTTAGTTAACTGTTTGGTTCCATTCTGCAATGTGATGTTCAATAGTTGTGGGTGCATTCTGTTATTGTATACCATGTGAGAAATAAATTGAATTTGGCTATACTAAATACATGAGAAACAAATACAATTGTTATATTTCCAAGTTGTTAATCATGCTTGGTTTGGTTAACTGTCTGGTCTTCTATTAGGATTATGTTATATTGTGCAATGTGGTACTCAGTTAATGTTTGGTTCATTTGTTGTGGTGTTTAGTTAACTGCTTGGTTAAATTCTACAATGCAATGTCCAATTGTCGTGGGTAGAATTTTGTATTGTTTTGCATGTGAGGAATAATCGAATTTGGTTGCACTTAATACATGGGAAACATATACATTGCTATATTTCCTAATTATTAATGATGCTTGGTTTGGATAAATGGGTCTTCCATGTGGCTTGAATTAATCTGATGAATCGGCAATGTGCTTATTTTTCATCAACATATTTTACTCATAGCATGCGAACCCTCACTTACCTGATCACTACCTACCTTATATGTGTTGCAGGGAAGCAATGGGAAGCACTGAGATTTACAATCGAGGTTTGCACATGCATGGTCCTTTGTCTAATAGCACATTATTGTGCAATTACAGGAACCATTCTAATACTTAGGTTTTAAACAATTTGGTCTTGCACATGTAGGTCCTGCTTCACGTGAGATGGAGTAATCATCAATGGTGAACATCTCTATGTTGATCATATCTATTATATGATTCACGTTCGACCTTTCGGTTTCAAGTGTTCCGAGGCCATGTCTGTACATGCTAGGCTCATCAAGTTTAACCCGAGTATTCCGCATGTGCAAAAATGTCTTGTACCTGTTGTATGTGAACGTAGAGCCTATCACACCCGATCATCACGTAGTGTCTCAGCACGACGAATTGTCGCGATGGTGCATACTCAGGGAGAACACTTATACCTTTAATTTAGTTAAGGGATCATCTTATATGATACCGTCGTACTAAGCAAAATAAGATGCATAAAGATAAACATCACATGCAATCAAAATATGACATGATATGGCCATCATCATCTTGTGCTTTTGATCTCCATCTCCAAAGCATTGTCATGATCTCCATCGTTGCGTCATGGTCATCTCGCCAACTACTGCTTCTACAACTATGGCTACCGCTTAGTGATAAAGTAAAGCAATTACATGGCGTTTGCATTTCATACAATAAGGAGACAACCATAAGGCTCCTGCCGGTTGCCCATAACTTTTACAAAACATGATCACCTCATACAATAACGTATACCACATCATGTCTTGACCATATCACATCACAACATGCCCTACAAAAACAAGTTAGACATCCTCTACTTTGTTGCTGCAAGTTTTATGTGGCTGCTACGGGCTTCTAGCAAGGACCGTTCTTACCTACGGCACAAAAACCACAACGATAATTTATCAAGTTTGTTGTTTTAACCTTCAACAAGGATCGCGCTACAGTCAAATTCGATTCAACTAAAGTAGGAGAAACAGACACCCGCTGGCCACCTTTATGCAAAACTAATTGCATGTGTGTCGGTGGAACCGGTCTCATGAACGTGGCCATATAAGGTTGGTCCAGGCCGCTTCATCCAACAATACCGCCGAATCAAAATAAGACATTGGTGGTAAGCAGTATGACGATCACCGGCCACAACTCTTTGTGTTCTACTCGTGCATATCATCTACACATAAACCTGGCTCTTATACGACTGTTGGGACCGTAGCATGCAATTTCAAAATAATTTCTACGCTCATGCAAGATCTATCTAGGAGATGCATAGCAATGAGAGGGGGAGTGTGTTTACGTACCCTCGTAGACCGTAAGCGGAAGCATTTGACAACGCGGTTGATGTAGTCAAACTTCTTCTAGCTCCGACCGATCAAGTACCGAACGTAAGGCACCTCCGAGTTCTGCACACATTCAGCTTGATGACGTCCCTCGCCCTCTTGATCCATCAAGATGTCGAGGAAGTAGATGAGTTCCGTTAGCACGATGGCGTGGTGTCGGTGATGGTGAAGTGATCCGCGCAGGGCTTTGCCTAAGCACCGCGAGAATATAACCGGGGGTGTAAACTATGGAGGGGGGCGCCATACACGGCTAACAATTGATGTTGTGTGTTCTAGGCGCCCCCCTCCCCACATATATATAGGTGGAAGGGGAGGAGAGGCAGCCAGGGGGCGCCCCAAGTAGGATCCGAATCCTACTTGGGGTTTCCCCAAGTGGCGCCCCCTGCCTTATTTTACCGGAGAAGAAAGGGATGGGGGAAGAGAGAAAGGAAGGGAGGGTCGAACCCCCTTTATTCATTCTCCAATTCAGTCACATGCCTAAGGGGGGCGCGCTACCCCTTTTGGGCTGGTGTGCTCCCCTCTTATGGCCCATATGGCCCATATTTTCTCCCCGGGGGTTCCGGTAACCCCTCCGGTACTCTGATATGTACCCGGTACCCTCTGGAACACTTCCGGTGTCCGAATACTATCATCCTATATATCAATATTTACCTCTCAACCATTTCTAGACTCCTCGTCATGTCCTTGATCTCATTCAGGACTCCGAACAACATTCACCAAATCATATAATTCATATAACATAATATCGTCATCGAACGTTAAGCGTGCGGACCCTACAGGTTTGAGAACTATGTAGACATGACCGAGACACCTCTCTGGTAAATAACCAATAGCGGAACCTGGATGCTCATATTGGCTCCCACATATTCTACGAAGATCTTTATCGGTCGAACTGTTATGACAACATACGTTATTCCCTTTGTCATCGGTATGTTACTTGCCCGACATTCGATCGTCGGTATCTTCATCCTAGTTCAATATCGTTACCGGCAAGTCTCTTTACTCGTTCCGTAATACATCATCCTGCAACGAACTCATTAGTTACTTTGCTTGCAAGGTTTCTTATGATGTGTATTACCGAGAGGGCCTAGAGATACCCCTCCGATACTCGGAGTGACAAATCATAATCCGATCTATGCCAACCCAACAAACACCTTTGAAGATACCTGTAGAGCATCTTTATAATCATCCAGTTACATTATGACGTTCGATAGCACACAAGGCATTCCTCCGGTATCTAGGAGTTGCATAATCTCATAGTCGAAGGAATATGTATTTGACATGAAGAAAGCAATAGCAATAAAACTGAACGATCATAATGCTAAGCTAACGAATGGGTCTTGTCCATCACATAATTCTCCTAATGATGCGATCCCGTTTATCAAATGACAACACATGTCTATGGTTAGGAAACTTAACCATCTTTGATTAACGAGCTAGTCTAGCAGAGGCTTACTAGGGACACAGTGTTTTGTCTATGTATCCGCACATGTATCAAGTTTCCGGTTAATACAATGCTAGCATGAATAATAAACATTTATCATGAAATAAGGAAATATAAAATAACAACTTATTTATTACCTCTCGGGAATATTTCCTTCAATACCCTCCAATACAAACCATAGATTCATCAAAATAAGCACACAACGCAAAGAAAATAGAATATGTCAAAAACTGAACAGTTTGTAGTAATCAGGGAACTTTGTATACTTCTGTAACTCCCAAAATTCTGAAAAATTAGGACAACGTGGGTAATTTGTATATCAATCTTGTGTACAAAAATTAGAGTAAAAGAACATCTCTGTGATTTATGAAAATTATTTTTCTGAGTGCAAAAATTTCTGTTTTTCAACAAGATCAAATCAACTATCACCCAACATGATCCCAAAGGCTTTGCTTGGTAGAGACACTAATTAAAACACAAAAAACACAATCATAACAGTAGCATAATTGTGCAAACACTCAAGAGCAGAAAGAAAAGGACAAAAAAATTATTCATTGGGTTGCCTCCAAACAAGCGCTATCGTTTTATGCCCCTAGCTAGGCATAATGCGAAGGATCTAAGTGTTGTCATCTTTAGTCTCCAACTCTTCAATCAAACACTTGGAATTCTTCAAAGATTTAGCATACAAATTTTCAATAACAATACTTCTAGGAAAGAGATTGAAAAATTCATTCTTGCAAGTAGGATCTCTTATAACTTCAACAATATCAGGGTGAATACTAATCATCTTAAGATCTTCTTTGTCACTATTAGAAATTACACCCTTGTTTTTAGTGGCTTGAGTAATCTTGTCTATTTTTACCTGAGTTTTTTCAATAGTTTTAGCGGAGGAAAAAGCCGTGCTTAGATTACTAAAAATTTCCTCCAACTTATCAATTCTAGCGGGACTCTCCTCTATTCTTTCGTTGAATGCGGGTTCTTTTTCTTTTATTACTTTAAGAGCATCTCCCGCTTTTGACCTGATTCTATTAGCAAGATTGTGCATCCTTTTATCTAATTTTTCAATATTTTCTTCTATGAGCATTTTCTTTTCAATAGCATCTAGCCGCTCCATAACATGTTCGAGAGCTAAAGTTGTTTCGTTTACCAAAAGAGGTGGTGATCCCACTAAATTCCCCATAGCAATAAAAGCGTCTAAAGAAAGACACATCAAGAAATTCCCACCGATAATCGTATCAAGGACGAATCTATACCAAGTGGTGATGCCCACATAGAAATAGCGAAGAAGAACAACGGTAGATTGCTTGCGAATAGATCTATTATGAGCATTGCAAATCCTATACCAAGAATCTTTTAAATTCTCCACTCCCCTTTGTTTAAAGTTAAGAACCTTGTTCTCGGGAGTGCAAGCAATAGAAGAAGAACTATCAATAACGACAAAAAAGTGGTAAACAAAATTGCACACAAAACCAAATCTGACGAGAAAACGGCAAACGAAAAAGAGGGCGTATAAAATGGCAAATTTTTGTGAAGTGTGGGAGAGGAAAACGAGAGGCAACTAGAAAATAATGTAAATTGAAAGGAGATGAGATTTGTGATTAGGAACCTGGTAGATGTTGATGATGTCTCCCCGGCAACAGTGCCAGAAATTCCTTTTGATGTCTGCTTGAACTACGTCGGTATTTCCCCAAAGAGGAAGGGATGATGCAGCACAGCAACGGTAGGTATTTCCCTCAGTGATAAGACCAAGGTTATCGAACCAGTAGGAGAACCACGCAACACCACGTAAACAACTCCTGCACACAAAGAACAAATACTTGCAACCCGACGTATTAAAGGGGTTGTCAATCCCTTTCGGGTAACAGCGCCAGAAATTGGCACATGGACGGGAGAAAGTTTTAATAGATTGGATAAATAGATCGCGAGTAAAATAAAGTGCAGCAAAGTATTTTTGGGTTTTTAAAAATATAGATCGAAAATAAAATTTGCAAATAAATAAAAAGGCAAATAGCAAAATAGATCTGAAAGTATATGATGAGAAAATAGACCCGGGGGGCTTCTCTAGAGAAAAACAGCATACGGTGGGTAAACAAATTACTGTTGGGCAATTGATAGAACTTCAAATAATCATGACGATATCCAGACAATGATCATTATATAGGCATCACGTCCAAGATTAGTAGATCGACTCCTGCCTTCATCTACTACTATTACTCCACATATCGACCGCTATCCAGCATGCATCTAGTGTATTAAGTTCATGGAAAACGGAGTAATGCAATAAGAACAATGACATGATGTAGACAAGATCTATTCATGTAGGAATTAGACCCCATCTTGTTATCCTTAGTGGCAATGATACATATGTGTCGGTTCCCCTTCTGTCGCTGGGATCAAGCACCGTAAGATCAAACCCATCACAAAGCACCTCTTCCCATGGCAAAAAAAACGATCTAGTTGGCCTAACTAAACCAAAGATTCGAAGAAGAAATACGAGGCTATAAGTAATCATGCATATAAGAGATCAAAACACTCAAATAACTTTCATGGATAAAAGCATAGATCCGATCATAAACTCAAAGTTCATCGGATCCCAACAAACACGCCGCAAAAAGAGTTACATCAAACAGATCTCCAAGGGACCATTGTATTGAGAATCAAATGAGAGAGAGGAAGCCATCTAGCTAATAACTACGGACCGTAGGTCTACAATGAACTACTCATGCATCATCGGAGAGGCACCAATGAGGATGATGAACCCCTCCGTGATGATGTCTAGAATGGATCTGTGGTTTCTAGAACTTGAGGCAGCTGGAATTGATTTTCGTTGATTCCCCTAGGGTTTCTGGAATATTGGAGTATTTATAGAGCAAAGAGGCGGTGCGAGAGGCGTTCTAGGTGGGCACAATCCACCTGGGCGCGCCTGCACCCCCAAGCGCGCCCTGGTGGGTTGTGCTCCCCTCGGAGCCCCCCTTAGGTACTTCTTTGTCCATCATGTGTCTTCTGGTCCAGAAAAATCACCAAAAAGTTTTGCTGCGTTTGGACTCCGTTTGGTGTTGATTTCCTGCGAAGTAAAAAACAAGCAAAAAAATAGCAACTGGCCCTGGGCACTATGTCAATAGGTTAGTCCCAAAAAATGATATAAAGTTGCTATAAAGTGATTGTAAAACATCCAAGAGTGATAATATAACAGCATGGAATAATTAAACATTATAAATACGTTGGAGACATATCAGCATCCCCAAGCTTAATTTCTGCTCATCCTCGAGTAGGTAAATGATAAAAACAGAGTTTTTGATGTGGAATGCTTCCTAACATGTTCATCACATAATATTTCCTTTATAGCATGGACATTTGGACTTTTATATGATTCAAAGCAATAGTCTAGTTTTGACATGAGTATTTCAATACTCAAGCATATCAACAAGCAACCATGTCTTTCAAAATACCAACACTAAAGCAAGTTATCACAAGCCAATTATGCTCAATCATTGATCCATTCATGAAGCACACTCGCATATTAGCTACACCTTAGTTGGTGGTTTATAAGAGAAGATGGAGACTCAAAAAATAAAAATTGCATAAAGTAAAAAAGAAAGGCCCTTCGCGGAGGGAAGTAGGGAGTTGTAGAGGTGCGAGAGCTCAAAGCGTAAAAAATAGAGATAAAAAAATTTGGGGGGCGCCGCACACGGCTAAGAATTGATGTCGTGTGTTCTAGGCGGCCCCCCTCCCCACATATATATAGGTGGGGGAGGAGAGGCAGCCAGGGGGATCCCCATGTAGCATCTGAATTCTAGTTGGGGTTTCCCCAAGCGGCGCCCCCTGCCTTATTTTACCGGAGAAGAAAGGGAAGGGGGAAGAGAGAAAGGAAGGTGGGTCCAACCCCCTTTATTCCTTCTCCAATTCGGCCACATGCCTGAGGGGGGCGCTCTCACACCCTGATTTTCATGGCACAACACTTCAGATGATAAATCATGATAAAATGTGGTTTGACAAAAAAATTTGAGTGTTTTGGACTTTCCCTTGATTGGATTTTGTCTGTTGTTTGCAAGTGCTCTAAAAATCAAATAAATCCTCCAACTCTCATACTTCCCCTCCTTGATCCAAAAACCTTGCCCAAGGATCATGCCATGTGTTTAGAACAGGATAGTATTTTCTTTCAAAAATAATTTGGCAAAAAAGTATTTTCTAAATTAGGTTTTCTAAAAAACCCTGAATTGAGGCTTGGACTACAAGTGCTTAATCTAGGGCATGAAAAATCTTTCCAAAAGTATATGTGAATCCTATTAGATATAGGACTCCCATAAACCACAAAATTATAATTTTAAAAGTTATTTTCTTATTTTATTTAAAGGCTTTTTCTTTAGGTCAGAAATGGTCTTTAATAGGTTAAAACTATTTTAATTCTTCAAAAATATTTGTGAAAATTTAGGGAAACTAAGTGGACATATATTGTCCATATATAAGAGTTTTAACACATGGTCATGTTCAAAATATTGGTCAAATCCATCAAAAACCCTTTCTGGATATTTCAAGCTTTTGAAATATTTACAAAGGAAATATTGTCTAAAAATTCCAAGAAAATTCTAGCATGTCACAAATGCCCTATTTGGTGATCTTGACAAGTCTCATGTCATTGAGAATAGTATAACCCCATGAAACCCTCTCAAAACCATTCATGTCCTTTTCCAAGTTTGAATAACTTTGCATTACCAAGTGTCTCCTTTTGATCTGAATTTTTGTGGACCTACTCAAATCCTCAAATGATGAGACTACACCAAGTGGTGCATCAAGGAGAAAAGATGTGCATGACTAAATCTTGGAAAATCCATTTCTGTTCATTTCTAGGGTTTGCCAAAGTTACATCGGAAACTTTCTCCAAATGGACTCAAACTTGGTGATCCACCTCAAATCTATATTCCATTTGATCCTGTTAATTATCATATCAAGTGGAATTCATTTGCTTGGTCAAACTTGCATCAAACACCTTCTGGCAGAATTCCAAAATTCATGTTTTAGCCATTTCCACTTATCTTCATGAGCTGAAACTTTTCCCACAACCTCTCCTAGCCCCCCTCTACCTCGGGTGTGCTTCCCTGCCCGAGAGGCACTGATGATGGGGGCAAGGGATCCACTTTTCTTCTTTGGACAGCCATGGCACCTCTCTCTCTCACCTCTGTTCTCTCACCAGAGCCTCTCTAGAGCATCCAAGGCTCTCTCCCCTTTCTTTACTACCCCCTAGCACTACTGGACACAAGTGGCCGCGCCCACTTCCCCTTTCTTTATGCCATGGCATGCCAAAGGCATGCTCCAGAGCGCGCTACAGTGTTCCCATGCACTGTAGCTGCTCCCTGCCCGAGCCACCCGACCACCTCGGGCCTCCCCAGCATGCCCGACGAGGTGCCTCGGCGTCCGCGACACGCCACGGCCTGGTCCCCCTCCTCCTTCTCCCTCCTGCTGCCCCCTTGCACGCGCGCTAGAGCCGCCCGAGAGCCCCAATGGGCGAGCCCACACGCGCGACGCTCTGCCACTCCCCCGCTCTCTCTCTCTCTCTCCGTCACCCTCAACTTGAACCACGCCCACGAGCGCCGCAGACAGCCCCAAGCCTCCTCTCGTGGCCACTGCAGCCATTTCCACGGGTGCCTGTAGGCCACGTCCACGGTGAGCCACAGCCTCGCTATATAAGGCCGGCCGAGGCCTCTCTCTGGAGCCCCTTCGCCCTCTCTCCCTCTCGTACATTGCCCAGACCCGGCCATCCCTCTCCCCGTGCCATGCATCCACCACAATGGTCGGAGCATCGCCGTCGGGCTCCGCCAAAATTCGAGCTAACCCAAGCTGTCGTTCACCCCCTAGCCACTCCACCGCCCTCATACCTCCACCGCAAGGCCCTCCATCGCCTCCGTTCGCCCCCGGGGAGGCCAGACGCTCACGCCCAAAGATGACCGACAGCCTCCTCCGCCACCATCCAAGTCGTCGCCACTACGCCCATCCTCGGTGTGCGTGAAGCACCTAGACGCATGCGTCGCAGCCTCCTGAGCACGCTGGTGGGTACAGCGTCGCCGGAGATGCTTTGTAGCCCCGGCAATCACCGGCGGGAGCCGCTCCTCCCCGCATGCATCTAGTGTATTAAGTTCATGGAAAAACATAGTAATGCAATAAGAACAACGATATGATGTAGACAAGATCTATTCATGTAGGAATTAGACCCCATCTTGTTATACTTAATGGCAACGATACATACATGTCGGTTCCCCTTCTGTCACTAGGATCAAGCACCGTAAGATCGAACCCATCACAAAGCATCTCTTCCCATGGCAAGAAAAATCAATCTAGTTGGCCTAACTAAACCAAAGATTCGAAGAAGAAATACGAGGCTATAAGTAATCATGCATATAACAGATCAAAAGACTCAAATAACTTTCATGGATAAAAACATAGATCTAATCATAAACTCAAAGTTCATCGGATCCCAACAAACACACTGCAAAAAGAGTTACATCAAATAGATCTCCAAGAGACCATTGTATTGATAATCAAATGAGAGAGAGGAAGCCATCTAGCTACTAACTACCGACCCGTAGGTCTACAATGAACTACTCACGCATCATCGGAGAGGCACCAATGAGGATGATGAACCCCTCCGTGACGATGTCTAGATTGGATCTGTGGTTTCTGGAACTTGCGGCGGCTGGAATTGATTTTCGTCGACTCCCCTAGGGTTTCTGGAATATTGGGGTATTTATAGAGCAAAGAGGTGGTGCGGGAGGCGACCGAGGTGGGCACAACCCACCTGGGCGCGTCTGGGCCCCCAGGCGCGCCCTGGTGGGTTGTGCTCCCCTCGGAGCCCCCCTCGAGTACTTTCTTGGTCCATCGTGTGTCTTCTGGTCCAGAAAAAACACCAAAAAGTTTTGCTGCGTTTGGACTCCGTTTGGTATTGATTTCCTGCGAAGTAAAAAACAAGCAAAAAACAGCAACTGGCCCTGGGAACTATGTCAATAGGTTAGTCCCAAAAAATGATATAAAGTTGCTATAAAATGATTGTAAAACATCCAAGAGTGATAATATAACAGCATGGAACAATCAAAAATTATAGATACTTTGGAGACATATCATGCACCATCATTCCTCCCCACGACGAGTTACAACAACGAGGATTAAGGGTTACCCCATGACGTGTTGAATGGTCGGTTCTCTATTATTCCCCTATAAGTGCTCCAGGAAGGAAGGGAGGATATTACTTTCACCTCTTTTATCTCCCCATCCCACCATTGCAACAATAGTAATGTTCTTCATGGACATAAAGGCAAGATGTTGAGTGGTCGACCTTACACAACACTAATGAAGAAATTGAGGTAAACATGCAAAGGAGGATTATATGCCCTTTTGGCATTCAGCACCTAAACATACTAGGGTTCCTCCATATCCCTAATAACCAGGGGTTTTACTAGTACACGGAGACAACAAACATCAAAAGGATAATCATGGTAATCATGGATGAATGATCAAAGTAATACACATAGGAATCCACCTAGGGTTTGGTATTACAAAGACATGAATAGGGAGATGGAGATGACGGTGATGAAAATGGTTGATACCGGAGTCTCCTTGATCTGGTTGATGGCGTAGCGGAGCCCTTGTATCAATCCCCGCTATGGATCCCTCCCGGAGGCTAGGGTTCTTGGTTCCAGGGAAGTTTCTAATCTCTCGGTTGCTCTCATTTGCGATCCGAAGCCACCGTGGTAAAATGGATATATTCCAGGAATGCTGAAAACTGTGCACGATGGATCATTTGCATCACACTATTCGGTTTTCAGCATCATGGTGCATCATTTGCGATCCGAAGCCACCGTGGTAAAATGGATATATTCCATTTTATCTCAACTTGGATGAACAAATCAAATTTAACAAAACCAAGGTAAAATGGATATATTCCAGGAATGCTGAAAACTGTGCACGATGCACCATGATGACAGACAAAATATCATTTATATGTACCAATACACAAAGTTAGATAAGATGGAGAAATGTTGGCATGTGAGGCCACAATGAGACTGGTTATGATCTCAGGCAGATGTAAGAAAACCTTGGAAGATATCGTTCCTTTATGTTGTATTGCTTTACTTATGCTTTTTTTTAACATGGTACAATCAAAGTCGCTCACATACACGAACATTCACTCATCTCTATGAACGTAGGCACGCACACCCTAACTTTGTGAGCATCTTCGAGAGATTGAGCAGACACATTATCTTGAGATTGACAAAGTCGTCGTAGACGCCTTCGTAGTTGACGGAAACATCTTCTTCCACTGAATGCACATCATCAGAAGACCTGAAATAAATTCAAAAAAATACAATCAATGTCAAGTCAACCACTGTTATCCTAAGCATCCAACCATATGTTGATCCGTAGTCAAGGTAATGTTTGATAAGTTAGAACTGCTATGCTTTCAAGCAACTTATTGCTTTACCCGGTGATATACGTTATTTCGGGTTAACTTGCAAGTACTCACTTGCTCATTGGTGTAACTAGAGTCAAAGTGAGGATTCACTTTTCTTCTACAAAAATATTAAAGCATGGATTTTACCACAAATCGATCGTTGGAATGTTTTTTAGCATCATTTTTATGGCAAATTATGTTGTAGCAAGTATGGCAATTTCTTTAGCAAACATGACAAATCTTGGACATGTCCAATCTTAATTTGTCGTGCTTGCTAAAGGAAATTTCAATGTCATGACAAAATTTGTTTTGCCATGCTTAAAAATGTGACAGTTAGATTTTGATCGTTCCCATAAAGCATTAAATAATGTACTCCCTCCGTTCCTAAATGTAAGTCTTTGTAGAGATTTCATTAGGTGAACTACATACGAAGCAAAATGAATGAATCCACACTTAAACATCCGTATGTAGTTTATAGTGAAATCTCTACAAGGACTTATTTAGGAACGGATGTAGTAGTAAGGAATGGAACTGGCTTTTTTTAGTCAAAGTTAAGTGATCTTGTGGTTTAATATGGCTGCGGAGCCGATGCCATTGCAAAAATAACATCCGCCTCTAACAAGAACCAGTCAACTCGTCTTCAAGCAAAGTAACAATTCACTATTCATTCAGTATCTCTGTATTCTTATTTCCGGCCTCACGCTAGGCGACACGAAATACATAAAGAATACGGGTGCTCACTTGGTGCTATTCACACTTATTAAAGTTGATTAAATATTCGGGTAGCCATCTATCTACGTTTGGCGCACAACAGCAGTAACCATGAAGTGGCTGGCTTAACTGCTCGCAGTTATAGGTTCGGTGGCCTTCCTCAGCCATTCCTTCTCCTGAACATTTAGGTAAGACTCCAAGATTTTCTGGCACTCGGAGTGGTACAAGTTTACCCATTCGATCTCCGCAGGGGTCAACAAGGCAGTGTTTATAAGTTTAGTCTGGTATGGAGCCTGCACAACGTAAGAAATTCATCAGCATACGAAGGAGTGGTACATGACAAGAAACACATGCTCAAGTGAACAGGTGAAAAGAACAGTAGGTTATGGAAATGCCGGTGAGCCTGCAAAGTTTTCTTATATTAAATGTGAATCAATGATAAATATTGAAGGCTTCCCCTGAAAGGCCTCCATGCAGGATTTAAAAAGATGCTACTCCCCTTATTTTGGAGGCACGATTGGGATTCCTTGCCAGGACAGATTATACACATTACTTAAACATAGCAATCGTCATACATCAGATCCTAGTATAGTACTCACTCCCTATCAAAATATAAGACGTTTCTGTAGGTTAGTTTAGCCTACAAAAACGTCTTATAATTTGGCACAGAGGTAGCAGTATGGACTGAGGATACTTAAAACAACTTATAAGATAAGAAATATATTGACTTGGATAAGGAAAACAGCAGCAAAAGCTAAGAGAATGTATTATTTATTGAATAGAATTCCAGGGCTCATAACATTGTGAAATCGAAGCCCTCCTCAGAGAGCTGAACCTAGAAAAGCAGCTATTTTCCATGAATGTCTTCATCAGCTACTAACTTGGAAGCGCTAGTTCAAAGTGAAAACAAAGAACATCAATAACAGCTATTGCGGTGGACAATGAACAAACAATACTTACCCATGTTATATGTTCAAATGACAAATAACCCTTCTCCCCAAAATTAAATTTAGTATCAGCCTCTTTGACTATAAGAACATTCTCCAACCTTATACCAAAGTTTCCATCTTCGTAGTAACCAGGCTCTGCAACAAGAGATTATGCAACTTACATTCCCTGGGATATGAGACAACAGGATTGACACTGGAGTATAAGTAATTCCATTTTGAACTGTTAACAGCAGTGTGAGCTCGGATATTCACTGACCATCTGTTACAGTCATTGATGCTTGCAGTGGTACATTGCGAGCAGAAGGTCTGAAGCTAATTAGATGAGGGCCTGGTTACAAAGAAAAAGATGGTCACATCATTCCATGATGGCTATTCATTCAGATGAACTAAGAGAAAATAAAGAGGATGAGTCACTCATCTGACCTTCATGGACATTCAAATAAGATCCGATTCCATGGCCTGTGCCATGCCGATAGTCAAGACCACTTTTCCACAGTGGGGTTCTTGCCAGTATGTCAAGAGCATGACCTACAAGCAATGCTGAATAGTTACACAGAACATTCCGTTATCGGTAAAAATAAAAGATAATGCCATCTCCTTGTATGTAAATGCAAATGCAGGTACACGTATAAATAGTTAGCTTCGCTAAGAAAATACAAGGATTAGTCTCAACTGTCCAATTCGCCAAGAGAAACTCTGCGCGAGTGGGTGCGCAGCCACACTATCCACGTCGTACCCTTTTTTTCGACCATGATTCCCTGACCTTGGCCGCAAATAGATGGCGGATCGATCATCCCACGGCAGCCCTCCAAAGTCACAATATAACCCTGAAAAACTCGGTTTCAGCTCAGCACCCCCTTCCAGGCCCCCGAGCCTGTTCTCCTCCCACTCCCGTCTCACAACCGCCGTCTCTCCCTCTCTCTTGTCTCCCTACGCATCTCTCTCCCTTCCCCAGATTCAGCCACCGCTGTCAGCCTCGCTCCCTCGTCTCTTCCCCCCCTTGCGCACGCCCCTTTTTTTCAAAATAGAAACAGAAAAGAAATTTAGGAATAGTGCGGGTGCGACGGAACGAATCAAGTGAAACAAGTCCCCCCAAGCGAGGGAGGTGCGCCGCCGCTACTATCTCGTGCTCGTCAATGGCCTCTTTGAGCGAGGTGCGTTGCCACAGTCTTGTGCTCCTGCGCTGTTGCAACCCACCTCGTCCTCTTCACATAGCTGCGTTCGTTTCCTCAGGCGCCATCAGATCCAGGCTGCAGAGAACAACATCGGCGACCACAACGGCTTGACTGAGCTGTACGCGAGGGCTGCTTGTCTGTGGAGGCAAGGCGAGCAAGCTACCTCAGTCCTCCGGCCACACGAAAACCGTCGGGGCCGCTCACAACAACCGAGCGCGGATGATGGCCAGCTCGACACCGAAGTCAGTGTGCAAGTGAGATGGCAGCGGCGACTGCGCCTGCGGGGGCTGGAGCCGGGGGCAGCTCGAGCGCGCAGCAACCGTGACGGTGGTGGCCACTGGAGCTCGAGTGCTCACCGAGTGTGGCAATGGCGGCCGATGGAGCTCGCTGTTGCCTATGCGCAGCCAGCTCAAGCATTTAGAGCGTCTTGGTCCACCGAAGCGATGAAGAACGGACGCTAGGCCTCCGGGCCGCTGTCGGAGAGTGCAATGTTGGGCTGCAGGGAATGGCATGCTGATGCTCACCGGGTTGGGCACCGCACCAGGTCTCCAGGCACCGGCGAGCCGGATTGACGCAGCATGCTGCTACTCTATTGGCGTGGCAAGCTGGGTCCGGATCAAGTCAGCCGGCACGGGCAGGCGGTCGACAGCACAACACGCTGCTGCTGCTGCTGCTGCTCCAACAGCAAGGCCAAGGCCAGCATGCACAGTGCACCAACCACGTGGTGCAACTGTTGGACGGGCACACACATATGACGTCCAACACAGCGCGCTCGTGCTCATCATTGATGTTGAAGATGAATCCGTCAGCCAGCGCAACTAAGTTCGCAAAATTAGGATGTGAATGAGCGCGCTCTCTTCTTGCTCACTTGGTGCGTTCAGCTGTCAGCATTTATGTCCCCTATTCCATATAATATGCCATGGTGGGGTGCGCCAAGGCGCATATCAGCCACTAGTTGTTCATAAATAACTACACAACTTCAGTGGCCAATGGGGTTCTCATTTTGACATCCATGATGACATCTTTATTTATGCTAATGTTCCTAAAAAATGTACAAATGGTCAACCATTATTTGTTGCTCGTTTTCAATAACAATATTAACTCTCCAGATGAGGTTCACAGAAGTCACAGCATGTGCAACAAAACAAGTTAAGTATCAAAGATATCTGCATAAATCAAAGACAAGGTGCATAAATAACTGGGAGGCCTCTCAGACACCTCAGCCAAACATCCTAGAAGGTGCATGGGGCACAGGAAGCTTGTTCCAAATTAGATCACAGACTATACCAAACAGTACTGTTCTGGAACAAAATTGGCTTTGGAGATGATTAGTTTCGATCTTTTCTGCCTCGTTGCAAGTGATTTTGTCATTACGGATGTACCTCTATCTAAACAAGTATCATTACGGATGTACATTTTGTTTACAAACTTGGGCCAATTTACTTTCTGTACTCGCTTGCTTCCGCGTGATCGACAACTTCGTCTACACCTCCCGCTTCGTAACCCTTGGACTGGACTCGCCGTTAAAAGTTGCGGAACACGTTATCAACACGCCCGCTCCCCCAACTCTACCCTGAGCCTCCATCGAGCAGGCTCTCGTTGATCGTCACAGAGGTATTGACCCAAAATACTGTTTCAAAAATGGAATCCTCGTCTAATTTTGATTATGTTTTTTGCAATTCCCATAGTTTAAGGAATATTTTGCACCTAGCGAGACCGAGCAAACTTGATGTCGCTCACCAGTGTTGATTCTTTATTCGCATAAATGAGTTTGTTGACTACACCAGAGGTAGATGGTGCCAGGGCAGACAAACAAGACAAGTCTTCCTGAAGCTCATCGTGTCACCGAACACGACGCACACTTGAGCTGCCAGTCACCCCAATGGTGACCGCTGCCATGTCGCTGCCAACTACTACGGCCGGGTTGCACCACTTCCATCATGCCTTGGCCTCGATGGCCGCCACAAAATCCTGTTGCCGACTGCTTGAGGAGCGTTGACATGCCATGCGCGACCTCCCTACATGCCCTACCACGCCAGATGTGCACTAGCTGCCCAAGCCGTCGGGTCGCCCATTCTGGACACCATGCGCCGGCATGCCCGTGCAGCTATTCGTGCCCATCGCATTCGTGCCATTGTCGCACTCGGGCAATGCTCACGCACCGCCCATAGGCCACCGCCCATGCACATGCCGCAAACTTTGCTCGAGCCGAGCTCGCCGTTAGGCCCCTGCTGGCCTCGACAACGCCTCAAGCCGCCGAACACTGGCCACGCACCGCCGTCTGGTGCACGCTGAACCACGTGCAACCGCTGAGCTATACCTCGCTCGCAAGGCCAAGCCGCGCCATCGCGAGCTCTTAGCGTGCCCGGTCTATAGTCGTCACTAGCGCGCTGGCTGGCTCCACCACTGCGGCGCCAACTCCGCTCCAAGCCGTTGAGTGCCAGTCATGCACTGCCTTGCGGGTTAGTCCACACGCCACGGGCCTCGACAACACCTCAAGCCGCCGAACACTGGCCACGCACCGCCGTCTGGTGCACGCTGAACCACGTGCAACCGCTGAGCTATACCTCGCTCGCAGGGCCAAGCCGCGCCATCGCGAGCTCTTAGCGTGCCCGGTCTATAGTCGTCACTAGCGCGCTGGCTGGCTCCACCACTGCGGCGCCAACTCCGCTCCAAGCCGTTGAGTGCCAGTCATGCACTGCCTTGCGGGTTAGTTCACACGCCACGGGCATCACCACATCGTTTGCTTCCGGCTCCCGAGCACCCCACCCCGTCCTGCACCGTGGGCTGCTGCTTTCAGCCCCAACCAG
Organism: Aegilops speltoides; assembly: GCA_021437245.1. NCBI lineage: Eukaryota > Viridiplantae > Streptophyta > Magnoliopsida > Poales > Poaceae > Aegilops > Aegilops speltoides. The sequence goes on from CM038144.1 coordinate 241,296,727, forward strand.
TCTCCACCACTGCCAAGTAGTGGAAACCCAAGTCGCCGCACCCTGGTAACGAATTGCCATGGTTTTGGGCCGCTAAGGGTTGTGTGGCATATAGCCTGATTCAAAATAAATAGATTGGTTGCATTTGGTGCATATTGGCTCACTGTCTTTCAATTCGACACGGATATTTGTAGTTTAGCCCCTATAGTTTCTATGTAGTTATGCGATTAACATTCCTGGTTAATTATTTTACGCGTAAGCCCCCCAAACTATCTATTTTTCTAAAATGCACATTTTTAGGCTTAAGCCTCTCGGGTGCGGTTTTTGCACTAATTTCAGGTTTTGACGCGCTTAACATGCTACCTTAATGTACACGATTTTATTTATGCTTTTAGTGTCTTGGATTAATTGTTCATTATTTCTAATCGCCAAGTACGTTGTCTCAACATAGCCGGTCCCAAGCCCGGGTAAAGGAGGAGGGTTGTGATGGGCTTGGCGAGCCAACGTAAAAACTCAGCCACTCTTATGGAGATGAAACCCAAAAGATTTTCATTGGGGCGTAACCCTCTCAGCGACTCGCCACATCAGAACCCGGGTGTGGTGGAAAATGGGCAAGGGCCAGGCCGTCACCCCCCTGATGGCGCGCCGTATCTTGATCCGGATACGGTGGCAAGTGAGCGAGGATCGGGTCGTCGCATCCTTAGTGGCGCGCTACATCGACGCCCGGATGTAGTGGAAAATGAGCAAGGGTCTTCGCATTTGACTCGACGAGTGCGAAGGGTAAGGAAGCTAGCCGAGCCTAGGAGGATCGCTTAGGTAGCTGGAACGTAGGATCTCTGACAGGGAAGCTTCGGGAGCTAGTTAATGCAGCGGTGAGGAAAGGTGTTGATATCCTTTGCGTCCAAGAAACCAAATGGAGGGACACAAGGCGAAGGTGGAGGATACCGGCTTCAATCTGTGGTACACGGGGACGGCTGCAAACAGAAATGGCGTAGGCATCTTGATCAACAAGAGCCGCAAGTATGGAGTGGTAGACGTCAAGAGACGTGGGGACCGGATTATCCTGGTCAAGCTGGTAGTTGGGGACTTAGTTCTCAATGTTATCGGCGCGTATGCCCCGCAAGTAGGCCACAATGAGAACGCCAAGAGGGAGTTCTAGGAAGGCCTGGAAGACATGTTAGGAGTGTACCGATTGGCGAGAAGCTCTTCATAGAAGGAGATCTCAATGGCCACGTAGGTACATCTAACACAGGTTTTGAAGGGGCACGTGGGGGCTTTGGCTATGGCATCAGGAATCAAGAAGGAGAAGATGTCTTAAGCTTTGCTCTAGCCTACGACATGATTGTAGCGAACACCCTCTTTAGAAAGAGAGAATCGCATCTAGTGACTTTTAGTAGTGGCCAACACTCTAGCCAGATTGATTTCATCCTCTCGAGAAGAGAAGATAGGCGTGCGTGCCTAGACTGTAAGGTGATACCCGGAGAGAGTGTTGTACCTCAACATAAGCTGGTGGTTGCTGACTTCCGCTTTCGGATTCGTGTCCAACGGGATAAGCGTGCCAAAGTCGTTAGAACGAAGTGGTGGAAGCTCAAGGGGAGGTAGCTCAGGCGTTCAAGGAGAGGGTCATTAAGGAGGGCCCTTGGGAGGAAGGAGGGGATGCAGACAATGTGTGGATGAAAATGGCGACTTGCATTCGTAAGGTGGCCTTGGAGGAGTTTGGAGTGTCCAGGGGAAGGAGAAGCGAAGATAAGGATACCTGGTGGTGGAATGATGACGTCCAAAAGGCGATTAAAGAGAAGAAAGATTGCTTCAGACGCCTATAGCTGGATAGGAGTGCAGACAACATAGAGAAGTACAAGATGGCGAAGAAGGCCGCAAAGCGAGCTGTCAGTGAAGCAAGGGGTCGGGCATACGAGGACCTCTACCAACGGAGGCACGAAGGAAGGCGAAAGGGACATCTATAAGATGGCCAAGATCCGAGAGAGGAAGATGAGGGATATTGGTCAAGTCAAATGCATCAAGGACGGAACAGGTCAACTCTTGGTGAAGGACGAGGAGATTAAGCATAGATGGCAGGAGTACTTCGACAAGCTGTTCAATGGGGAGAATTGAGAGTTCTACCATTGAACTGGACGACTCCTTTGATGAGACCAGCATGCGTTTTGTGCGGAAAATCCAGGAGTCTGAGGTCAAAGAGGCTTTAAAAAGGATGAAAGGAGGCAAGGCGATGGGCCCTGATTGTATCCCCATTGAGGTGTGGAAAGGCCTCGGGGACATAGCGATAGTATGGCTAACCAAGCTTTTCAACCTCATTTTTCGGGCAAACAAGATGCCAGAAGAATGGAGACGGAGTATATTAGTACCTATCTTCAAGAACAAGGGGGATGTTCAGAGTTGTACTAATTACCATGGAATTAAGCTGATGAGCCATACAATGAAGCTATGGGAGAGAGTCATTGAGCATCACTTAAGAAGAATGACAAGCGTGACCAAAAATCAGTTTGGCTTCATGCCTGGGAGGTCGATCATGGAAGCCATTTTCTTGGTACGACAACTTATGGAGAGATACAGGGAGCAAAAGGACTTGCATATGGTGTTCATTGACTTGGAGAAGGCCTATGATAAGATACCGAGGAATGTCATGTGGTGGGCCCTGGAGAAACACAAAGTCCCAGCAAAGTACATTACCTTCATCAAGGACATGTACGATAATGTTGTGACAAGTGTTCGAACAAGTGATGTCGACACCGATGACTTCCCGATTAAGATAGGACTACATCAGGGGTCAGCTTTGAGCCCTTATCTTTTTGCCTTGGTGATGGATGAGGTCACAAGGGATGTACAAGGAGATATCCCATGGTGTATGCTCTTTGCGGATGATGTGGTGTTAGTTGACAATAGTCGAACGGGGTAAATAGGAAGTTAGAGTTATGGAGACAAACCTTGGAATCGAAAGGGTTTAGGCTTAGTAGAGCTAAAACCGAGTACATGATGTGCGATTTCAAGACTACTAGGTGTGAGGAGGAGGAGGTTAGCCTTGATGGGCGGTGGTACCTCGGAAGGACACCTTCGATATTTGGGGTCAATCTTTGCGGGAGGATGGGGGTATTGATGAAGATGTGAGCCATCGAATCAAAGCCGGATGGATGAAGTGGCGCTAAGCTTCGGCATTCTCGTGACGAGAGTGCCACAAAAGCTAAAAGGCAAGTTCTACAGACATTATGCTCGACCCGCAATGTTGTATGGCGCCGAGTGTTGGCGACTAAAAGGCGACATGTTCAAAAGTTAGGTGTGGCGGAGATGCGTATGTTGAGATGGATGTGTGGCCACACGAGGAAGGATAGAGTCCGGAATGATGATATACGAGATAGAGTTGGGGTAGCACCAATTGAAGAGAAGCTTGTCCAACATCGTCTGAGGTGGTTTGGGCATATTCAGCGCAGGCCTCCAGAAGCTCCAGTGCATAGCGGACGGCTAAAGCGTGTGGAGAATGTCAAGAGAGGTTGGGGTAGACCGAATTTGACATGGGAGGAGTCCGTTAAGAGAGACCTAAAGGATTGGAGTATCACCAAAGAACTACTCCCTCCGTCCCATAATATAAGAAGTTTTTTAACACCACACAGTGTTAAAAAACGTCTTACATTATGGGACAGAGGGAGTAGCTATGGACAGGGGTGCGTGGAAGCTTGCTATCCATGTGCCAGAGCCATGAGTTGGTCGCGAGATCTTATGGGTTTCACCTCTAGCCTACCCCAACTTGTTTGGGACTAAAGGCTTTGTTGTTGTTGTTGTTGTTGTTGTTGTTGTTGTTGTTGTTGTATTTCTAATCGTCAAGTATTGCATTAGCGTGTTTTAAAATGTACTAGAATGCCATTTTGATAAATAAATATGAACCATCATCACCTTTATGCTATGGATTACCCAATGTAATTCCCCAAAGCTCGCATTAATTGTTGATGGCCAAAATCAATAAAACAAGAGACCAACGGCTTGACCATAATGGGCTAGATTACCCCAACAAGCATTCGACCTGGAGATCATCCTCGAATCCAAGTGAATTTAGAGGACGATAGGCTTGGGGACCCAGATGGTCCTCACCACTCATAGGGGAATGCCTAGGCAATGCATTTTCTTGAACTCCCATCTCCACGGGACCCTGCAAAATGAGTACATGGCAGAAAACAGTGCCCTAGCCCTTTTGGATCGCTCTCGAAAAGCAATTCAAGAGGCTGGAGCACATAGTTTGCCTCCATGAGATGACGGAGTAGAACCTGGTTGCGCAACCACTTTGGAGCAGGGTATCTCCATTGTCCAGAGGAGCACAATCTACTCCTATGGTGGCGCCTTAGAGGTGCCCATGGTAGAGCCATTGGCGTTCACCCCTCCACCCTAACTCGATGTTGATGCTACCCTAGCAAAAGTTCTCCTATGAGGAGATGCTTAGCCGGCTTGCCAGCTACACTGGAGTAATTGGCTCCCTTGTTCACTCCGCCTGGTTTCCCGTTTGTTTATATGGTTCCTTAGGCTAAACTGGTACACTCATTTCGGTTGGGTTGTAAGCTCTATGTTAGCTATACCTTATTCATGTTTCGTTATTACTGTAGCTCCTTCCTTGCTGAGAATTGCGAATGAGAACCCGCAAACACTCCCCCCTCAAATCTCACCCCATCCAGCATGCATCGGTAGCCGTTCACGTTTGTTTACATTTACCATAGTATGTAAAGAGCTCTTCCCATATTTCCTCTGTCAATTTACTTTCTGTACTTTTGTGTGCTTCTGCGTAATCGAAAACTACAAATATGCCTCCCGCTCCGCAGCCCTTGGACCAGACTCGCCGACAAAGGTTGTGGAACATATTTCATCATGTTCCCAATTCTTTCATTGTAATAACTATGCTATGCAGATAGCAAGGCTTTGTTTGGACTTTTGATAGTGTCCTCCAAATATGACCTACTCCTACTTCAGACCTGGCCTTACACAGTAATATTTGTTGTCACACATGATGCATGCCTCACAAGGTTAATCCAATCAAAGTATAACCAAAATCAACATATTTGAGAGGGAAATGAATTCAACTGAAGGCAATCTTTTCGAGCAAAGCAATATTTGTGAAGTTCATGGCATGCTCGAAAATGGTAAAAGCATGGCTGATCACATGTCAAACTTTTGCAATATTTTGATAATTTTCTCTACAAAAGCTTTGCCTGCATCATAAGAACACTGAAAAAACGACTCACCTGTGGTCCCATTAGGAAACACAGCAGCATCTAGGGCAATGTGGCCTTTCAAGACCTATTTTCGATATTCAACACCACTTTGGTATCAGCATGAGGTCAAACATAAGTAGTCCAAAAAAATTAATGCGGAAATTATACTAGATGTGAGTTATCACAGCATATAAGGTATTGGCAATGGATCAAACATAAGTCAAGTATTTAAGATCAGAACTACTTTACTTAATAAGGTAAATAAATAGCATGCCTACTTCAAATATCAAACTGCCTTTAGTTGAAATATAAACATGTGTTCTAACAGCAGAATAATGGGATAGGCATTCACAGAGCACCAATAGTAATAGTAGCTGAGCTAACAGGTGAGGTGTTTGGATATTGTGTGACAATCATTGATCAAACTACTAACTGAGTAACAAGGTTAAGCTGTAAGCTCAAGGAATTCTTTAACTCCATAAATGGAGAGTTCATAAGGTGAGAACACATGAAAACACCGTGATTGATGCCACGGTTGAAGAAATAATATTCCAAAAAATATACAAGCTGACTTCATATCTCATAATAAATTATAGTATATATTAAGAACAAGTAATCAAAAATAGAACTTACAGCTGTGTAGCACAATTTCTGATGCTCTGAGGGTTTACCAAAATGTACAGTTCTTGTAATGTCTGTAGTGCCATCCAGGTACTGCAAGTATGCCATCACTAAATTCATTAGATTCTATGGAATCCGCAAACAGAAAATTGCAGTTCAAGACAGATATAACCTGTGCCCCAGAGTCACAGAGATATATTTTATCAGCATCAAGTTCCGCACATGTATTTGCCTCAGGAGAATAGTGAATTATTGCTGCATTTGGCCCCACAGATGATATCGTAGGAAAACTTAAACCTTTAAAATGCTGCAGCAACATATAATGACTGGTCAAAGCTGATATGTACCAAGAGATTGAATGCAAAATGCCCACGAGGAATGGGTATTAAATATAAGCTTGTATAAAACATGCTAAGGAAAGATGTCCCAAAAAAATACATATTTCAAGAAACAATGTTCCAAAAACACACATATCTTGAGAAACACCACAATACTACATATTAGTACCAATGTCACCCCGACACATAGTTGCAGGGAATCTGGGTCGCCCTGGTCGAGGAATGAGGTCGAGGAATGAGGTCAAGGGTAGCGGGTGGACACCCCACCAGAACGAGATTCAACGAGGCGTATACTTCTTCAGGACGCTAATTGGTGTGGATCGCGATCCAAAGGTTTTGGGGTCGATGACCCCGGTACGATACATCGGGTCATGGTACGCAATCCCAATTTTTGCATGGAGGGAAAGAAAGAACTTTACGATCTGCACTGATGTATTTTCCAATATTGCAGGAAGGGAAAAGATCCGGCCTGAAATTTCACACAATAAAAATAAAAATTGATTATAAAATGGGGCCACAAGTCAGCCCATGGCGTGATTATTACTTTCCTACGAAGCGTCCATCGATCAAGGTCGCAATCCATCTTCGTCAGTTCATCTTCAAAGCTCCAGTCTGGCATGGATCAAGCTCCAAGCCTACCCCCATCAGACTCCACGTTCTCCTGTTTGCCTTTCCCGCCATTCTTTTTGCCTCGTGCTTCCCTAATCGGCGTCGAAATCTCTAGTGGCTCACCGCTCGCGTATGACGTATTAATGGCGGGAGCAGGACAGGAGACGCCGCATATGGCAGCCGACAGCACAAATGGCCGTCAGCTTAGCAGCGGATCATGGAAGGGCGGACTCCGGCAGGCCGGAAGAGTTCAGATTATTGGAGTGTGTTTGCCTGGTAAGCGTCAATTCCCCATGAATCGATCTAGGTCAGCGTCCATCGATCAAGGTCGCAATCCGGCAATCGATCTAGCTCGACCCGACGTCGTCCCCGACCCTAATCGGGGTCGATTGACCCCAGGACGAGGATCGCACCCTTGACCTGCGAACCAGGCTACTATGCCTCGACATAGTAACTGCATATTTTTGCTCTACTAATTTACTGCAAAAAAAAACACCCACATTGGACTTGCAAATAAAACAAAAAGGCACCTAGGGGCCTTATCTTAAGCCTCAGTTTACGGTTGTGACAAACTTATAACAGGACACACAAGAAGTCGGTAAAACTGGCTGATAGGATCATGACAAGTGGTTTATGTTTAAGCAGATTCCGTGAATACTATCAAGTGACTTGCTGGGATGGTAAATTCCATAAATACTGCAGAATACCTCTTTCTCTGCACGGAAGGCTTCGAGTTTATCACTGACAGAAACCTCAGTAAGTTTTATTTCCCTGAAGGACAAAAAGAGCAGATTAGCATAACCAAATCCCTGGTCTCTGACCCTCCAATAAACAACAGTAAAACATATGCATGTGTTTATCATTAGGATGCAGAGCGTAGGGCAAATAAATCATTCAATAGGTCACGTAGCATGGATGCAAGATCCTTTTTCACATACTGAAGAATAAGATGCAAATAGAAAATTCCGTCTGATAGTTGAAACTTGGAACTACAAAGGATGTGCCTGTAGAACCAACGATATGTTATTGTAACAATAAGCCAACAATAGAAGTGCACACTAGTAATACTGCAGTAGAAATGGTCAGTTAAAACTATCAGACGCCGGAGTGAGATATTTGAAGGAACCACAATTTTTATCAGTACGTACACTACTGAAAAAATGACACTAGCACTCCCCATAATCATCATGAACCAGTTAAGTCTCTTTGCTCCAAAGACTGCCTAATTATGTATCATAATCATGATGACATAAGTAGGTGTTTCGTTACAAAAGATTGGTCAATGATGAATTATAAGTTCATTTCTCATAAAGCCACTTAGTCTTATAAGACATATGCACTTCCAATGCAAATCCCCACTCCAGAAAACCACGTAAAATGTCTAGCAGCCTGCTCTAGAAACATATAATAGTTTTCGTTGTGTAGTAATGCTTGGCTCTAGCTTAGACTAAAGACAGCTCACAGGATGCTCAAAAAACAAACTGCAAAAATAAAAGGGTAAACTCACAAATGCTCTTTTTTCTGTGACCCATTGGCCTCACTGAAGTAACCAGAGGCCCCATAGTTCTCTTGCATCTGTGATTAGAGGAAAACAAAATAAATTAACATCAAAGCAAATAGCAAATACCAACTAAGCATGTTGAACAGGATCATTGGTAAGCATGCCACATCATCAAAGTACATGAGCTCCATATCAGATGCAAATTAAGGGTGTGTTTGGTTGGAGAACCAAGTGGAGTGTAATGTCATGGTTCCATTCCAGCGGAATCTGGAATGGGACTGGTTCCGTACAGATGGAGCAGAATGGTTCCATTCTAGCGTTTGGTTGGAGAGATAGAATGGAATAAGTATGATCAGCTCACCTCTTGCGTAAGAATGGTGAGATTAAATTACCTCACTCAAATACACATATATTCTCAAAAACCATAGCTCTTTGGATATTAAGCAACATACTTTTTGAATTTTCATTACCATTTTGTTAGTATTTGCAGCACAGACAATTCATAATATACATCTCTTAAAAGTTAAATAATATGTTTCTATTTTTTTAAGCAGGAAAACATGTAGCAGTCATGGGCTTGTGAGCGTCATGTATAGAAACATACTTTTTTGAATTTTCATTACCATTTTGTTAGTATTTGCAGCACAGACAATTCATAATATACATCTCTTAAAAGTTAAATAATATGTTTCTATTTTTTTAAGCAGGAAAACATGTAGCAGTCATGGGCTTGTGAGCGTCCAAGTTAAAAGTAAGTTATAAGAGCATCTCCAGCAGCTCCCCTATTCCCAAAAAAATTCACGTATAGGGGAAGTTGACAGAGAAAACGCGCTCCACCAGTTTCCCTAAACACAATAATTTTTAGGATCTCACCCAAAAACACCCCATCTTCCCCTATATAGAGGAGATGCATCTTCCCCTATATTTTTCCCAATACATGCCACGTCAGCGCGCCGCCGCCAATCCACCGTTAATGCTCGCAGGACCGCCGCCGGACCACCATCGTAAGCCACTAGCTCCGCTGCCTACCGCACCAGGCCCCCACCCCACCATGCCGCCGATCGCCGAAGCTCCGCCACTGTCTATCGTGCCGGTGTCTTCCATGCACACGAGAGAAAGAGAGAGATAAGCCACTGACAGGTGTGGCACATATGTCATACTAAGTATAGGAAAGTTGTATTGAGGATCTGCTACAGCCCTGTGAAACCCAATAAATTTATGGGGAGAGCCCCAATACACACTTATAGGGAGGGCTTTTTGGAAGCTGCTGGAGATGCTGTAAGCAGGAAAGCATGTAAATTGTATACATATGCTTTCATTACCTTCTGTGGATCAAAAATCATTGTTTCATGTACTACTTTTTCCCTGATTTCGCTAAATCGGGTGCACATGGGCATCAATGAGGCTGAGGTCTTGGTGGGATTTGAGCTTTACGAAGGATTGCTTCTGGTAGATTGTCGTGTGCCGATTCCGACAAGCAGTAAGGACATGTACAATGGTTGATAAGATAGTCTTACCTTAAGACTTGCACGTAATGGTTGATAAGATAGTCGTTGTCTCCGATGACATCCTTTTAAGGACATGTACAACGTCTTGTGCGCCTAATCCAGGAGTTTGAGGTCAGGGAGGCTTTAAAAAGGATGAAATGAGGCAAGGGGATGGGCCCTGATTGTATCCCCATTGAGGTGCAGAGAGGCCTCGGAGAGAGCGACGTATGGCTAACTAAGCTTTTCAACCTCATTTTTCAGGCAAACAGGATGCCAAGAGAATGGAGGCGAAGTATATATATTAGTACCAATCTTCAATAACAATGCAAAATTGTACTAATTATCATGGAATTAAGCTGATGAGCCATACAACGAAGCTATGGGAGAGAGTCACGGCACCGCTTAAGAAGAATGACAAGCGTGACCAAAAATCAGTTTGGTTTCATGCCTGGGAGGTCGACCATGGAAGCCATTTTCTTGGTACGACAACTTATGAGATATAGGGAGCAAAAGAATGACCTGCATATGGTGTCCATTGACTTGGAGAAGGCCTACGATAAGATACTGTGGAATGTCATGTGGTGGACCTTGGAGAAACACAAAGTCCCGACAAAGTAGATTACCATCATCAAGGACATGTACCATAATGTGGTGTTTGAACAAGTGATGGCGACACTGATGACTTCGCGATTAAAATAGGACTACACCAAGGTTCAGCTTTGAGCCCTTATATTTTTGCTTTGGTGATGGATGAGGTCACAAGGGATATAAAAGGAGATATCCCATGTTGTATGCTCTTTGAGGATGATGTGGTGCTAGTCGATGATAGTCGGGCGAGGGTTAATAGAAAGTTAAAGAGCTATGGAGACAAACCTTGGAATCAAAAGGTCTAAGGCTTATAGTAGAACTAAAACTGAGTACATGAGGTGCGGAGTACTACTAGGCACGAGGAGGTTAGCCTTGATGGGCAGATGGTACCTCACAATGACACCTTTTGATATTTGGGGTCAATGCTGCGGAAGGATGGTGATATCAATGAAGATGTGAGCCATCAAATCAAAGTTGGATGGATGAAGTGGCGTCAACCTTCTGGCATTCTTTGTGACAGGAAAGTGCCACAAAAGCTAAAAGGCATGTTCTACGGGCGATTCGAATCGCAATGTTGTATGGCGCTGAGTGTTTGCCGACTAAAATGCAACATGTTCAACAGTCAGTGTAAGCAGAGATGCGCATGTTGAGATGGATGTGTGGCCACACAAGGAAGGATCAGGTCCAGAATGATGATATACGAGATAGAGTTGGGGTAGCACCGATGGAAGAGAAGCTTGTCCAACATCGTCTGAAGATGGTTTGGGCATATTCAACGCAGGCCTCCGAAAGCTCTAGTACATAGCGGACGGCTAAAGCATGCTGATAATGTCAAGAGAGGTCGGGATAGACCAAATTTGACATGGGAGGAGTCCACGAAGAGAGATCTGAAGGACTGGAATATCACCAAAGAACTAGCCATGGACAAGGGTGCGTGGAAGCTAGCTATCCATGTGCCAGAACCATGGCTTAGTTGCGAGATCTTATGGGTTTCAGCTCTAGCCTACCCCCAACTTGTTTGGGACTAAAGGCTTTGTTGTTGTTGTTGTTGTTAATAGTTTATGCATGTATGATATTTCTTCAAAATGCAATTTTTGTGATAATTTATATGTTTGTGACAATATTTCTTGTAAGATTAGACTTCATACACAAGGATTTAAATTGGTAGCTACAGCCTTTTGGGAGTTCAAAAGCCAAGCTATGGCACTTTGTACCACTATCCTAACAACGACCTCTATAGCACGCTATTTGGTATAGCTCACTATCAGCTATAGCTTAGTATTATCTAGTACGTGTGCATGGGACAAAAATAACCTGTAATCATTTTGTAATCATTTGTACACGCAAACTTAATCCAAAATGACCATGTATGTAACTAAATAACATGAAACAATAGAAACCCTAACAATGAAGCATCCAATCTTTCTTGGGAGGTTGTTTTATGTTGGAGCTTCGGCCGGTTGGCGACTTCTTCCAAGCGACTCCCACCGGCACTCACGATGTGACAACCAAGAAAGTAAGCTATCTATCCACATTAATTAGTTATTAAATGATGATTCTCCTTTGTCCTTACTTGGCCAGTGTTTTTTGTTACACTTATTTTTCTACTTTTACTTTAAAAACACTACTGTAAATAGTTTCCACGATAAATGGCATAGCTATAATGATGCCACAAAACGATTTAAAACCTTGTTCAAGCAAAATATAGGGGTAATCTTACCACATAGATGAGAGGGTCATCACAAACCCACTTGGTCATGTTCATCCACCAACCAACACTCCAACCGACTCATCCCAACCATCTCTATCCCTCAAACCAAACAAACAACCAAACTGGATTATCCCATCCAAAAATAGGTATGGCCCTAACCCATCCTTGACTATCCCAAGCAAACACATCCTTGGTCTCCTCTTCACTCTCAACCCCCAACTTAGGTTGTGTTTGGTTGGACTTTTGTAGCCAACTTCTGGCTTTTCAAAGCTATAAGCTGGCCAAAGGGTGAAAAGGAGAAGCAGAAGTTGTAAAGGTTGTAGCTTCCTCGTAGTGCAATTGTCACAACCGATGTACCCTCAACTTCAGCTTGGCGTTTTTAGCTGTCCCCTGATAGCTTGTGTGGTATTTACCCACCTTTGGCACTGGTAAGTGGAAAACCTTTTGATCTATTCTCTCCCCCCGAACGTAAGCCCACCACGACGACACGAGAGTGCCTCGTCCCCGTCTCTTTCCACTCGTCCAGAGCACGGGCAGCTAGGGTTCCTAGCCACCGCAAGCGCTGCCGCCTACCCTCCGTCGCCGGCGCCGCCTCCTGCGTCCGCCGCCACGCCAAACCCTCCTCTGCCCCGCCTCGACGCCTCCCTTGGAGCAACCGCCCCCACCCCAGCAGTGTCGTCGCTCCCTGAAGCCGCCCTCCCGCCCAACAACAACGCCCCGGGAGCTATGCCGAAGCCGCCTCCCGCGTCCGCCTCCATCTTCCCTCATCCCCTCCCTCCCTCCATCATCTTCTGTTTGTTTAGTACATGGTATGGAGTATGCTTGCAAGGTGTTTGTGAGAATGCCTGCAAGAAGAATAGTGTTTGTTCTGCAATGTTGTGTCAGTGCAAGAAGGGAGATGTGTGTAGTGTCAGTGCATGTGATTGATTGTTAAATTGTACATCGATGCCATATTTTCGCACGAGTGCAGGAGAAACATGCTCATAGTGTTGTTGTTTCATGTTGTCGTCAGTATAGTTTCTTGTTTGTTTGAGACGGAACACACACGACTCTTGACCCCTTGTGCTCAAAGATTGCAGGTAAAATCTGGCGATGTGTGTGACGACAACACAAGAGTTTGTGAAGCATTGCCTATAAAGTATTTTCTTGAAGACATCATTGCATAGTAAAGTTTGCCTTCAAGATTGTTAATTCAGCATAATTGTTGGCTTGCTGCATATGAGCTCAGGTGCTACATGAGCAATTGAAGAAAGCTAGGAGATCACCAACAATTTTAGCGTTTATTAGTAGTTGAGCTGATTATGGTCAGATTTCTTATAACAAACTCATGGCTCAATTGGATCTAGTTAATCTTTTGTCTTGCCTTTGGCTCAATTGGATCCAGAGCTACATTGTATATCATGCGTGTATGAAAATAAATTGCTCTCCTGTTTATGCATGTCCTATGAAATCAAAGATGTATAGTGCTCTCCTGTTTATGCATGTCTTGTGCAATCAAAGATGTATAGTGCTCTCATGTTTGTATGTACATATATAGTGCAACATTTAAAAAATGAACTTTTTTCTTCCCGAAGTAGTAATTTATATGTCAATTAACTTGCATATCAGTGTTTTACCGTCAATTAGCATATAAACAGTCTCGGGGGCATTACAGACAATTCAGTCAAATCTATAGTTTCGCAGTTGTTTCAACCAAACAGCTTCCAGCTTTTTCATAGCTGAAAGCTCACAGCAGCTTTCTCACAGGTCACAGCTCACAACAGCTTTTTCAGAATCTGCAGCTCAACGAAACACAGCCTTGGCCTCCTGCTACTTGGGGAAGCACAGGAGCCATCAAGGCATATGTCTCCCCTAGTGCTGGCAAAGCTCTACCACCTTTTGATGTGTAAATCACCTCCTCCCATCCTCAAGAGCAGCTTCACGAACAGCGCCTCTCTTACAACGTGAACAAACCCGAGAGCACGTCAGAGCAGAGAACTGGGCTAGTAGGCTCGGACGAGAACCATGGAAACCAGCAAGTGCATGGTCCTCAAGGGCAAGGATGAGATCGACCAGGTCGGGTTATATGCAGCCACATTGTCGAGGCCACTCAGCCCAAGGAGGTGATGTGACTGCCTGTGGTGTCAGAAAGGGCATGGTGAGAAGAGGATTTGGGCTGTGAAAATGGTAGAAACTGCAGGTTGGGGGGCGTGAAGCAGGGCAACCGCATCACTAGGATCTCTTGCTGGAGTTCCCATGCATGGCGGCAAGGGAGGCGGCTTAAAACCCTAGAGATCAGATCCTAGGAAGCAGTAGGGTTATGCCATGTTTTAAGTCACAGAGCATTTACAAGTAAAAAGTCTAATTAACTGACCTGATTATCCAGCCAAGCCAGGTATTGCACAACAGCTGCGCCATCTCGAATGTGTGCCTTCCTCAAACCAGTCAGCTCCATGGGATTCTATATCATCATTACAACAAATTTAAAATGTTTAGGCAAAAAAATACTAAATGATTAAACTTGCAAGGACATATAGCTTATCTTACATACCCGTACGTACTAACTGAAATGCACACTATGTGCTTATGCAAAAAAAAATACAAAGTGAAATAAGAAAAAAAATATTGCTTGAACAAGATACACTTTTAGCATGCAAACTATTTTTATCTGTATTCTGCATAATAGTTACAGGATGTACTTCTAACATGAAACATTTGTTTAATGTGATAATATATGTTCACAATCAAAAGGGATATGATCAGTACACACAATTATGGCAAAACCTGTTTTTAACACTTCATTATACTTGATAGCTGATACCAAATTAACTCATTTGAGTGACTCAATGTTAACACTTCTCTTTCTTTCAATGCGTCCTCTTGGTGCTCCTGGAAATTACTGAGCTCATTTATCCAGCGCAATTTAGGCACATGCAAATATCAAGTTCCCATGCTTGATCACAAAGCATAAATTTTCTTAACAGTACTAGATTTAGGGGAGTTTAAAAAAAGATGGTATGTATGTCATAGTGCATTGGAAAAGCTAAAGGTGATTGTAGTCTACTGGAAAGGCTAAAGGTGATTGCATGCACACGAATTTCTATTAAACACACATGCATAGAAAAGAAAAGAAAAAACCTTGACAGCCTTTGGTAGAGCAATGGGCGATTGCAGCATCAAAGCTTGATCTGGTCTAAGCTTTGAGTAGAGTGCAAGGCAACACGAATTTGAATCAATCCAGATTTTGGAATGTTCTGCCACGTTGATATCCTTTTCCATGTGCAAGCTACCATTAACTGCAGAGCCTTTTAGCTGTCCAGATGCAAGCAAGCTCACATCCAGATGAACCATATCATACTCTCTGATATCAATACCACTTTCAGACATGTAATTTTTAACCTGCACCAGATCGCCATTAACACCACAATGGGAAGATTGCAAATTTTAAATATTCAGTTTACTCACTGACCTCAGTTGTTACTTTTCTCTTATCCACATAAAAGAAGGCACCATGCAGGGTTACAATAGCATAAGAATGAACCACTGGGCTGTAATGCACATCATTTCCCCGAACATTGTACAGCCAAGCAACCTAAAATGGGGATTTATATAAAGAGGAAATTAAAATGCTCATAAATCCTATAAAATTTTGAGAAAATAGAACAGATTCAATTTAATAGACCGTGCGGAATGAGTGAAACCAAGATGCAAATCAATTAACTGTACCTCGTCAAGGGCAGTAATTATAATGCCACTAGCCTTTTCATGTTGTAACTTTTCTCTTAACTCCTTCATCTTTTGTGCTACACTACGCCCAGCAAATTCTACAGGGTGCACAATTACAGGTGTAGCATCATTCGGAGGACGATCTTTCCAAACTTCATCGACGAGGTCAGAGGAAAGCTGAAACAACGTCTGATTCTTCTTTAAAAATGCTTGCTCATATCTCTGAGCAGAATCCACAGAGATGCACCATGAATCAATTCCAATAACCGCTTCATCCGAGAGATTCTGAGAACACAACAGCGGATTTAGTTTTTACAAATTAAATTAGAGACGAGCATTCAATTAACAGATGGTGAGATGGCAATGAAGTTAAGGCGTTCACAATTTTGACATATTCCACAACTCTTGAAGAAATAACAAGCAGTTTCAATTACAGATTGATTGGTGTGTTTCCTTAAATGCTGAAGCTGAACGCTCATATCTATGAAGACAGAACTCTGAGGAGATAACCTTGCTATGGTGAACAAGAAAACCACATTTGCAGATTCACATCACTGAAATTGTGGCAGAACTCAAAACGGACAGCATAGTAGGTTCATCATTTGTACAAGTTCTGTGTGGTAGATTAGAAAATTGAACCAAAAATGTGCAAGGGAAGGTGGTCAATACTTACATCAGCTATCCAGACTTCGACTGGTGGGTCTTCTCCCATGCGCATGAGTCTCCACCGATCGCTAAGTTGATTCGTGGCCTGCAAGAAGTATCGTCCATCCGTCCATAATAACGCCTCCTTTGTAGTGATAAGGGCCAACCCTGTATAGGAATTGAGGATACGAACCAAATAAGACGCGTGACAACTAAGTAAAAGGAAATAATGAACATCAGGCTCGGCATGTTGCAACACCCACACTTTCAGATATCCATACCAACATAATAATTCAAATCAATAAAGTCCTTTCTGATGAAACATGCCGAGAAAATCCAAAATTTTAATCCATGGCAACACACATATAGCTAGCCCTACCCATACTCTTTATGACAGAATTGATGGGGGCGAGCGTCGATGTGCCATGCCATCTGGTGTTCACCTCATACAGGTGGAGGCTCCACAGCCCCAACCTGCTATCCGAGGAGACAATAATGGGATTGGTGGTAAACGACGGTGACAGGAGGAGATGATGTCAGAGAGATCGACATGATGGAAAGAGCATCCGCTATAGGATTCAAGGGAGAAGACAGCAAGTGTAGATAGTATGCAAGGGGGAAGGGGCCGGTGCACAACTGGAGGACGTGATGACGGATTCATCACAGCTGCAGAAAGGAGAAGAAGTGGCTCAGTGCGCTTAGAGGAAAAAATATATGTCGTTCCATGGCAACGAACGGGAACTCAACTAATCGCATAATAAAAGCTAACCAAGCCTCAACAAAGCACGAAGCTGATACTGGATTCGATCAATTGTTCACCATAATTACATGCTATCTTAGCTACTTTGAAAACCTCCCTGCTGCCGCTTGCAATTGATGTAGCACACAAGTGGCAAAACAAGTTGCTACAAGCCTACAACAGCACAAACCTAGTATTTATCAACTAATAGGCGGTGCTGTCGACCTGAACTCGTTGCAATTGGCAAAGGAGCGATCGACTAAGAGCTAAGAAGACGGATGGATTAACACTTACCAGCGCTCCCAGTGAACCCGGAGATGAATTGCCGCCGCTTGTCCCGCTCCGACACGTACTCGCTCTGCACGAACACGAACCAGATGAGCAAACCAATTCTCAACCATCGAGCAGAGGAACGAAGCAGTAAAGCAGAGGAGATCACAAAACCCTAAACTCGGCGCAGTCGAGCCCGACAGGATCTGATCTACCCTGATCGGTTCCGATCGGCGCGGGCGGCAGGAGCAACAACCTGGTGAGCATCCTCGGAGGGGATGAGGAGCGCGTGGATCGGCGGCGAGTGCGACGCCATGAGCGCGCGGAGCTCATCCAGGTGCTGGTTCCTCGCCGCCGACGACGACGTCATTATCCTCAACTTCTCCGTCACGTGGTCCGCGGGGGGTTGCTCGCTTAGGATTTGATGAGTTCGCGGAGGAAATTGACTATTTGTTCTTGAAGTTTTATTATAACTATTTTCCTGAAGTTTGGTTACAACTACTACTACAAAAAAATATTCTTTGATTCTGCTAAAAAAAATATTCTTGATAAAACATTAATAAGGGACTAGGCTGAGATACTTAGGATGTGTTTGGTTCACATCTCTATTTTAGGGCATTTTGCATATTGTCCTGGTTGCGTAATGCAAACTAAAAAATCAACATTTGCATGTAGTTTGGTTGTCTGTATTAGGCTCCATGTATGAGGGAGCAATTAGTTAGCATGTTGTTTGGTTGCCTATGTCGTTGTTGTTAGACAAACAATACGTTGTTTGGTTACAAACAACACGTTTGGTTGCAAACGACTAAAGATGTGATCACGACTTCTCACTAGTAGTGACATTATCACACATTAAACATTGTTTTGTCCTACCTAGGACAAATGACAGTTTATCATACCTACTAGCAAATGACATGTACCACCCAAGATGCCATTCTATTCCCAATCACGTGATGAATTTATGATCGGGACACAATCGCATTTCAAGTGCATAGCAAGGTGAATATCATTACACATACCATATACTTAATAGATGGGAGTATGGGATAAAGGCTTACACTCGCCACAAGCTACAACATTCATACAACAATACATCAATACATAGCAAGCATCATACAAAAGAGCAGGATCTGACTACGGATGAAATCAAACGAAAAAGAAGAACGACATCCATCCTGCTAGCCCAGGCTCCCGACCCGGAACCTATATCCCTTGATCGAAGAAGAAGCAGAAGAAGAACTCCAAACAAGCAAGCATCGCGCTCGCGTCAGATCATCGCTTACCTGAACCTCCAACTATTGTTGTAGTAATCTGTGAGCCACGAGGACTCAGCAATCCCATTACCATGGGTATCAAGACTAGCAAAGCTTAATGGTATGGAAATGGATAAGTGGTGAGGTTGCAGCAAGCGACTAAGCATTATATGGTGTCTAACTTACGAGTACAAGAATAAGATGAGAAGCTACGCAAACGGTCGCCAACTAATAATGATCAATAAGTGATCTTGAACTATTTGCGTTCAAACATAACCCTACCGTGTTCTCTTCTCGACT
Source organism: Aegilops speltoides (assembly GCA_021437245.1). Lineage (NCBI taxonomy): Eukaryota > Viridiplantae > Streptophyta > Magnoliopsida > Poales > Poaceae > Aegilops > Aegilops speltoides. Next base: position 241,315,680 of record CM038144.1, read on the forward strand.
TACTCGAAAATAGACCATCATGGTTACGCACGCGGTTGGTGTATTTTAATTCGGATCTGGTGTCAAGTTCTCTACAATCGGATATTAAAAATTCTCATCTGCCACATAACCGCGGGCACGGCTCTTGAAAGTTTAAACCCTGCAGGGGTGTCCTAACTTAGCCCATGACAAGCTCACGATCCGTGGAGACAATCCTCCATCGCGGAACATCCGACTAGACTCGGGATGCCGGTGCACAAAACATCGACAATGGTAAAACAAATCCAGCAAGACCTCCCGGCGCCCCGACACCCTGTTAGTAGCCGCACGTATCTCGTCTCAGGCCACGTCCGGATGAGCACAGCGTACAACAACTGAGGCCCGAGTTTTCCCGGGGGAAGCCGCACACGACTCTAGTTTGGGACCAACACCATCAGCATTGGCCCCCCGTATTATGTTGAATTAAAGAACATCATGGACGCGACCCCCTATGCCAATTAATTAATTCAATATTATTATGTTGGCAAATGTTAAAACCAATGTTGGGCCTTGCTGGAAGAGTTTTATTCAAAGTGAACTGCCAAGAAGGGCCCATAAACCCTCACGTGTTAGGGACGCAAAATCAAGGAACATAACACCGGTATGACGAAAACTAGGGCGAGAAGAGTGGAACAAAACACCAGGCATAAGCCCGAGCCTTCCACCCTTTACCAAGTATATAGATGCATTAATTAAATAAGATATATTGTGATATCCCATGATATCCATGTCCCAAACATGGAACAACCTGCACTGCACCTGCAACTAGCAACGCTACAAGACGGGCTGAGCAAAGCGGTAACATAGCCAAACAACGGTTTGCTGGGATGGTGAAAAGGGTTAGAGGTTGTTTTATGGCAATTTGGGAGGCTTGATAAACAAGTGGTAGGTAGCGCAACATAGCGATAGCATTGAGACAACTAGCATAGCAAAGATAGTAGTGAGATCCAAGGTGACGGTCGTCTTGCCTGAAACCCCGCTAGGAAGAAGATCGAGCCCAAGAAGTAGACGAACCAACATAGTCGAATGAATCCTCACAATCCGCAAAATTTGCCGGAACTAAGAAACAACACCGGAAAGAAGCAAACAACATGGTAAACAACCATCACATAACATGGCATGATGCACATTCAAGTATGATGCATGTCCTGTTTAAATATGCATGGCATGGTAAAGTGAAACAAACAACACTACAATTTAAGTGGAGCTCAATATGCAACGAGTTGCATATTGACGAAACACCATATCCAATTATTTAGTTCACTCTCGTTCATGTAGACAACAATATTAAATGTTAATTAACATGGCAATAGGTGAAGCATAACAAGACTACCTATCTTAGCAATTTAAATGAGGCCAGAAACAACAAACAATAATTCCGAAAAATCCCCATGTCATTTAGCAATTTAATGCAAACAACAATTTTAAACATTTTAAATGTTGTTATCATGATGCGGATGACATATGCAGGTTTTATGCCATTTTATGAAAATGTGGACATAAAGATGATAAGGAGTATTTGGTCACCATGGCGGAAAGAATTGGGTGCAATGGCGATGAAAACAGAAACGACGCCATGGCAACGTTCCAGTTCCGATAACTTGTTGAGGGACTGGTGCAAACGAAGACGTGGATGTGTGGAACATGCAAAAGATGGTGGGGTGATCCCGGATACCGGGTTCCCACGTGTCAGTGGCATGGCAAAAGAGCAACAATTCAGATGTGGTGCAAACACGGGCATCTCATACAACACATGCATTCGGCGGTCGTCTCAGCGGTTATACCTTCGAAGCGTGCGTATACGGAGCGGATCGAGTCGGTGTGAAGTAGAGGAAGTAGATGTTCTCGTGATGGTCATAGTGGAAGTAGTTGTACATGGATCTTGACGGATCCATGACGACGGTAGTCGTACACGTCCGGAGAGGAACTTGACGTTTCCATGTTCTTCGGAGTCATTGTGCAGTCATTTGTGTCGTAGTCGGACTTCACGAAATACACAACGGTTGTAGTGGTACACGGGTCGTAGATGTTCGGGTCATCGGTAGAGGTACTTGACGCATCATCGGGTGTAGTCATACATGAAGGTCTTGACGAATACGAAGGGGTACTTGGTGTCAATGTGGCCTCCAGGGTACTTGTCGGTCCAGCAAGCGGAAGCAATTCAGGATGGTCACGGTCTCGGCAACAAGTCTTGGAGGCCCAAAACTTCAGGAGCAGAGGTGCACAGAGGCAACAACAACATCGTTGGGGTCTCGGTCATGGCCATGCCAGGAGACAACGGTGGCATAGCCAGCTTCGTGTGGTTGAAGTGGACGGCTCGGGGCAACAGGATGAGCAAGTACAACTATGCGATTGGGTTCCCACGCGAACAGAGGCAAGAAGAGGATCAGGGATGCGGCAACTCATTGGACAAGGCATCGGGCAGCAGCACCATGGCGCCCTTGACAGCCGCCGATGATGGAGTCAAGCGAGGAAGGGGGTCGCGTCCAGAGGAGAGGAAGGAGGCTGGGAGACAGCGGCTCCGGGCGAATGGAACCCGTTCCCGGTGTTGGAGGCCTTGTGCGGAGGTCTGGTGGTGCGGAAGAGGAGTTGTGGAGGCGATGCAGGTCAGGCGCAACCAAAGAAGCAGGGTCGTGACACCATCTCACGCTCCATGATGCGAGGCTTGCAGCGGCGGCAAGTGTTGAGGGCGGCAGCTGCGGGCAGCACGGAAGGAGGACGGGAGGTGCACTGAGGAGGCCAACAAGGTCGGAGTGGTCCCGCGATGAACAAAGGCCGAGGCCATGGTGCGGTCAAGGGAGCACGCAGCCATGGCGGCTGATACGTCTCCAACGTATCTATAATTTTTGATTGCTCCATGCTATTATATTACCCCTTTTGGATGTTTATGGGCTTTATTTTACACATTTATATCATTTTTGGGACTAACCTACTAACCGGAGGCCCAACCTATATTGCTGTTTTTTTTTGCCTATTTTAGTATTTCGAAGGAAAGGAATATCAAACGGAGTCCAAACGGAATGAAACCTTCGGGAGCGTGATTTTTGGAACGAACGTGATCCAGAGGACTTGGAGTGCAAGTCAAGAAGCAGCCGAGGCAGCCACGAGATAGGAGGCGCCCCTATATAGGGCGCCCTGTCTCGTGGGCCCCTAATGCCACCGACGTATTTCTCCTTCTATATAAGCCTCACGCACTCGAAAACATCCAGGAGCCAACGAAACACAATTTCCACCGTCAGAACCTCTCAGATCCGCGAGATCCCATCTTGGAGCCTTCGACGGCGCTCCGCCGAAGGGGGAATCGACCACGGAGGGCTTCTACATCAACACCATAGCCCCTCCGATGAGTTGTGAGTAGTTTACCGCAGACCTACGGGTCCATAGTTATTAGCTAGATGGCTTCTTCTCTCTTTTTGGATCTCAATACAATGTTCTCCCCCTCTCTTGTGGAGATCTATTCGATGTAAGCTCTTTTTGCGGTGTGTTTGTCAAGATCCGATGAATTGTGGGTTTATGATCAAGTTTATCTATGAATAATATTTGAATCTTCTCTGAATTCTTTTATGTGTGATTGAGTTATCTTTGCAAGTCTCTTCGAATTATCAGTTTGGTTTGGCCTACTAGATTGATCTTTCTTGCCATGGGAGAAGTGCTTAGCTTTGGGTTCAATCTTGCGGTTTCCTTACCTAGTGACAGAAAGGGTTGCAAGGCACGTATTGTATTGTTGCCATCGAGGATAAAAAGATGGGGTTTATATCATATTGCTTGAGTTTATTCCTCTACATCATGTCATCTTGCTTAAAGCGTTACTTTGTTCTTATGAACTTAATACTCTAGATGCAGGCAGGAGTCGGTCGATGTGTGGAGTAATAGTAGTGTATGTAGGCAGGAGTCTGAAGGAAATATGCCCTAGAGGCAATAATAAAGTTATTATTTATTTCCTTATTTCATGATAAATGTTTATTATTCATGCTAGAATTGTATTAACCGGAAACATAATACATGTGTGAATACATAGACAAACATAGTGTCACTAGTATGCCTCTACTTGACTAGCTCGTTAATCAAAGATGGTTAAATTTCCTAACCATAGACATGAGTTGTCATTTGATTAACGGGATCACATCATTAGGAGAATGATGTGATTGACTTGACCCATTCTGTTAGCTTAGCACTTGATCGTTTAGTATGTTGCTATTGCTTTCTTCATGACTTATACATGTTCCTACAACTATGAGATTATGCAACTCCCGTTAACGGAGGAACACTTTGTGTGCTACCAAACGTCACAACGTAACTGGGTGATTATAAAGGAGCTCTACATGTGTCTCTGAAGGTACATGTTGGGTTGGCGTATTTCGAGATTAGGATTTGTCACTCTGATTGTCGGAGAGGTATCTTTGGGCCCTCTCGGTAATGCACATCACTATAAGCCTTGCAAGCAATGTGACTAATGAGTTAGTTGCGGGATGATGCATTACGTAACGAGTAAAGAGACTTGTCGGTAAAGAGATTGAACTAGGTATTGATACGTCCATTTTGCATCATGCTTTTATATCAATATTTATCGCATTATGGGCTGTTATTACACATTATATCTCAATACTTATGGATATTCTCTCTTATTGTACAAGGTTTACCATGAAGAGGGGAATCTTAGGTAGCTGGAATTCGGCCGAAAAGGAGCAAACATTGAAACCTATTCGCACAACTCCAAAAGTCCCGAAACTCCACGAAACAACTTTTTGGATTTAATAAGAATTTATGAGCGAAAGAAATAGGCCGGGGCCACACCTGCCCAGAGAGGCAGGCGCCCAGAGGGCGCGACCCTATCTCCTGGGCCCTTGGTGGGCTCCGCGTCCATCTTCGCTATATCATCACTTTTACCCCGAAAAATCATGGGCAAGATTACGGACGAAACTCCGCCGCCACGAGGCGGAACCTCATGAATCAATCTAGGGCTCGAGGAGCTGTTCGTCGGGACACTTCCCCGGGGGGAAATCATCACCAACGTCATCACCAACGATCCTCTCATCGGGAGGGGGTCAATCTCCATCAACATCTTCACTAGCACCATCTCCTCTCAAAACCCTAGTTCATCTATTGTATCCAATCTTGTATCAAAACCACAAATTGGTACCTGTGGGTTGCTAGTAGTGTCGATTACTCCTTGTAGTTGATGCTAATTGGTTTACTTGGTGGAAGATCATATGTTCAGATCCTTTATGCATATTATTACTCCTCTGATTATGAATATGAATATGCTTTGTGAGTAGTTACGTTTGTTCCTGAGGACATGGGTGAAGTCTTGCTATTAGTAGTCATGTGAATTTGGTATTCGTTCGATATTTTGATGAGATGTATGTTGTCTCTCCTCTAGTGGTGTTATGTGAACGTCGACTACATGACACTTCACCATTATTTGGGCCTAGAGGAAGGCATAGGGAAGTAATAAGTAGATGATGGGTTGCTAGAGTGACAGAAGCTTAAACCCTAGTTTATGTGTTGCTTCGTTAGGGGTTGATATGGACCCATATGTTTAATGTTGTGGTTAGGTCTATCTTAATACTCCTTTTTGTAGTTGTAGATGCTTGCAATAGGGGCTAATCATAAGTGGGATGCTTCTCCATGTTAGGGCAGTACCCAAGTGCCGGTCCACCCACATATCAAATTATCAAAGTACCGAACGTGAATCTTATGAACGTGATGAAAACTAGCTTGACGATAATTCCCAATGTGTCCTCGGGAGCTCCTTCTTCATTATTAGAATTTGTCCAGGCTTATCCTTTGCTACATAAAGGATTGGTCCACCTTGCTGCACTTTATTTACTTTATTTACTTTTTGCTCGTTACTATTTATCTTATCACAAAACTATCTATCACCTACTATTTGGTGCTTGCAGAGAAAACCTCATCGAAAACCGCTTATCATTTCCTTCTGCTCCTCGTTGGGTTCGACACTCTTACTTATCGAAAGGACTAGATAGATCCCCTATACTTGTGGGTCATCAAGACTCTTTTCTGGCTCCGTTGCCGGGGAGTGTAGCGCTTTTGGTGAGCGGAACTTGGTAAGGAAACATTTATATAGTGTGCTGAAATTTTTTGTTACTTGTCACTATGGAAACTAATCTTTTGAGGGGCTTGTTTGGGGTATCTTCACCCCAACCAGAAGAGCAAAGAGATGCTCCTCAACCTACTGAACTTTATGAAAATATTCACTTTGAGATTCCTTCGGGTATGATAGAAAAACTGTTAGCTAATCCTTTTGCAGGAGACGAAACATTGCATCCCGATTTACACCTTATCTTTGTGGATGAACTTTGTGGATTATTTAAGCTTGCAGGTATTCCCGATGATGTTGTCAAAAGGAAGGTCTTCCCTTTATCTTTGAAGGGAGATGCAATGACATGGTATAGGCTATGTGATGATACGAGATCTTGGAATTGTAAGCGATTGAAGTTGGAATTTCACCAGAAGTTCTATCCTTCGCATCTTGTTCATCGTGATCGTAATTACATATATAATTTCTGGCCTCGCGAAGGAGAAAGCATCACTCAAGCTTGGGGGAGGCTTAAGTCAATGTTGTATTCATGCCCCAATCATGAGCTCTCTCGGGAAATGATTATTCAGAACTTTTATGCTTGGCTTTCTCTTGATAATCGCAACTTGCTCGATACTTCATGTGCTTGTTCCTATATGCTGAAGACTATTGATTTCAAATGGGACTTATTGGAAAGAATTAAACGCAACTTTGAAGATTGGGGTTCCGACGATGGTAAGGAGTCAGGTATGACACCTAAGTTTGATTGTGTTAAATCTTTTATGGATACCGATGCTTTCCGTGGATTTAGCTCTAAGTATGGACTTGACTCGAGATAGTAGCTACTTTTTGTGAAACTTTTGCTACTCACGTTGATCTCCCTAAAGAGAAGTGGTTTAAATATAATCCTCCTGTTGAAGTGAAAGTAGTTGCACCCATTACGATCGAAGAAAAGACTATTACATATAGTGATCCTATTATTCCTCTCGCTATGTCGAAAAACCTCCTTTTCCTATTAGGATAAAAGATCATGCTAAAGCTTCATCGTTGTTCGTAAGAGTAATACTAGGACTTATACACCTCTGAGCAAATTAATGTTGAACCTGGTATTGCTATGATTAAAGATCTCTTGGATGAGGACTTAGATGGGCATGTTATTTCTTTCTTGGGTGAAACTGCTAATATTGCTAGACCCGATACTAAGACACGTAGACCTGTTGTAGGTACGCCTGTTATTTCTGTTAAAATAGGAGATCATTGTTATCATGGCTTATGTGATATGGGTGCTAGTGCTAGTGCGATACCTTATGATATTTATAAAGAAATTATGCATGATATTGCACGCGTTGAATTAGAAGACATTGATGTTACTATTAAGCTTGCTAATAGGAACACCATTAAACCTATTGGGATTGTTAGAGATGTTGAAGTCTTGTGTGGGAAGATTAAATACCCTGCTAATTTTCTTGTTCTGACTTCCCCACAAGATGATTTTTGTCCCATTATTTTTGGTAGACCCTTCTTGAATACTGCTAGTGCTAAGATTAATTGTAAAAGGAAGGTCGTCACTGTTGGCATAGATGGTATGTCTCATGAGTTCAATTCTGCTAAATTTAGTAGACAACCTTGTGAAAGGGAACCATCTAGTAAAGATGAGATTATTGGTCTTGCTTCCATTGCTGTTCCTCCAACTGATCCGTTAGAATATTATTTGCCAGACCATGAAAACGATATCTTTATGAAGGAAAGGGAAGAAATAGATGAAGTGTTCCTTAAACAAGAACCTATGCTGAAACATAACCTTCCCGTTGAAATTCTTGGGGATCCCCCTCCACCCAAGGGCGATCCCGTGTTTGAACTCAAACCATTACCTGATAATCTTAAGTATGCTTATCTAGATGAAAAAGAAATATATCCTGTTATTATTAGTGCTAACCTTTCAGAGAAAGAAGAAGAAAGATTATTGAAAACTCTAAAGAAGCATCGAGCTGATATTGGATATACTCTGGATGATCTTAAGGGCATTAGTCCCACATTATGTCAACACAAAATTTCAGTGGAGAAAGATGCCAAACCAGTTAGAGATCCTCAAAGATGATTAAATCCCAAAATGAAGTAAGTGGTAAGAAAGGAAATACTAAAGCTCCTTGAGGCAGGTATTATTTATCCCATTGCTGATAGTGAATGGGTAAGCCCTGTCCATTGTGTCCCTAAAAAGGGAGGTATTACCGTTGTTCCTAATGATAAAGATGAATTGATCCCGTAAAGAATTATTACAAGCTATAGGATGGTAATTGATTTCCGTAAGTTAAATAAAGCTACTAAGAAAGATCATTACCCTTTACCTTTTATTGATCAAATGCTAGAAAGGCTATCCAAACACACACATTTTGCTTTCTAGATGGTTATTCGCTTCTCTCAAATACCGTGTCCATGAAGGATCAATCTAAAACTACTTTTACTTGCCCTTTTGGTACCTTTGCTTATAGACGTATGCCTTTTGGTTTATGTAATGCACCTGCTACCTTTCAAAGATGCATGATGGCTATATTTTCTGATTTTTGTGAAAAGATTTGTGAGGTATTCATGGATGACTTCTCCGTCTATGGATCCTCTTTTGATGATTGTTTGAGCAACCTTGATCAAGTTTTGCAGAGATGCTGAAGACACTAGTCTCGGCCCTGAATTGGGAAAAGTGTCACTTTATGGTTAATGAAGGCATTGTCTTGGGGCACAAGATCTCCGAGAGAGGTATTGAAGTTGATAAAGCCAAAGTTGATGCTATTGAAAAGATGCCATGTCCCAAGGACCTAAAAGGTATAAGAAGTTTCCTTGGTCATGCCGGCTTTTATAGGAGGTTCATTAAGGACTTTTCTAAAATCTCTAGGCCTCTGACTAATTTATTGCAAAAAGATATTCCTTTTGTCTTTGATGATGATTGTGTAGAAGCATCTGAAACACTTAAGAAAGCCTTGATCACTGCACCTATTGTTCAACCACCTGATTGGAATTTACCTTTTGAAATTATGTGCGATGCTAGTGATTATGCTATAGGTGTTGTTTTAGGGCAAAGAGTCGATAAGAAATTGAATGTTATCCAATATGCTAGTAAGACTCTTGATACTGCCCAGAGAAATTATGCTACTACTGAAAAAGAGTTCTTAGCAGTTGTGTTTGCATGTGATAAGTTTAGACCTTATATTGTTGATTCCAAAGTTAGTATTCACACTGATCATGCTGCTATTAAATATCTTATGGAAAAGAAAGATGCTAAGCCTAGACTCATTAGATGGGTTCTCTTGCTCCAAGAATTTGACTTGCATATTATTGATAGAAAGGAGCGAGAACCTGTTGCAGCATAACTTGTCTAGGTTAGAGAATGTTCTTGATGACCCACGCCTATTAATGATAGTTTTCCGATGAACAATTAGCGGTTGTCAATGCTTCTCGTACTGCCCTTGGTATGCTGATTATGCTAATTACATTGTTGCTAAATATATACCGCCTAGTTTCACATACCAGCAAAAGAAAAAGTTCTTTTATGATTTAAGACATTACTTCTAGGATGACCCACACCTTTATAAAGATGGAGTAGATGGTATTATTAGACGTTGTGTGCCTGAGCATGAACAGGAACAAATCCTACGCAAGTGTCACTCTGAATCCTATGGAGGACACCACGTTGGAGATAGAACTGCACACAAGGTACTACAATCTGGTTTTTATTGGCCTACTCTCTTCAAAGATGCTCGTAAGTTTGTCTTATCTTGTGATGAATGTCAAAGAATAGGTAACATTAGTAGAGATCAAGAAATGCCTATGAATTATTCTCTTGTTATTGAACCGTTTGATGTTTGGGGCTTTGATTATATAGGACCTTTTCCTGCCTCCAATGGTTATACACATATTCTAGTTGTTGTTGATTACATTACTAAGTGGGTAGAAGCTATTCCAACTAGTAGTGCTGATCATAACACTTCTATTAAAATGCTTAAAGAAGTTATTTTTCCGAGGTTTGGAGTCCCTAGATATCTTATGACTGATGGTGGTTCACACTTTATTCATGGTGCTTTCCGTAAGATGCTCGCTAAGTATGATGTCAATCATAGCATCGCATCTCCTTATCACCCGCAGTCTAGTGGTCAAGTGGAGTTGAGCAATAGAGAGCTCAAATTAATTTTGCAAAAAACTGTGAATAGATCTAGAAAGAATTGGTCCAAAAAACTTGATGATGCATTATGGGCCTATAGAATTGCATACAAAAATCCTATGGGTATGTCTCCATATAAGATGGTTTATGGAAAAGCATGTCATTTACCTCTTGAACTTGAACATAAAGCATATTGGGCTATTAAGGAGATCAATTATGACTTCAAACTTGCCGGTGAGAAAAGGTTGTTTGATATTAGCTCACTTGATGAATGGAGAACCCAAGCATATGAGAATGCCAAGCTTTTCAAAGAAAAAGTCAAACGCTAGCATGATAAGAGGATACAAAAGCGTGAGTTTAACGTAGGAGATTATGTGTTATTGTTCAACTCTCGTTTAAGATTTTTTGCAGGAAAACTTCTCTCAAAATGGGAAGGTCCCTACGTTATTGAGGAGGTCTATCGTTCTGGTGCTATAAAAATCAACAACTTCGAAGGCACAAATCCGAGGGTGGTAAACGGTCAAAGAACTAAACATTATATTTCAGGTAATCCTATCAATGTTGAAACAAATATTATTGAAACCATAACCCCTCAGGAATACATAAGAGACACTTTCTAGAACGTTCTAGACTCCGAAAAGGCATAGGTACGTGGTACGGTAAGTAGACCGACTCCAAAACAACTCTAATGGCAATTTTTATCAGTCTTGGATTATTTAAGAATTTTAGGAAGAAAGAAGTAGTCTGAAAGGGACACGAGGCTCCCACGAGAGAGGAGGCCGCCCCCCCTGTAGGGCGCGCCTCCTATCTCGTGGGCACCTCGTGTGCCTCCCAGACTCCGTTTTCTGGTATGTTATGTATTTTGGTCGGTAAAAATTCATTGTATATACTCCCAAAGGTTTTGACCACCGTATCACGCAAATATCCTCTGTTTTCGTTTCGAGCTGTTCCTATTGCAAAATAAAGCAAGATGTCTTCTCAGGAGTCAGTTGGGGAGAGCCGGGTGTCTCACCCAACGCCAGGTCCAGGAGAAAATAGCGATGCCTATCACTTTGGACCATCAACGGAGGATGAGATGGAGGCTGATTTGAAAAGGATAGATGCCATGGAGGAGGATCAAGAAGCTACCTCTCGTCTTCGAGCAGAATTCACTATGGGGGAACTACCTAGCCTGGCTGTCCCTACTTCGATCACTCCTTCCAACTCTAGATTTCTTTGTTATGAAAATATGAAAAAGAGTTTCACTTGTTCTTCAGAAGCTATGCAACATCCTTGGGTAAAAGGAGCCTTGTCCGTTACGGGCAAGCTCCGTAAAGAAAATATGGACCTCAAACAACAAGTCAATAAGCTCGAGGAGGAGAACCATATCCTGAAGGGCATAATCGCCATGAAGATCATAACACCAACCGTGAAGAAGGAGAAATAATCACATGGGTATGGGCACTCCCCTTGGCAACTGCCAAGCTTGGGGGGGGGGGGGTGCCTCGGTATCGTATCACCATCACACTCCTATCTTTACCGCTTTATTTAGTTCGATCCTTTTAGTAGTATATTGATCTATTAGTTCGAAGTTTTGATATCAAGTAGTTTTGAGTTTTGCTTTGTGATCTCTTTATGTAATCGAGTCTGTGTGCTATCTATAATAAAGATTAGTGTTGAGTCAAGGGCTTTGCTTTGTTGCTATGATCTTGAGAAAGTAGAAAGAACAAAAGAGTTCATATTGATCTTATGGATAGTGATAACTTCACATATAGAAAGTATGAGGCATAAAAATTGTTGAGAGTTGATGAACGTAGCCTTGGTCATCGTTGCAATTAATAGGAAGTGATAAGGAAAGAGGGGTTCACATATAAATATATTATCTTGGACATCTTCTATGATTGTGAAGCACTCATTAAGTATGACATGCTAAAAGAGTTGATGTTGGACAAGCAAGACAACGTAATGGTTTATGTTTTCTGACATCTCAGTTAAAGTATATTGTCATTGACCTTCCAAACATGTTGAGCTTGCCTTTCCCCCTCTTGCTAGCAAATTCCTTGCACCAAGTAGATGTTGGGGAACGCAGTAATTTCAAAAATTTTCCTACGCACACGTAAGATCATGGTGATGATATAGCAACGAGAGGGAAGAGTGTTCGTCCACGTACCCTCATAGACCGTAAGCAGAAGCATTAGCACAACGCGGTTGATGTAGTCGTACGTCTTCACGATCCGACCGATCCAAGCACCGAACGTACGGAGCCTCCGAGTTCAAAGACACGCTCAGCTCGATGACGCCCCTCGAACTCCAATCCAGCCGAGTGTCGAGGGAGAGTTCCACAAGACGACGGCGTGGTGACGATCTTGATGTTCTATCGGTAGCAGGGTTTCGCTTAAGCTTCATGACGATATGACGGAGGTGGAATATGGTGGAAGGGGCACCGCACACGGCTAAGGAACGATCCGTAGATCAACTTGTGTGTCTGGGGTGCCCCTTGCCCCAGATATAAAGGAGGGAGGGAGGAGGAGGCCGGCCCTCTACTATGGCGCGCCATGGGGAGTCCTACTCCCACCGAGTAGGATTCCCTTCCTAGTCCAACTAGGAGTCCTTCCATGTATTGGGAGTAGGAGACAAGGAAGGGAAGAGAGAAGGGAAGGAAGTAGGGGTGCGGCCTCCCCTAGTCCAATTCGGACTAGGCCATGGGGGGCGGCCTGCCCTAGGCAGCCCCTCTCTCTTTCCCAGAGGCCCAACAAGGCCCAATACTTCTCCCCGCGAATTCCGTAACTCTCCCAGACTCAAAAAAATACCGAATCACTCGGAACCTTCCGAACTCGAATATAGTCGTCCAATATATCGATCTTTACGTCTCGACCATTTCGAGACTCCTCGTCATGTCCCCAATCTCATCCGAGACTCGAACTCCTTGGTACATCAAAACTCATAAACTCATAATATAAGCGTCATCGAAACCTTAAGCGTGCGGACCCAACGGGTTCGAGAACTATGTAGACATGACCTAGAACTATTCTCGGTCAATAACCAATAGCGGGACCTGGATGCCCATATTGGCTCCTACATATTCTATGAAGATCTTTATCGGTCAAACCGCATAACAACATACGTTGTTCCCTTTGTCATCGGTATGTTACTTGCCCGAGATTCGATCATCGGTATCCAATGCCTAGTTCAATCTCGTCACCGGCAAGTCTCTTTACTCATTCTGTAACGCATCATCCCGTAACCAACTCATTGGTCACATTGCTTGCAAGGCTTATAATGATGTGCATTATCGAGAGGGCCCAGAGATACCTCTCCGACAATCGGAGTGACAAAACCTAATCTCGAAATACGCCAACTCAACATGTACCTTCGGAGACACCTGTAGTACTCCTTTATAATCACCCAGTTACGTTGTGACATTTGGTAGTACCCAAAGTGTTCCTCCGGTAAACGGGAGTTGCATAATCTCATAGTTACAGGAACATGTATAAGTCATGAAGAAAGCAATAACAACATACTAAACGATCAAGTGCTAAGCTAACGGAATGGGTCAAGTCAATCACATCATTCTCCTAATGATGTGATCTCGTTAATCAAATGACAACTCTTTTGTCCATGGCTAGGAAACATAACCATCTCTGATAAACGAACTAGTCAAGTAGAGGCATACTAGTGACACTATGTTTGTCTATGTATTCACACATGTATTATGTTTCCGGTTAATACAATTCTAGCATGAATAATAAACATTTATCATGAAATAAGGAAATAAATAATAACTTCATTATTGCCTCTAGGGCATATTTCCTTCAGTCTCCCACTTGCACTAGAGTCAATAATCTAGTTCACATCGTCATGTGATTTAACACCAATATTCATATCTGTATATGATTAACACCCATAGTTCACATCATCATGTGACCAACACCCAAAGGGTTTACTAGAGTCAATAATCTAGTTCACATCGCTATGTGATTAACACCCAAAGAGTACTAATGTGTGATCATGTTTTGCTCGTGAGAGAAGCTTAGTCAACGGGTCTTTCACATTCAGAGCCGTATGTATTTTGCAAATATTCTATGTCTACAATGCTCTGCACGGAGCTACTCTAGCTAATCGCTCCCACTTTCAATATGTATCCAGATTGAGAGTTAGAGTCATATGGATCGGTGTAAAAGCTTGCACCTATGTAACTCTTTACGACGGGCTCTTTTATCACCTCCATAATCGAGAAATATTTCCTTAGTCCTTACTAAGGATATTATTGACCAATGTCCAGTGATCTACTCCTAGATCACTATTGTACTCCCTTGCCAAATTCAGAGCAAGGTTTACAATAGGTCTAGTACATAGCATAGCATACTTTATAGAACCTATGACTGAGGCATAGGGATTGACTTTTCATTCTCTTTCTATTTTCTGCTGTGGTTGGGATTTGAGTCTTACTCAATTTCATACCTTTGCAACACAGCAAGAACTCTTTCTTTGATCTGCTCCATTTGAACTATTTCAAAATCTTGCCAAGGTATGTACTCATTGAAAATCTTATCAAGCGCCTTGATCTATCTCAATAGATCTTGATGCTCAATATGTAAGTAGCTTTTATCGAGGTTTTTCTTTTTAAAGAACTCCTTTAAAACACTCCTTTATGCCTTGCGAGAAAAATTCTACATCATTTCGATCAACAATATGTCACTCACATATACTAATCGAGAAAGGTTGTAGTGCTCCCACTCACTTTATTGTAAATCGAGCTTCATCGTAAGTCCATATAAAACTATATGCTTTGATCAACTTATCAAAGCGTATATTCCAACTCCGAGATGCTTGCACCGGTCCATAGATGGATCATTTGGAGTTTGCACATTTTGTTAGCACCTTTAGGATTGACAAAACCTTCGGTTGCATCATATACAACTCTTCTTTAATAAATCCATTAAGGAATGCAGTTTTGACATCCATTTGCCAGATTTCATAAAATGTGGCAATTGCTAACATGATTCAGATAGACTTAAGCATCGATACGAGTGAGAAAATCTCATCGTATTCAACACCTTGAACTTGTTGAAAACCTTTCGCAACAAGTCGAGCTTAGTAGATAGTAACACTACTATCATCGTCCGTCTTCCTCTTGAAGATCTATTTATTCTTGATGACTCACCGATCATCGGGCAAGTCAATCAAAGTCTATACTTTGTTTTCATACATGGATCATATCTCAGATTTCATGGCCTTAAGCCATTTCGCGGAATTTGGGCTTATCATCGCTTCCTCATAGTTCGTAGGTTCATCATGGTCTAGTAACATGACTTCCAGAACATGCTTACTACACCATTCTGGTGCGGATCTTACTCTGGAAGACCTACAAGGTTATGTAGTAACTTGATCTGAAGTTTCATGATCATCATCATTAGCTTCCTCACTAATTGGTGTAGTAATCACTGGAACTGATTTCTGTGATGAACCACTTTCCATTTCGGGAGAAGGTACAATTACCTTATCAAGCTCTACTTTCCTCCCACTCACTTCTTTCGAGAGAAACTCCTTCTCTAGAAAGGATCCATTTTTAGCAACGAATATCTTGCCTTCGGATCTGTGATAGAAGGTGTACCCAACAATTTCCTTTGGGTATTCTATGAAGACGCACTTCTCCGATTTGGGTTCGAGCTTATCAAGTTGAAAACCTTTTTCATATAAGCATCGCAACTCCAAACTTTAAGAAACAACAGCTTAGGTTTACTACTAAACCATAGTTCATACGGTGTCGTCTCAACGGATTTAGATGGTGCCCTTTTAACGTGAATGCAGCTGTCGCTAATGCATAACCCCAAAACAATAGTGGTAAACTGATAAGAGATATCATAGATCGCACCATATTTAGTAAAGTACGATTACGACGTTCGGACACACCATTACATTGTGGTGTTCCAGGTGGCGTGAGTTTGTGAAACTATTCCACATTGTTTTAATTGAAGACCAAACTCGTAACTCAAATATTCATCTCCACGATCAGATCGTAGAAACTTTATTTTCTTGTTACGATGATTTTCCACTTCACTCTAAAATTCTTTGAACCTTTCAACTATTTCAGACTTATGTTTCATCAAGTAGATATACCCATATCTGCTCAAATCATCTTGTGAAGGTCAGAAAATAACGATACTTGCCACGAGCATCAACACTCATTGGATCGCATACATCGGTATGTATTATTTCCAATAAGTCAGTAGCTTGTTCCATTGTTCCGGAGAACGGAGTTTTAGTCATCTTGCCCAATAGGCACGGTTCGCAAGCATCAAATGATTCATAACCAAGTGATTCCGAAAATCCATCTTTATGGAGTTTCTTCATGCGCTTTACAATCGATATGACCCAAACGGCGATTGCCACAAACAAGTTGCACTATCATTATTAACTTTGCATTTTTGGCATCAATATTATGAATATGTGTATCACTATGATCGAGATCCAACAAACTATTTTCATTGGGTGTATGACCATAGAAGGTTTTATTCATGAAAACAGAACAACAATTATTCTCTAACTTACATGAATAACCGTATTGCAATAAACATGATTAAATCATATTCATGCTCAACGCAAACACCAAATAACACTTATTTAGGTTTAACACAAATCCTGAAAGTATAGGGAGTGTGCGATGATGATCATATCAGTCTTGGAACTATTTCCAACACACATCGTCACTTCACCCTTAACTAGTCTCTGCTTATTACGCAACTCCGTTTGAGTTACTAATCTTAGCAACCGAACTAGTATCAAACAACGAGGGGTTGCTATAAACACTAGTAACGCATACACATCAATAACATGTATATCAAATATACTTATGTTCACTTTGCCATCCTTCTTATCCGCCAATCACTTGGGGTAGTACCTCTTCCAAAGGACTATCTCTTTGCGGTAGAAGCACTTAGTCTCGTGCTTAGGACTGACTTGGGTTTCTTCACTTGAGCAAACAACTTGCTTGCCGCTCTTCTTGAAGTTCCCTTCTTTTCCCTTTGCCTTTTCTTGAAACTAGTGATCTTGTTAACCATCAACACTTGATGCTCTTTTCTTGATTTCTACCTTCGCCGATCTCAACATCGCGAAGAGCTCGAGAATAACTTTCGTCATCCCTTGCATATTATAGTTCATCACAAAGTTCTAGTAACTTAGTGATGGTTACTAGAGAATTCATCAATCACTATCTTATCGGAAGATTAACTCCCACTTGATTCAAGCGATTGAAGTACCTGCATAATCGAGCACATGCTCACTAGTTCAGCGATTCTCCTCCATCTTTTAGCTATAGAACTTGTTGAAGACTTCATATCTCTCAACTCGGTATTTGCTTGAAATATTAACTTCAACTCCCGAACATCTTATATGGTCCATGACGCTCAAAACGCCTTTGAAGTCCCGATTCTAAGCCGTTAAGCATGGTGCACTAAACTATCAAGTAGTCATCATATTGAGCTAGCTAAATGTTCATAACGTCGATTCGCTCTCGCAATAGGTCCGTCACCTAGCGGTGCATCGGGACATAATTCTTACAGGCAAGAATGAGGATAAACCTCATGTCACGGATCTAATCCGCATCATTGCTACTAACATCTTTCAACACAGTTTTCTCTAGGAACATATCAAAATAAACATATGAAAGCAACAATGCGAGCTATTGATCTACAACATAATTTGCAAAATACTACCAGGACTAAGTTCATGATAAATTTAAGTTCAATTAATCATATTACTTAAGAACTCCCACTTAGATAGACATCTCTCTAGTCATCTAAGTGATCACGTGATCCAAATCAACTAAACCATGTCCGATCATCACGTGAGATGGAGTAGTTTCAATGGTGAACATCTCTATGTTGATCATATCTACTATATGATTCACGCCGACCTTCGGTCTCCGTGTTCCGAGGCCATATCTGTATATGCTAGGCTCGCCAAGTATAACTGAGTATTCCGCGTGTGCAACTGTTTTGCACCCGTTGTATTTGAACATAGAGCCTATCACACCCGATCATCACGTGGTGTCTCAAAGACGAAGAACTTTCGCAACGGTGCATACTCAGGAGAACATTCTTGATAATTAGTGAGAGATCATCTTAAAATGCTACCGCCAATCAAAGCAAGATAAGATGCATAAAGGATAAACATCACATGCAATCAATATAAGTGATATGATATGGCCATCATCATCTTGTGCTTGTGATCTCCATCTCCAAGCACCGTCGTGATCACCATTGTCACCGCGCGACACCTTGATCTCCATCGTAGCATCGTTGTCGTTACGCCATCTATTGCTTCTACGACTATTGCTACCGCTTAGTGATAAAGTAAAGCAATTACAGTATGCGTTTGCATTTCATACAATAAAGCGACAACCATATGGCTCTCGCCATTGCCGATAACTTCGGTTACAAAACATGATCATCTCATACAATAAAATATAGCATCACGTCTTGACCATATCACATCACAACATGCCCTGCAAAAACAAGTTAGACGTCCTCTACTTTGTTGTTGCAAATTTTACGTGGCTGCTACGGGCTTAGCAAGAATCGTTCTTACCTACGCATCAAAACCACAACGATAGTTTGTCAAATAGACTCCATTTTAACCTTCACAAGGACCGGGCGTAGCCACACTCGGTTCAACTAAAGTTGGAGAAACTGACACCGCTAGTCACCGTGTGCAAAGCACGGCGGTAAAACCAGTCTCGCGTAAGCGTCACGCGTAATGTCGGTCCGGCCGCTTCATCCAACAATACCGCTGAACCAAAGTATGACATCTTCGGTAGGCAAGATGAATTATATCGTCCACAACTCATTTGTGTTCTACTCGTGCATATAACATCAACGCATAAAACCTAGGCTCGGATGCCTTTGCTGGGGAACGCAGTAATTTCAAAAATTTCCACGCACACGTAAGATCATGGTGATGATATAGCAACGAGAGGAAGAGTGTTCGCCCACGCACCCTCGTGAGACCGTAAGCGAAGCGTTAGCACAACGCGGTTGATGTAGTCGACGTCTTCACGATCCGACCGATCCAAGCACCGAACGTCACGGAGCCTCCGAAGTTCAAAGACACGCTCAGCTCGATGACGTTCCTTGAACTCCGATCCAGCCGAGTGTCGAGGGAGAGTTCTGTCAAGACGACGGCGTGGTGGACGATCTTGATGTTCTATCGCGCAGGCTTCGCCTAAGCTTCGCGACGATATGACGGAGGTGGAATATGGTGGAAGGGGCACCGCACACGGCTAAGGAACGATCCGTAGATCAACTTGTGTGTCTCGGGTGCCCCTTGCCCCAGATATAAAGGAGGAGGGAGGAGGAGGCCGCCTCTACTATGGCGCGCCATGGGGAGTCCTACTCCCAGGGAGTAGGATTCCCCTTCCTAGTCCAACTAGGAGTCCTTCCATGTATTGGGAGTAGGAGACAAGGAAGGGAAGAGAGAAGGAAGGAAGGACGGGTGCGGCCCTCCCCTAGTCCAATTCGGACTAGGCCATGGGGCGCGCCTGCCCTAGGCAGCCCCCTCTCTTTCCGCAGGCCCAACAAGGCCCAATACTTCTCCCGGCGAATTCCCGTAACTCTCCCAGACTCAAAAATACCGAATCACTCGGAACCTTTTGAACTCCGAATATAGTCGTCCAATATATCGATCTTTACGCCTCGACCATTTCGAGACTCCTCGTCATGTCCCCGATCTCATCCGGACTCTGAACTCCTTCGTACATCAAAACTCATAAACTCATAATATAAGCATCATCGAAACCTTAAGCCTGCGGACCCTACGGGTTCGAGAACTATGTAGACATGACCTAGAACTATTCTCGGTCAATAACCAATAGCGGGACCTGGATGCCCATATTGGCTTCTACATATTCTATGAAGATCTTTATCGGTCAAACCGCATAACAACATACGTTGTTCCCTTTGTCATTGGTATGTTACTTGCCCGAGATTCGATCGTCGGTATCCAATGCCTAGTTCAATCTCGTCACCGGCAAGTCTCTTTACTCGCTCAGAACGCATCATCCGTAACCAACTCATTGGTCACATTGCTTGCAAGGCTTATAATGATGTGCATTACCGAGAGGGCCAGAGATACCTCTCCAGGCAATCGGAGTGACAAAACCTAATCTCGAAATACGCCAACTCAACATGTACCTTCGGAGACACCTGTAGTACTCCTTTATAATCACCCGATTACGTTGTGACGTTTGGTAGTACCCAAAGTGTTCCTCCGTAAACGGAGTTGCATAATCTCATAGTTACAGGAACATGTATAAGTCATGAAGAAAGCAATAGCAACATACTAAACGATCAAGTGCTTGTTAACTGTCGGGATATACCTCATGGTGTAAACCGCCGGAAGTTTAACCCGCCGATCGACAACTCATCGGTAACCGCCGGAGCTTGGCGGTTCACGGATACCCGCCTTGTCTTTGCGGTTCATTCAGAATCGGCGGGTGGGTCAGATGGATGACGAGGCCCATGGCCCAGAAGGCCGGTTCACGTTTAATGGTGGGCCGGTTTATGAGGAAAGCATAAGGAATATTTGCCTTACAAGGAGTTAAGACTAGGACTTGTATCCGGTTTGTATGAGAGATAGACTAGTCCTAATCCTAATAGGACTCCACATGTAAACCGCCCCTTCAACATATATAAGGAGGGGCAGGGCTCCCCAAAGAGGGACAAGTTAAGAAGATACAAGCTACAAGTAAGAAGAAACAATCTTAGGGCTAGACACAAAGAGGAGAGCCGGTTTACGGCGGCTTCCCTCGTGAAGATAATGAGACCTAGCCTCAAACAACATGTAGGGTTTTTACCGGATGATGTTTCCCGGGGCCCGAAGCTGTCTAAATCCCTGTCTTGTGTTGCGTCTCTCGATTCCGCTCAACCCCTCTCAAGCTACCACATAGATGCGTTGGCCTCGCGACTAAGTCCTGACACTAAGGACATCTGCCGTGACAAATCCACGATAGTTGGCGCCCATCGTGGGGCCTGGCGCACGGTGGTGATGAGTTCTTGGAGGGATCTCTCCCAAGGATTGATAAGTTCGTAATCTTCGCGAGGAGGAAATTCCCGTTCAGAAGGATCTGCGTCAGTTTCAGATTAGCCAGTCTGGATTGGCAATATACGAGATATGAGAAGCTAGGGTTCGGCGTCTTGTGCGCCGCCGCCAACGCGGCTTGTCGAGCCGAAGCCAGATCGATAAGGAAACCGAGACCAACAAAATTCTATTACTGATTCAACTCGTACGTGGAGATTGACCAGAAGCAACCCGCTGAGCTCGCTGTTCCCGCACCTACTGTCTTCAAGTCCCGAGGAAGCCAGAGCTGCTATTATGCGATTTTCAATTGATCTCTACAGCTACTACTCACGGGATATTACAAGGTTTTACTGTTGCTGCTATGCCACGTCAAGCCATCAATCAACCGGATCAAGTACTACAGGACTAGTACTTTCTCACGTGAGGCTACTAAGTAGTCTTGGTTTAGTTTTTAATTACCAAAGGAAGACCACAACTGATCCTTTCAAGCTGGGCCCGACCCGAAGCGGATACAACCACGACCGAAGCAGTTTCCACCATCGAAGTCGCCGTCACTCCGTCGTTCTCCGCCCGCGGCCGAGCCCGCCCACCCTCCGTCACCAAGCTGCCGCAGCCGTGGTCCCGCCACCGACGGCGCCGCCTCCGCTGGAGATGCCGCAGCCGCTTCCATGCTCCTTGCTCGGCCGAGTGCGATCGGGCTACCTCTCCCATTGTGGCTAGCTGCGGTTGCGGCCTCGCCGAGTGACCCGCCTCCACCTCTTCTCGCGGGCCTTGAGCAGGCCACGGCCAGCGGTTGCCTTCCATTGTGGCTGACCTCCGCACTCATGTTGCCTCACGCTGACGCGGCCACGAGCTGCCTTGCCACGGGTTTCCCCGAGCTGCCTTGTGCCGCTGAGAGCCACCGCCGGTCTGTCATCAACAAGTCGCCGGTACTTCTCTGCCTCCACGACCGAAAGCACCGAAGCTGGCGTCATTGCGCTTAACGCATGCGTCGCCGTGGCTCAGCACGCCTTTGCCTGTTCAGTCGTCTCCACTTCGAGCAAGCTCTTTGTGGTTCTATACTATGGCTGAGAAGAGGATGTGGCTGACCTGATCAACTGACTGCAAAAAGACATGAAACATGGATCATTATTGGCAACAGTTTAGCACCCGTGGTCATCTACTACTAGTAGTAGTATGTGCACGCTTCTCAGATCAAGTTGTTTTTCTCAAACTCATCAGAGATCACGTGGTGGAGAAATCAACACTACCGACTCAGCAAATATCAGACCAGACGGAGTGCTAGATTCGCAGATTAGCACGCTCACGCCGCTTTGGGCCTCCGTATCCTGTTAAACTATGGACAAACTATGGACGTATAAAGATCATCTGTCATCCCAATGCACCAGCTTTACCGTGATGATGATCAACTCCGCGGACAATTGTTTACTGCATCAACACGACGTGGCCGACTCACCCGTCCGCACCGGTTTACCACGCCGCGGCCGGTTCACCCGTGAGCAACTTCAACCTCACCTAGCGATCATCAATTTCATGGCGGATTATTTTCGGCCTGGCACATAAGGTGATATTCATCTAAAATATATTTATTTGGCACATATTATTTTTGTCAAAGAGCAGTTTATCTTTGCCTTGGTCTGCAATATTGTTGATGCAGGACAGTTGTTCACTACATCAAAACGACGTGGTTAACTCGCCCGTCGTGCGGTTTACAACACCATGCCGGTTCATCTGCTTGGGCCGCCTATGATGCCGAGGTCATCTTTTTCGCCCATTTCTCACGGCTGGTCTACATCAACATAACGGGCCGCACCTATCTCGCATGGGCTGTTTATTGAAGTATGAGCAAGTCACAGCTTGGGTAGCCCGCTTTCTTTCAAATTGAGGCAAATTATCATCAACCGCCGTCTGACCGGATGGTTCAATGAGCAGCGCTGACAAGTCGCCGCCACTACGGTTTGGTGAATTTCAATAGCGATTGAAGGAACCATTGGCCGAATTCTTGACACGGCTCATACGGGATCATTTATAACCCGCCGCGAGCCACCTCAATCTTTCAGGATTCACATCGGGCTATCAACACCGATGATATACAACTTATGCGGTTTACATCACGGTCACATATGGAGAATCTCAAGCCAACTCTTCGAGTCACCTTGAGACTCGGGGCTACTGATGACATGACGCAACAAGTCTTGCCGGCCAGCAGATTTAAAAACCCCGTGACAATGGAGGAAAGATAACCCGGTCCCGGAGGCTATCATATTTGAAGGCCATTAAAATTTCCGGCTTAGAAAGTATATGACAATTACAAAATCCCGGTTCAATGAAGAAGTTCCGGATCATCAGAAAAGATTCCGGTTTAAAATCCGACTCAAGGGCAGCCAGTCTCACTGAAGCTCTCAAAACCGGTTTAAGAATTTCCGGTTCAAAAAGGAATTAACTTCTCGCAAGTTCGAGTTGAAAGACCGTCAGAAAAATTTCCGGCTTAAAAAGAAGGATTCCGGTTCAATATCCGGCTCAAGGGGAAAATGTCTCCCGCAAAGCTTTGAAGCTCTCAGTATCCGGTTCAAGATCCCGGTTCAAGAAGAATTTATCTCTTGCAAAAGTTAAAAATTGCCGAAGAGGACCTGCTGCCATGATACGCGGTTCAAACATGGGTATCCTGCCTTTATTGGCCTGACATATTATTGATCACATGGGGGCTTCTGCTTCATAAAGCGGGGTCTCTGTTCTTTTTTACATCATGCGTGGTTACATGGAGTACCTCTATTTTTAAAGCGGCCTCCGGTTTACCCCTTGACATTTGCTTTTTTATATATCACTAGGGGCCTTGGTCGAGTCCAACCAACGCGACACCTTTTGATAGGCGATACCACCAGATCACTTGGGGACATGGTCAAGTCTCGAACCATCCGCCTCTTGGTCGGCCTAAGGCCATCAAATCACTTGGGGCATGGTCGAACCAACCATTGCCACGCCTCTTGATCCGCATATATGCCACGAGTCATTTGGGGACTGGCTGACTTGAATCATTGTCACACCTATTGGGGGCTTGATCCTGTCCGACCATGGTAATACCATCCTAATTTCAAGATAGCATATTTTGCAAACGGTTTTTATCATTACCTTTGCTTCCATGTTGTTTTCATGGCTTGTTTGTTCTTTGTTTTTGTTGGATTTCTTCTATGTCAACAAACACCTTTTTTCCGGTTCAGCCGATGGATTTGCTTCCCCTTTAATCCGGAGACTGTCAGCCCGGTCTGGTTTGACTACGAGTCGCCAGTATTATATATGGTTAAACCGGTGTTTATCACAACCCGGTACGGTTTTATCGTAAACCGACACAGTATGAAAGGAGTTATCATTACTCAAGATTGGGGTTATCACCTCTACTACAAAAAGTTGGTAAACCAATGATGTTATTCAATGTCATGTATGATATATTTCATATTTGATTATTCTTAAGTGCAGCCTTGGTTATAAACTCGGGTTATATGTTAAGCATTATGACCCGTCCCAAGAAGAAACCGCCAGGACACTTTAAACTTGTTGTATGCAGAAACAGGTTGAATAAAGCATGATGATAAATTATTGGTGTTTATTAAACCGGCCTGGCTTTGGACTATACGTCGCCAGTATATATTTGGATTGCGCCATTGGAATCATGCGCTTATAAATGATTGGGTTATATTATTCAAATAGCCAAACTTGGCTGAAATTTCATTATGATATTGGATGAATTTTTCATACCGGATTATATTATCTTGAATAGCCAACATCGCTGGATTTTTATTATGGTTATTAATATTATGATTGAGGTTTTCAAAGTCGCTTTAGCGCAATGGATATTATTTTATCAATGAATATGATTTATTCTGCAATGGAAGGAATAGTCCCGAGTTGCTGTAGGCTTACAACCCGGCACTTGGGGGCTACATTATTCAAAATTGAGGTTATATCAAATATGCAAGTCTCATGTCGCTGCAAGCATGCACCATGACACTTGGGGGCTAATGCAAAGTCATTTTTTGCTCATCTTATTGAAGACCCGACTCATCACATTATAATGAGCCGGCCCTTGGGGGCTACCGATTGCTCCCGTCAACAATTCAAGGTACAAAGCTTTTTATTCATTATATTGAAGGATCCACTGTTCAGTTGGTAAAACACAGTGCTCTTAACCTTATGGACGTGGATTCAAGCCCCATGACGGGGGTTATATCATATGATGTTATTTTCATTGAAGTATATATCAAAGTCCTAGCTCAATATTATCTTACTGAGGCGGCCCTTGGGGGATACACCGTTGCTGTTCACAGTTTACATGATTATATTTACAAACTCCCTGCTCATTATTGCATAATGACCCGGCCCTTGGGGGCTACACGTTGCTGTTCAAAGCTATATGATCATATTTACAAAAGTCCCTGCTCATTATTGCATAATGACCTGGCCCTTGGGGGCTACATTGGTTGAAGTTTTTATGAGTATAAGGCAATTACAAGTCCCAGGTTGCTGCAAGCATAACAACCCGACACTTGGGGGCTACATAATATGGAGTATTCAGTTTTTACTAGAGATGAACAACATGGATTTCTTCAAAGTGACAGTAATTGTATGGAAACAAGTCTCAAATCATCACTTTGTTCAGTTCAAGACTTGGGGGCTACAGGTAATATGGATATAAGGGAGAAATATCTTCCGATTTTCAGCTTGAGCAAACCAAATTGACCCGGCATCACCAATCATCATGAACGGCGCCATGCATAATCATAACCGGAATTATCAGTTTTATAACCCGACAATGGTGGTAATCATAAACCGCAAGTTCTATGTCTTCGCACCGGTGAATATCGATGAGTATTTCAAGACCAACATTTCTTAAGTCGGGCGCTTTGGAAGCCGACTCAAGTGGATTATTCTTCGCAATATTTTTCTATGAGAAACCAACGCCAAGAATTGAGTATGACGTGGCTTATTGACCTGGATTTTCTAGGAGGAGGAAATGACAAGGACTTAAGGATGATCGGTCTTTGGTTTACAAGAATTCTTAACCCGAGCACAACCTATCAAGTTTGTTCTTGTGTTTATTTTACAGATCGATTTAACATGGATAAATCCAAATTAAACTGGGGCTAATGTCGGGATATACACCACGGTGTAAACCGCCGGAAGTTTAACCCGCCGGACCGACGACTTCATCGGTAACCCGCCCCGAGCTTGGCGGTTCACGGGATACCCGCCCGGTCTTGGCGGTTCATTCGTAACCCGGCGGGCGGGTCAGATGGATGACGAGGCCCATGGCCCAGAAGGCCGGTTCACGTTTAATGGTGGGCCGGTTTATGAGGAAAGCATAAGGAATATTTGCCTTACAAGGAGTTAAGACTAGGACTTGTATCCGGTTTGTATGAGAGATAGACTAGTCCTAATCCTAATAGGACTCACATGTAAACCGCCCTTCAACATATATAAGGAGGCGGGGCTCCCCAAAGAGGGACAAGTTAAGAAGATACAAGCTACAAGTAAGAAGAAACAATCTTAGGGCTAGACACAAAGAGGAGAGCCGGTTCTGGCTGCTCCCTCGTGAAGATAATGAGACCTAGCCTCAAACAAAGATGTAGGGTTTTTGGGATGATGTTTCCGGGCCCAAGTCGTCTAAATCCTCGTCTTGTGTTGCGTCTCTCGATTCCGCTCAACCCCTCTCAAGCTACCACATAGATGCGTTGGCCTCGCGACTAAGTCCTGACACTAAGGACATCTGCCGTGACAAATCCACGACACTAACGGAATGGGTCAAGTCAATCACATCATTCTCCTAATGATGTGATATCGTTAATCAAATGACAATTCTTTTGTCCATGGCTAGGAAACATAACCATCTCTGATAAACGAACTAGTCAAGTAGAGGCATACTAGTGACACTATGTTTGTCTATGTATTCACACATGTATTATGTTTCCGGTTACAATTCTAGCATGAATAATAAACATTTATCATGAAATAAGGAAATAAATAATAACTTTATTATTGCCTCTAGGGCATATTTCCTTCAGTAGAGATACTACTTGTGCTTCCAAATACCCTCAAACCCAGTTTTGCCATGAGAGTCCACCATACCTACCTATGGATTGAGTAAGATCCTTCAAGTAAGTTGTCATCGGTGCAAGCAATAAAAATTGCTCTTTAAATATGTATGACTTATTAGTGCAGAGAAAATTAACTTTGTACGAACTTGTTGTGGAAGTAATAAAAATGACGGACTGCATAATAAAGGTCCACATACAAGGGGCAATATAAAGTGACGTTCTTTTGCACTAAGACTTTATGCATCAACCCTAAACGCGCATGACAACCTCTGCTTCCCTCTGTGAAGGGCCTATCTTTTACTTTATGTTTTACTTTATGCTTGAGTCAAGGTGATGCTCACCTTTCCCTTTTTCGTTTTATCCTTTGGCAAGCTCCTCATGTTTGAAAGATCATGATACATATATCCAATTGGATGTAAGTTGGCATAGACTAATATTGTTGACATCACCTAAAGGTGAATACGTTGGGAGGCAACACAATTAGCCCCTATCTTTCTCACTGTCCGGCTGAAACTTTATAACCACAAGTATTGCGTGAGTGTTAGCAATTTTGGGAGACTACGAGATAGTTGAGTATGTGAGCTTGTTGAAAACTCTATTATTGACTCTTTCTGATGTTACGATAAATTGCAATTGCTTCAGTGACTGAGATTATAGTTTGTTAGTTCCCAATGAAGTTTTTGAACCATACTTGACATTGTGAATTGCTTATTACTTGAACATAGGAAATCATATGACAAAATCCATATATGTTGCTGTTATTAAAATGATCATGATGCCCTCATGTCTGTATTTTATTTTTATCGACACCTCTATCTCTAAACATGTGGACATATTTGTCGATTTCTGCTTCTGCTTGAGGACAAGCGAGGTCTAAGCTTGGGGGAGTTGATACGTCCATTTTGCATCATGCTTTTATATCAGTATTTATCGCATTATGGGCTGTTATTACACATTATATCTCAATACTTATGGCTATTCTCTTATTTTACAAGGTTTACCATGAAGAGGGGAATCTTGGGCAAATTGAATCTGGCCGAAAATGAGCAAACGTTGGAAACCTATTATGCACAACTCCAAAAGTCCTGAAACTCCATGAAACAACTTTGTGGATTTAATAAGAATTTATGAGCGAAAGAAATAGGCCAGGGGCCACACATCCAGAGATGGGCGCCCCCAGGGCGCGACCCCTATCTCCCGGGCCTCGTGGCCTCCGCGTCCATCTTCGCTATATCATCACTTTTACCCTGGAAAAAATCATGGGCAAGCTTATGGGACGAAACTCCGCCGCCACGAGGTGGAACCTTGGCGGAATCAATCTAGGGCTCTGGAGGAGCTGTTCTGCCGGGGACACTTCCCTCTGGGAGGGGGAAATCATCACCAACGTCATCACCAATGATCCTCTCATCGGGAGGGGGTCAATCTCCATCAACATCTTCACTAGCACCATCTCCTCTCAAAACCCTAGTTCATCTCTTGTATCCAATCTTGTATCAAAACCATAAATTGGTACCTGTGGGTTGCTAGTAGTGTTGATTACTCCTTGTAGTTGATGCTAATTGGTTACTTGGTGGAAGATCATATGTTCAGATCCTTTATGCATATTATTACTCCTCTGATTATGAACATGAATATGCTTTGTGAGTAGTTACGTTTGTTCCTGAGGACATGGGTGAAGTCTTACTATTAGTAGTCATGTGAATTTGGTATTCGTTCGATATTTGATGAGATGTATGTTGTCTCTCCTCTAGTGGTGTTATGTGAACATCGACTACATGACACTTCACCATTATTTGGGCCTAGAGGAAGGCATAGAGAAGTAATAAGTAGATGATGGGTTGCTAGAGTGACAGAAGCTTAAACCCTAGTTTATGCGTTGCTTCGTTAGGGGTTGATATGGACCCATATGTTTAATGTTGTGGTTAGGTTTACCTTAATACTCCTGTTTGTAGTTGCGGATGCTTGCAATAGGGGTTAATCATAAGTGGGATGCTTGTCCATGTTAGGGCAGTACCCAAGTGCCGGTCCACCCACATATCAAATTATCAAAGTACCGAACGCGAATCTTATGAACGTGATGAAAACTAGCTTGACGATAATTCCCAATGTGTCCTCGGGAGCTCCTTCTTCATTATTAGAATTTGTCCATGCTTATCCTTTGCTACATAAAGGATTGGGACACCTTTATGCACTTTATTTACTTTATTTACTTTTTGCTCGTTACTATTTATCTTATCACAAAACTATCTATCACATACTATTTCAGTGCTTGCAGAGAAAACCTTACTGAAAATCTTATCATTTCCTTCTGCTCCTCGTTGGATTCGACACTCTTACTTATCGGTAGGACTACGATAGATCCCGTATACTTGTGGGTCATCAGGTATTGAGATACCGATGATCGAATCTCGGGCAAGTAACATACCGATGATAAAAGGAACAACGTATGTTGTTATGCGGTTTGACCGATAAAGATCTTCATAGAATATGTAGGAGCCAATATGGGCATCCAGGTCCCGCTATTGGTTATTGACCGAGAATAGTTCTAGGTCATGTCTACATAGTTCTCGAACCCGTTGGGTCCGCACGCTTAAGGTTTCGATGACAGTTATATTATGAGTTTATGAGTTTTGATGTACCGAAGGAGTTTGGAATCCCGGATGAGATCGGGGACATGACGAGGATTCTCGAAATGGTCGAGATGTAAAGATCGATATATTGGACGACTATATTCGGACATCAGAAAGGTTCCGAGTGATTCGGGTATTTTTCGGAGTACCGGGGAGTTACAGGAATTCGTATCGGGCCTTAATGGGCCATATGTGAAAGGAGAGAAAGGCCCCGGACCGACATTACACGTACGCTTATGCGAGACTGGTTCTATCGACGTGCTTTGCGCACAGGTGGCTGGCGGGTGTCTGTTTCTCCAACTTTAGTTGAACCGAGTGTGGCTACACCCGGTCCTTGCAAAGGTTAAAACAGCACTAACTTGATGAACTATCTTGAAGTTTTGATGCATAGGTAAGAACGGTTCTTGCTCAGCCCATAGCATCCACGTAAAATTTGCAACAACAAAGTAGAGGACGTCTAACTTGTTTTTGCAGGGCATGTTGTGATGTGATATGGTCAAGACGTGATGCTATATTTTATTGTATGAGATGATCCTCTTTGGTAACCGAGTTATCGGCAACTGGCAGGAGCCATATGGTTGTCGCTTTATTGTATGAAATGCAAGCGCCATGTAATTGCTTTACTTTATCACTAAGCGGTAGCGATATTCGTAGAAGCAATAGATGGCGAAACGACAACGATGCTATGATGGAGATCAAGGTGTCGCGCCGGTGACGGTGGTGATCACGACGATGCTTCAGAGATGGAGATCACAAGCGCAAGATGATGATGGCCATATCATATCACTTATATTGATTGCCTGTGATGTTTATCCTTTATGCGTCTTATCTTGCTTTGATTGACAGTAGCATTTTAAGATGATCTCTCACTAATTATCAAGAAGTGTTCTCCGAGTATGCACCGTTGTGAAAGTTCTTCGTCTTTGAGACACCACGTGATGATCGGGTGTGATAGGCTCTACGCTCAAATACAACGGGTGCAAAACTGTTGCACACGCGCGAATACTCAAAGTTAAACTTGACGAGCCTAGCATATACAGATATGGCCTCGGAACACGGATACCGAAAGGTCGAATGTGAATCATATAGTAGATATGATCAACATAGTGATGTTCACCATTGAAACTACTCCATCTCACGTGATGATCGGACATGGTTTAGTTGATTTGGATCACGTGATCACTTAGATGACTAGAGAGATGTCTGTCTAAGTGGGAGTTCTTAAGTAATATGATTAATTGAACTTAAATTTATCATGAACTTAGTCCTGGTAGTATTTTGCAAATTATGTTGTAGATCAATAGCTCGCATATGTTTATTTTGATATGTTCCTAGAGAAACTTGTGTTGAAAGATGTTAGTAGCAATGATGCGGATTGGATCTGTGATCTACGGTTTATCCTCATTGCTGCACAAAAGAATTATGTCCTTAATGCACCACTAGGTGACAGACCTATTGCAGGAGCAGATGCAGACGTTATGAACGTTTGGCTAGCTCAATATGATGACTACTTGATAGTTTAGTGCACCATGCTTAACGGCTTAGAATCGGGACTTCAAAGACGTTTTGAACGTCATGGACCATATGAGATGTTCCAGGAATTGAAGTTAATATTTCAAGCAAATACCCGAGTTGAGAGATATGAAGTCTCCAACAAGTTCTATAGCTAAAAGATGGAGGAGAATCGCTCAACTAGTGAGCATGTGCTCAGACTGTCTGGGTACTACAATCGCTTGAATCAAGTGGGAGTTAATCTTTCAGATAAGATAGTGATTGACAAAGTTCTCTAGTCACCATCACCAAGTTACTAGAACTTTGTGATGAACTATAGTATGCAAGGGATGACGAAAACGATTCCCGAGCTCTTCGTGATGTTGAAATCGATGAAGGTAGAAATCAAGAAAGAGCATCAAG
Source organism: Aegilops speltoides (assembly GCA_021437245.1). Taxonomy (NCBI): domain Eukaryota; kingdom Viridiplantae; phylum Streptophyta; class Magnoliopsida; order Poales; family Poaceae; genus Aegilops; species Aegilops speltoides. Next base: position 241,347,576 of record CM038144.1, read on the forward strand.
TGTTGATGATTGACAAGACCACTAGTTTCAAGAAAAGGGCAAAGGGAAAGAAAGGGAACTTCAAGTAAAATGACAAGCAAGTTGTCACTCTCGCGAAGAAGCCCAAAGCTGGACCAAAGCCTGAAACTGAGTGCTTCTACTGCAAAGGAAATGGTCACTGGAAGTGGAAATGCCCTGAATATTTGGTGGATAAGAAGGATGGCAAAGTAAAACAAGGGTATATTTGATATACAGGTTATTGATGAGTGCCTTACTAGTGTTTATAGTAGCCCCTGAGTATTTGATACTTGTTCGGTTGTTAAGATTGGTAACTCAAAATAGGAGTTATATAATAAACAGAGACTAGTTGAGGGGAAGTGATGATGAGTATTGGAAATAGTTCCAAGATTGATATGATCATCATCACACACTCCCTATACTTTCGGGATTAGTGTTAAACCTAAATAAATGTTATTTGGCGTTTGCGTTGAGCATGAATATGATTTGATCATGTTTATTGCAATACGGTTATTCATTTAAAGTCAGAGAATAATTGTTGTTCTGTTTACATGAATAAAACCTTCAATGGTCATACACCCAATGAAAATAGTTTGTTGGATCTCGATCGTAGTGATACACATATTCATAATATTGATGCCAAAAGATGCAAAGTTAATAATGATAGTGCAACTTATTTGTGGCACTGCCGTTTGGGTCATATCGGTGTAAAGCGCATGAAGAAACTCCATAAAAGATGGATTTTTGGAATCACTTGGTTATGGACCATTTGATGCTTGCGAACCGTGCCTTTTGTGCAAGATGACTAAAACTCCGTTCTCTAGAACAATGGAACGAGCTACTGACTTATTGGAAATAATACATACTGATGTATGCAAACCAATGAGTATTAAGGCTCGTGGTGGGTATCGTTATTTTCTCACCTTCATAGATGATTTGAGCAGATATGAGTATATCTACTTAATGAAACACAAGTCTGAAACATTTGAAAAGTTCAAAGAATTTCAGAGTGAAGTGGAGAATCATCGTAACAATAAAATAAAGTTTCTACGATCTAATCGTGGAGGAGAATATTTGAGTTACGAGTTTGGCCTTCAGTTAAAATAATGTGGAATAGTTTCACAAACTCATGCCACCTGGTACACCACAGCGTAACAGTGTGTCCGAACGTCATAACCGCACTTTATTTGATATAGTGCGATCAATGATGTCTCTTACCGATTTACCAATATCGTTTTGGGGTTATGCATTAGAGATAGCTGCATTCACATTAAAATAGGGCACCATCTAAATACGTTGAGACGACACCGTATGAACTATGGTTTAGCAATAAACCTAAGCTGTCGTTTCTTAAAGTTTGGGGCTGCGATGCTTATGTGAAAAAGCTTCAACCTGATAAGCTCGAACCCAAATCAGAGAAGTGCGTCTTCATAGAATACCCAATGGAAACTATTGGGTACACCTTCTATCACAGATCCGAAGGCAAGATATTCGTTGCTAAGAATGGATCCTTTCTAGAGAAGGAGTTTCTCTTGAAAGAAGTGAGTGGGAGAAAAGTAGAAACTTGATGAGGTAATAGTACCTTCTCCCGAATTGGAAACTAGTTCATCACTGAAATCAGTTCCAGTGATGCCTACACCAATTAGTGAGGAAGCTAATGATGATGATCATGAAACTTCAAATCAAGTTACTACAAAACCTCGTGGGTCTTCCAGAGTACGGTCCGCACCAGTGCGGTACGGTAATCCTATTTTGGAAGTCATGTTACTAGACCATGATAAACCTACGAACTATGAGGAAGCGATGATGAGCCCAGATTCCGCGAAATGGCTTGAGGCCATGAAATCTGAGATGGGGTCCATGTATGAGAACAAAGAATGGACTTTGATTGACTTGCCCGATGATCGGTGAGTCATTAAGAATAAATGGATCTTCAAGAGGAAGACGGACGCTAATAGTAGTGTTACTATCTACAAAGCTAGACTTGTCGAAAAAGGTTTTTGACAAAGTTCAAGGTGTTGAATACAATGAGATTTTCTCACTCGTATCGATGCTTAAAAGTCTGTCTGAATCATGTTAGCAAATGCCACATTTTATGAAATCTGGCAAATGGATATAAAACTGCATTCCTTAATGGATTTATTAAAGAAGAGTTGTATATGATGCAACCAGAAGGTTTTGTCGATCCTAAAGGTGCTAACAAAATATGCAAGCTCCAGCGATCCATCTATGGACTGGTGCAAGCATCTCGGAGTTGGAATATACGCTTTGATGAGTTGATCAAAGCATATAGTTTTATACAGACTTGCGATGAAGCCTGTGTTTACAATAAAGTGAGTGGGAGCACTACCGCCTTTCTGATAAATATATGTGAGTAACATATTGTTGATCAGAAATGATGTAGAATTTTTTCTGGAAAGCATAAAAGAGTATTTGAAAGGAGTTATTTAAAAGAAAGACCTCAGTAAAGCTACTTACATATTGAGCATCAAGATCTATTATGATAGATCAAGACACTTGATAAGTTTTTCAATAAAAACATACCTTGTCAAGATTTTGAAGTAGTTCAAAATGGAACAGTCAACGAAAGAGTTCTTGCCTGTGTTGCAAAGGTGTGAAATTGAGTAAGACTCAAATCCCGACCACGGCAGAAAATAGAAAAGAGAATGAAAGTCATTCCCTATGCCTCAGTCATAGGTCCTATAAAGTATGCTATGCTATGTACCAGACCTATTGTATACCTTGCTCTAATTTTGGCAAGGTAGTACAATAGTGATCTAGGAGTAGATCACTGGACATTGGTCAAGAATATCCTTAGTGAGGACTAAGGAAATATTTCTCGATTATGGAGGTGATAAAAGAGCCCATCATAAAGAGTTACGTCGGTGCAAGCTTTTACACCGATCCAGATGACTCTAAGTCTCAATCTGGATACATATTGAAAGTGGGCGCAATTAGCTAGAGTAGCTCCGTGCAGAGCATTGTAGACATAGAATATTTGCAAAATACATACGACTCTGAATGTGACAGACCCATTGACTAAGCTTCTCTCATGAGCAAAACATGATCACACCTTTACTCTTTGGGTGTTAATCACATAGCAATGTGAACTAGATTATTGACTTAGTAAACCCTTTGGGTGTTGGTCACATGACGATGTGAACTATGGGTGTTAATCATATACTGATATGAATATTGGTGTTAAATCACATGGTGATGTGAACTAGATTATTGACTCTAGTGCAAGTGGGAGACTGAAGGAAATATGCCCTAGAGGCAATAATAAAGTTATTATTTATTTCCTTATTTCATGATAAATGTTTATTATTCATGCTAGAATTGTATTAACCGGAAACATAATACATGTGTGAATACATAGAAAAACATAGTGTCACTAGTATGACTCAACTTGACTAGCTCGTTAATCAAAGATGGTTAAATTTCCTAACCATAGACATGAGTTGTCATTTGATTAACGGGATCACATCATTAGAAGAATGATGTGATTGACTTGACCCATTCTGTTAGCTTACCACTTGATCGTTTAGTATGTTGCTATTGCTTTCTTCATGACTTATACATGTTCCTACAACTATGAGATTATGCAACTCCCGTTTACCGGAGGAACACTTTGTGTGCTACCAAACGTCACAACGAATCGGGTGATTATAAAGGAGCTCTCTGGTGTCTCCGAAGGTACATGTTGGGTTGGCGATTTGAGATTAGGATTTGTCACTCTGATTGTCGGAGAGGTATCTCTGGGCCCTCTCGGTAATGCACATCACTATAAGCCTTGCAAGCAATGTGACTAATGAGTTAGTTGAAGGATGATGCATTACATAACAAGTAAAGAGACTTGCCGGTAACGAGATTGAACTAGGTATTGAGATACCGACGATCGAATCTCGGGCAAGTAACATACCGATGACAAAAGGAACAACGTATGTTGTTATGCGGTTTGACCGATAAAGATCTTAGTAGAATATGTAGGAGCCAATATGAGCATCCAGGTTCCGCTATTGGTTATTGACCGGAAACATGTCTCGGTCATGTATACATAGTTCTCGAACCCATAGGGTCCGCACGCTTAAGGTTTCGATGACAGTTATATTATGAGTTTATGAGTTTTGATGTACCGAAGGAGTTCGGAATCCCGGATGAGATCGGGGACATGACGAGGAGTCTCGAAATGGTCGAGATGTAAAGATCGATATATTGGACGACTATATTCGGACATCGGAAAGGTTCCGAGTGATTCGGGTATTTTTCGGAGTACCGGAGAGTTACAGGAATTCGTATCGGGCCTTAATGGGCCATATGTGAAAGGAGAGAAAGGCCCCAAAGGGTGGCCGCACCCCTCCCCATGGACTAGTCCGAATTGGACTAGGGAGGAGGGGCACCCCCTTCCTTCCTTCTCCTTCTCCCTTCCCTTTCCTTCTCTCCTACTCCTTCTACTTGGAAGGGCTCCTAGTTCTACTAAGAAAGGGGAATCCTACTACCGGTGGGAGTAGGACTCCCCTAGGGCACTCCATAGAGAGAGGGCCGGCCCTCCCCCTCCTCTACTCCTTTATATACAGGGAGGAGGGCACCCTTGGAGAAAACAACAATTGATCTCTTGATCTCTTAGCCGTGTGCGGTGCCCCCCTCCACCATAGTCCTCCTCGATAATATTGTAGCGGTGCTTAGGCGAAGCCCTGCGATGGTATAACATCAAGATCGTCACCATGCCGTCGTGCTAATGTAACTCTTCCCCGACATTTTGCTGGATCGGAGTACGGGGATCGTCATCGAGCTGAACGTGTGCTAGAACTCGGAGGTGCCGTAGTTTCGGTGCTTGATCGGTCGGGCCATGAAAGACGTATGACTACATCAACCGCGTTGTTCTAATGCTTCCGCTTTCGGTCTACGAGGGTACGTGGACAACACTCTCCCCTCTCGTTGCTATGCATCACCATGATCTTGCGTGTGCGTAGGATTTTTTTTGAAATTACTACGTTCCCCAACAGAGTCGGTCTACATGTCACGAACGTGATGCCTATATACATGATCATGCCTAGATAATCTCATAATTATTCGCTTTTCTATCAATTGCTCGACAGTAATTTGTTCACCCACCGTAATACTTATGCTATCTTGAGAGAAGCCTTTAGTGAAACCTATGGCCCCCGGGTCTATCTCTTATCATATTTGCTTTCAATCTATTTTTATTTGCATCTTTACTGTTTGCATCTATATTACAAAATACCAAAAATATATTTATCTCATACTATCTCTATCAGATCTCACTTTCGCAAGTGGCCGTGAAGGGATTGACAACCCCTTTATTGTGTTGGTTGCGAGTTCTTTGTATGTTTGTGTAGGTGCGTGAGACTTTTGAGAAGCCTCCTACTGGATTGATACCTTGGTTCTCAAAAACTGAGGGAAATACTTACGCTACTATTGCTGCATCACCCTTTCCTCTTCAAGGAAAACCAACGCAAGCTCAAGACGTAGCAAGAAGGATTTCTGGCGCCGTTGCCGGGGAGATCTTCGCTCAAGTCAAGACATACCAAGTACCTATCACAAACTCATCTCCCTCGATTTACATTATTTGCCATTTGCCTCTCGTTTTCCTCTCCCCACTTCACCCTTGCCGCTTTATTCGCCCTCTCTTTCCCAATCTCCTCCTCTCTTTTTTGCTTGCCTTTTTCTGTTTGCTTGTGTGTTGGATTACTTGTTGCCATGGCGCAAGATAATACCAAATTGTGTGATTTGTCGAATACCAATAATAATGATTTCCTTAGTACTCCGATTGCTCCTCTTAATGATGTTGAGTCTTGTGAAATCAATACTGCTTTGCCGAATCTTGTTATGAAAGATCAATTTGCCGGCCTTCCTAGTGAAGATGCCGCTATTCAACTAAACAACTTTTTTGATTTGTATGATATGCAAAAGAAGAAAGATACAGATAACAATATTGTCAAATTGAAGTTATTTCCGTTTTCACTTAGAGATCATGCTAAAGTTTGGTTTTCGTCTTTGCCTAAAAATAGTATTGATTCTTGGAACAAGTGCACAGATGCTTTTATCTCTAAGTATTTTCCTCCCGCTAAGATTATCACTCTTAGGAACGATATTATGAATTTTAAACAACTTGATCATGAGCATGTTGCCCAATCTTGTGAAAGAATGAAATTGATGATTCACAATTGCCCTACTCATGGTTTGAATTTATGGATGATCATACAAAATTTTTATGCCGGTTTGAACTTTGCTTCTAGAAATCTCTTAGATTCGGCCGCGGAAGGCACGTTTATGGAAATCACGTTAGGAGATGCTACAAAACTTCTTGATAATATTATGGCTAATTATTCTCAATGGCACACCGAAAGATCTTCTAGTAAAAAGTGCATGCTATAGAAGAAATCAATGTTTTGAGTGGAAAGATGGATGAACTTATGAAATTGTTTGCTACTAAAAATACTCCTCTTGATCCCAATGATATGCCCTTGTCTACTTTGGTTGAGAATAATAATGAATCTATGGATGTGATTTTTTTTGGTAGGAATAGTTTTGGAAACAATGCTTATAGAGGAAACTTTAATGCTAGACCGTTCCCTAGTAATTCCTCTAATAATTATGGAAATTCCTACAATAATTCTTATGGTAATTTTAATAAGATACCCTCTGATTTTGAGAATAGTGTGAAAGAATTTATGATTTCTCAAAAGAATTTTAATGCTTTGCTTGAAGAAAAATTGCTCAAAGTTGATGATTTGGCTAGGAACGTTGATAGACTTTCGCTTGATGTTGATTCTCTTAAACTTAGATCTTCTCCTCCTAAGCATGATATCAATGAGTCTCTCAAAGCAATGAGAATTTTCATTGATGAGTGCAAGGAAGAACCGCTAGATTGCGTGCTAAGAAAGATTGCTTTGTAAAAGCATGTTCTTCTAGTTTCCATGAAAATAATGATGAAGATCTTAAAGTTACTGATGTGTCTCCTTTTAGATCTATGTTTTGCAATATGAATCTTGATAATTATGGGACTGATGATGAGTCAACTTTGCCTAGAAGGCGTCCCAAGAATTCAAAGTTTTTAGATCTTGATGCTAAATTTGGTAAAAGTGGGATTGGAGAGATCACATCTTTAAATAGCATTGAACCCACTATCTTGGATTTCAAGGAATTTGATTATGATAATTGTTCTTTAGAAGGTTGTATTTCCTTGTTGCAATCCGTTGTTAATTCTCCTCATGCTTATAGTAAAAATAAAGCTTTCATCAAACATATCGTTGATGCCTTGATGCAATCTTATGATGAAAAACTTAATTTGGAAGTTTCTATACCTAGAAAACTTAGTGATGAGTGGGAACCTACTATAAAAATTAGAATTAAAGATCATGAGTGTTTTGCTTTGTGTGATTTGGGTGCTAGTGTTTCCACGATTCCGAAAACTTTATGTGATATTCTAGGTTTCCATGATCTTGATGATTGCTCTTTAAATTTGCACCTTGTGGATTCCACCATTAAAAAGCCAATGGGAAGAATCAATGATGTTCTCATTGTTGCAAATAGAAATTTGGTGCCCGTAGATTTTATCGTTCTTGATATAGATTGCAATCTTTCTTGCCCTATTATTCTTGATAGACCTTTTGTTAGAACGATTGGTGCGATTATTGATATGAAGAAAGGGAATATTAGATTCGAATTTCCATTAAAGAAAGGCATGGAGCACTTTCCAAGAAAGAAAGTCAAATTACCTTATGAATCTATCATGCGGGCTACTTATGAATTTAGTGCCAAAGATGGCACTCGTTAGATCTATCTTCACTTTTATGCCTAGCTAGGGGCGTTAAACGATAGCGCTAGTTGGAAGGCAACCCAATTTTCTTTGTGTTTTTTGTTTTTGTTCCTGTTTAGTAACAAATCTTGCATCTACCTTATGTTTAGATGTGTTTTTATCTTTTAATTATTGTTTGTGCCAAGTAGAACCTATAGGATAACCAATGATGATAGTTGATTTGATTCTGCTGAAAAACAAAAACTTTGTGCGCATGAAATTAGTTTTGTTAAATCGCAGTAACGTGCTTTTGCGTTGATTTTTTTTGATTCTGATCAATAGGCAAATTGTCCAGGACTTCCTATTTTTGTAGGATTTGTAGAGTTCCAGAAGTTTGCGTTAGTTACAGATTGCTACAAACTGTTCTGTTTTTGACAGATTCTGTTTTTCGTGTGTTGTTTGCTTATTTTGATGCATCTATGGCTAGTATAAAGTGGTATGAACCATATAGAACTTGGAATACAGTAGGTTTAACACCAAAATAAATAAAGAATGAGTTCATTACAGTACCTTATGTGGTGGTTTTGTTTTCTTTCACTAACGGAGCTTATAAGATTTCCTGTTGAGTTTTGTGTTGTGAAGTTTTCAAGTTTTGGGTAAAGCTTTTATGGACTATGGAATAAGGAGTGGCAAGAGCCTAAGCTTGGGGATGCCCAAGACACCCCAAGATATTCAAGAATAGCCAAAAGCCTAAGCTTGGGGATGCCCCGGGAAGGCATCCCCTCTTTCGTCTTCGTTCATTGGTAACTTTACTTGGAGCTATATTTTTATTCTCCACATGGTATATGTTTTGCTTGGAGCGTCATGTATTATATTAGTCTTTGCTTTTTAGTTTACCACAATCATCCTTGCTGTACACACCTTTTGGGAGAAGCCTATTTGATTAGAATTTGCTAGAATACTCTATGTACTTCACTTATATCTTTTGAGCTTGATAGTTTTTGGTCCAGTGCTTCACTTATATCTTTTAGAGCACGTCGGTGACTTATTTTTGTAGAAATTGCTAGTCTCTCATGCTTCACTTATATCTTTTTGAGAGTCTTTTAGAACAACATGGTATTTGCTATGGTTGTAAAATTGGTCCTAGAATGGTAGGCATCCAGGTTGGGTATAATAAAAACTATCATAGGAAGTGAATTGGATACTATGATCAATTTGATACTTGATAATTGTTTTGAGATATGGAGGTAGTGATATTAAAGTCATGCTAGTTGGGTGATTATGAATTTAAAGAATGCTTGTGTTGAAGTTAGCAAGTCCCGTAGCATGCACGTATGGTTAAAGTTGTGTAACAAATTTAAGACATGAAGTGTACCTGGCTTGTGCATACTTATGAGTGGCGGTCGGGGACGGCCGATGGTCTTTTCCTACCAATCTATCCCCCTAGGAGCATGCGCGTAGTGCTTGATTTTTGATGACTTCTAAATTTTGCAATAAGTATATGAGTTCTTTTGACTAATGTTGAGTCCATGGATTATACGCACTTTTACCTTTCCACCATTGCTAGCCTCTTGATGCAGTGCATTGCCCTTTCTCACCTTGAGAGTTGGTGCAAACTTTTTGCGGTGCATCCAAACCCCGTGATACGATACGCTCTATCACACATAAACCTCCTTATATCTTCGTCAAAACAGCCACCATACCTACCTATTATGGCATTTCCATAGCCATTCCGAGATATATTGCCATGCAACTTTCCACCGTCCTGTTTATCATCATCATGACATACTTTACTTTTGTCATATTGCCATTGCATGATCATGTAGTTGACATCGTATTTGTGGCAAAGCCACCATGCATTAATTTTCATACATGTCACTCTTGATTCATTGCACCATCCCGGTACACCACCGGAGGCATTCATATAGAGTCATATCTTGTTCTAGTTTTGAGTTGTAATTCATATGTTGTAATCAATAAAAGTGTGATGATCATCATTATTAGAGCATTGCCTAGAAAGAAAAAAATAAAAAAAGAAAGGCCAAAAAAGGAAAAAGGACCCCCCCCCAGAAAAAAGAAAAAAAAGAAAATAAATAAAAGGGCAATGTTACTATCTCTTTTCCACACTTGTGCTTCAAAGTAGCACCTTGTTCTTCATGTAGTGAGTCTCATATATTGTGCTTCAAAGAAGCACCATGTTTTTCATATAGTGAGTCTCATAAGTTGTCTTTTTCATACTAGTGGGAATTTTTCATTATAGAACTTGGCTTGTATATCCTACGATGGGCTTCCTCAAATGCCCTAAGTCTTCGTGAGCAAGCAAGTTGGATGCACACCCACTAGTTTTCTTTTGTAGAGCATTCTTTTATAGCTCTAGTGCATCCGTTGCATGGCAATCCCTAATCTTCATGTTGACATCAATTGATGGGCATCTCCATAGCCCGTTGATTATCCTCGTCAATGTGAGACTTTCTCCTTTTTTGTCTTCTCCACACAATCCCCATCATCATATTCTATTCCACCCATAGTGCTATATCCATGGCTCACGCTCATGTATTGTGTGAAGGTTGAAAAAGTTTGAGATTATTTATGTACGAAACAACTGCTTGGCTTGTCATCGGGGGTGTAGAAGTTGGGAACATCTTTGTGTGATGAAAATGAAGCATAGCCTAACTATATGATTTTGTAGGGATGAACTTTCTTTTGCCATGTTATTTTGAGAAGACATGATTACTTTGATTAGTATGCTTGAAGTGTTACTATTTCTTGTATCAATATGAACTTTTATTTTGAATCATTTGGATCTGAACATTCATGCCTCAATAAAGAAAATTACATTGAGAATTATGCTAGGTAGCATTCCGCACCAAAAATTCTCCTTTTATCATTTACCTACTCGAGGACGAGCAGGAATTAAGCTTGGGGATGCTTGATACATCTTGTAGCGACCCGACCTCAGACGGTCAAGTCTCTGTGCTTACGTGTCATCCCTGGATCGGTATGCTGACACACACAGTACTTGAGGATTTATAACAGAGGTAAATCACATGTATAAAGTAACGTAAATACTATTACCTCAATCCAAATAGCGGAAGTAACAAGGTTGTGGATTCCCATAACACCAACGGCAAAGTTGAGTGTAGAAATCATAACCCTAACGTATCACTTACTCGTCGTAAGATCCTGCAACATGAGACGTTGCAGCCACAGAGGGTCAGTACATTGAATGTACTGGCAAATTCACACCATAGAGCAATGATGAAAAAGGCTATCACTACATGCATATTTGGCTGGTGGAAAAGCTCTATGGTTATAATGTTTTTGCGAAAAGCCAATTTTTCCCTACTACAAAGGAATAAATTTATTTAACTATCATGGTGGTTGTTAAACATTGAGAATGGTTGACAACATTCTCAATCCCAATTAAAGGTACTCATTAAAACACAACAATATTAATTATAGTAACATGATGAGATTCACATGACAATCAAGTACTAGATACTCAAAACGTCCATAACCGGGGACACGGCTAATCATGATTAGTTTGTACACTCTGCAGAGGTTTGCGCACTTTTCCCCACAAGACTCGATCGCCTCCGTTTGGTTTCTCGCACTACATGGTGTTTGAGAAACGTATGACCGAGACATAGTCTTTCAGAAGCGCTAGCACCTTACGATGGGTAGACCGATACACCTACATCCCCTACATCTGCTAGTCTACCACTATAAGAGTTCGCACGACTTAGTCAACTATGCCAGAGCCCATAATGGCTTGTGGCTGCACACGTAAGTTTCTAGTTTGAATAATCTCATGGTCCCTTTGAGCCTGGGTGGCGGTCCGAAGAAAAACAGGCAAGTCCTGGAAACCCAGGTGCCTAGAAAGGCAAGTCCTGGCGTAACCAGGTGCCTCAATCCACCCAGATGTGTGTTTAAGTTGCCACCTTAAATAAACCATTAATTAACAATCTCACATCTGTCATGGAAATTCACTCACCCAATCCACGTATACTAGCATAGCATGGCATAATAAGCAAACGCAGAAGTAACTCCCAAAGGTTTCATAAGTAAAACAGGTAATAGGTACTACCTCATCTACTTCCCATCCCACAATTTAATTAGATCCTAATCATGCAATGTTTGAGGATTGATCTAATGCATGAAAACTGGGTAGTAGAAAAGGGTATGATCAAAGTATGAACTTGCCTGCAATGTTGATGAAGATGATTCGCACCCAAAACTCTTGATAGTTCTATTCGTCACACTCTGGTCAATCTATCGTGAGCAAGCAATAGTAACCACACATAAGCAATCACTCAAAAGATCGGAAAGAACCGAAGAGAACAACTCGGAAAACATCAAAACCAAGACAATAACTCTTGCAGCATAAAACAATTTCTAACAGTACCAAAATTATGTGAATTTGGCCTTATCAGAAAGTTTAGGTCAAGAGCTTCGAGATGCAAAAAGAATCAACTCAAACGGAGTTATAAAACTCAAGCTATGATCAAACGAAGTTTAAATTCAAATCAGATCTAATTCAAATTTTAAACTTTTAAAAACATGTTCAAGTTGTTTATCTGGATAGAGGGGATCATAACGAAGAAGTGGGCGTTGGTTTCATTGGATTTGGACAAATGAGTAAAAAGATGTGAGTGTTTGAAGTACAGGGACTAATCTGTGAAGAAAATTATCACGAATAGGTCCCTGGCCGAAATTAAAAAAAAAGAAAAACCTATCGAGCTTAACGCCGCCATGTATATATAGCGATGAAAACCGTTCTTCATGATCATAACTAGCGAACGTCCACTAACTAACCTAACTAAAAAAAAAAGCTGTTCTAATAATATAAAACCGATTTAAACAACGAAAACCGAAGGGTTAACGGTTTATAGGTTCACCAAATAAAACCGCGGTGGCGGTGAACGAACTCCGCGAAGTCGCGGCGCGCTCGGCGTTAGGCGGCGATGGCGCGGCGGCATTTAAGAAGATTACAGGCGGCGGCTACGCAAGCAGGCAAGCAGCGTGAGGCAAGCAAGCGGGCGGCGGGCGAGCGCGGCGAGGCAAAGAAGAATGGCGGCAATGGCGCGGATGGCGGTGGCGGGCGAACGCGCGAGGGGGAGCGGAGGCGGCGGCAAATCGGGGAGGGAGGTCGGGCGCTTTAGGAGGAGGAGGGCGGCGTTAGGCGTGGGCGAGGGAGGGGCGCGCGCGGCCACGGCGGCGGCGATGGCGTCTTGGGAGGCGGAGTCGGGACGGCGGCGGCTTGCTGGGCCATGGCTGGCTCTGGTCTTTGGGCGGCCCGGTCGGCAGGGATTTTTTAAGCAGACATTAAATAAAATAAAACCAATAAAATAAAAATATAACCTAGGCATATAATATACCGAAATTTGCAGAAAAAGATTTCCTACAACTTGGACATTTATCTAGAGTCAAATAAAATACACACAAATTCAAAAAAAGCAAAGAGTGCTTCTGCCCTAGTAAAATTCAATAAAAATCATTTTAAAAATACCAAAATTAATTCAAATTTATTTCTCTCCAATTTTATGATGTAGGGAATCATGTTACCCTAATTTCTGTATATTTTATTTTTGGATAAAAATAATTTGAATAATACTCAAATAACTCCAAATTGAAAAATAAATTCAAAAGAACTTTGAATTTAATTCTTTGAAACTCCCAACTCATATTTCATATATTTTGAAGAAGTCATTTTATCTTCTCTCATGAAAATCATTGAGTTGCGTGAAGTTTATGAATCGAAATATTTCCAAATGAAATTCAAATATTTTCAAATACCCTTTCATTTAATTAAATGGAAGAAGTCATATCATCTTTGCTCAAGGGTTTTGTATTTGAAAAGAATTTGAACTCACGGAGATCATAAAAGCAAGATGAAAGTTTGGGAAAGTCCTTTTATTCCCTCTCATTTAACTTTCAAAAAGTTTCGAATTGCACTCAATTTCACACAATCAAACAAAAAATCAATCAAATCTACCGCAGACCACCATATTAGCGGTCTCCTTGGAGTCCTGAAGCTGCTCGAGGGCATCGTCCTTGGTGCGCCTCCTCGAGGCTTGATGCTTCTACTGGAAAAAATGCTTCCTTTTCTTGAGATGAGGAAAATTACTTCCCTTTCTACAGGAAAAGATGGTTCTGTTAAATAAATTACTTCGCAAGCTAAAGGCTCGTGGCTCCGAAGTACTAATATTCTCTAAGGTCTTGATTCTCTTTACATTACTCATGCACCTAGCTTCATTGCTTCAGAAAGCATCATGACTATGATAAAAATATGATAGCAATCATGAGTTATGGAAATTCTGCTTGTGAGGTGGTTTTGTGCCCATGCTGACATTCTATCTGGAGTTTTGTGACCCATTTTATATGTTTATACCATAATTTTTTGTACATGCTTGCCATTTGAGTATTTGAACATAGTTGTGTATCCTGCAGATGACCCATCTTTTAGACATCTTGGAAGATTAGCAAATGTACAGAGGGTATCAGTATTGCTAGATTGATCGGAATACTGGTGGCAATGATCGTGATCCTTTTGTTTAAACTTTCAAAATGCCAAGGAGTGAATGGTTCATCTTCTTACTTTCAACTAGGGAAAGTGGTGGGATCTTCTTTTAATGCAATAGGGAATTATCTTTTTTGTATCAGGTAAATAGTTCCTTTCTCACACTTTTTTCGCATCGAGATCGTAATCTTCTTTGTTGTGTGGTGTTCTATGCTCTCTTGTGTTCCTTTTGCTTTTTTGGGCTTCTTCTCATTCTTCTTTGGCACCTACGCTCTGCTTGGGGAAACTTTGTACATGGCAATACATAGACTGGAATTGAGATTTGGATCAATTTTGTTCGTTTTCCTTTGTACTGATGTTGCCATTATTTGTGTGATGGAGCCGTTATATTGTACAAAGGGAAGAGATAGTGATAGAGATTGGAAGGAAATTACTAACTACTGTATTTGTGTTTTAATTGTTTGTTGTCAAAGCTTATTGTTTATTGGTTGTTGTTGCAGATTGTTGTGATGGAAAGTAAATTTTGATTATTTCAAAGTAATGTCAGGTTGAATAATTTGAACTAGATTACAACATGTTCATCTTGATGACGATGAGTCTGAACACGATTAACATGATCGTGCAATTTTTAGTGACTAAAACAGGTGGGTGAGGTATTTTTACTCCCGTTGCAACGCACGGGCATTTGTGCTAGTAACTCCAAATTGAAAAATAAATTCAAAAGAACTTTGAATTTAATTCTTTGAAACTCCCAACTCATATTTCATATATTTTGAAGAAGTCATTTTATCTTCTCTCATGAAAATCATTGAGTTGCGTGAAGTTTACGAATCGAAATATTTCCAAATGAAATTCAAATATTTTCAAATACCCTTTCATTTAATTAAATGGAAGAAGTCATATCATCTTTGCTCAAGGGTTTTGTATTTGAAAAGAATTTGAACTCACGGAGATCATAAAAGCAAGATGAAAGTTTGGGAAAGTCCTTTTATTCCCTCTCATTTAACTTTCAAAAAGTTTCGAATTGCACTGAATTTCACACAATCAAACAAAAAATCAATCAAATCTATCTATTTAATATAACATTCCAAAATTTAGAATTTTGGGATGTTACAAACCTACCACCCTTAAAATGAATCTCGTCCTCGAGATTCGGAGAGGCTAGCAAGAAATAGGTTAGGGTAGGGGGGTCTTCAAAATCCATCGATCATCTCCGGGGTCTCGGGTGCTACCACCCTTAGAAGTATTGTTAAGGTTCCATCAAAACTCTTATACTCCATCCTTATTGTTGGCAGTGTTGAGTTTACAAGTGATGAGATGGGCCATAACCCACAGGCCCCAGGACCTGCCAAGAAACAAGCACACTCTTGCTGAAGGAAAACCCATGGAAGAGGATATGCCTTTACCCACAGATGATTTTATAGGAGTTTACGCAAAACCTGAGAGTTGATAAGGAACGATAGATGTTTGTTTGGCTTGCAGAATTAATGGATTTATCCGAACTTGGTTCGTTGACAAGAGAAATTCTGCAATGCTTGTGAGGATGACCGAGTGTTATAATGCGAGATTCGCTAAACCATATACAAGATAATGATTTGGGTGCGGGATGGATTGATCACCATACCGACTTACTCTTATTATTCGCCTTGCTATATGGGATGGTAAATCTGAGTGACTTACCTATAGTAGTGAGACGACGATATCAAACCTTGTTTGAACCATAGAATGGTATAGCAATTTTTCCCCTTGTACACGGCAGTTGTTGCCAACCGTAGGTTATACGGTGAGGTTCAGCCCAGACCCGTTTTCTGCAGGAGAAACCATAAATTAATGACCACCAGGAGATGTCGATATTTGTTTAGTATTGGCGCCAGACCCGTCCGCTAAGAAGACCCAGTCTCGGAATAACCTTACCAGGATGAAATGGATACATGAATTAAGAAAAGGTTATGCCGCTACCAGAAGAGCCCAGAGAGGGAATACTTCCCAAGATGAACTCATTCTCTGGGCAACTGATCATTATTCCAACATTCAACTTCCTGGCATCCATAAATCTGACCAATTGCAATGTCTTTCTTCCTTCTATTGCACCAAACTAGGACATGATTACTCAGACTCATCATGGAATTTCCATTGATCCATATTTCCAACATCATACCTCCTTTATATTCATTAATATTTCTTTTCTTCATGCTCTTGGGGGTATCCAACATATCGAGACAAAACTCATACTTATTTTGTCCAAGGTCCACTCCGTGGAACATCATTATCCTTTCCAGGGGTCAAGTGTCCTTACAGGGGAATAGTGACCATCTCTGCATGGCACTTCTTCAACTGGGAAACATGAAACACATCATGAACTTCTGACAGTCCCTCGGGTGACTCCAATTTGTTGGCCACTTCTCCCATACGCTCCAAAACTTGGTATGGTCCTACAAATCTCGGGGCTAACTTTCCCTTAACTCCAAAGCGTTTAACTCCTCGCAGAGGGAACACACGAAGACATGCTCTGTCTCTAATTTCATAGACTATCTCCTTGCGTTTTTGATTCTGCATAACTCTTTTGCCTGGACTGAGCTACCTTCAGTCTATCTCGAATCAACTTAACATTCTCTTCTGACTCCTTTATCACATTTGGTCCAAACAACTGACGGTCTCCAACTTCATCCCACATCAACGGTGTCTGGATCCTTATCCCATACAAAGCTTTAAAAGGGGCCATCTTCAAACTGGCTTGGTAACTGTTGTTGTATGAGAAGTCCGCGTAAGGTAGATTATCATCCCTACTAAATCCATAATTTAGCGCACATGATCTCAACATGTCCTCAAGAATCTGATTGACTCTCTCGATTTATCCATCTGTCTGCGGATGAAAGGTTGTACTGAACTCTAGCCTAGTACCCAAAGTGTGGTGCAGCTGATTCCAAAACTTTGAGGTAAACCGTGTTCCTCTATCGATGGTCCTCGGAACTCCATGCAGACATACATCCTGGTCAAATATATCTGGGCCAACTTCGCACTTGTATAGGTGGTTTTCACTGGGATAAAGTGAGCCATTTTGGTCAAGCAAATCAACTACTACCCAGATAGAATCATATCCCAATCGGGTTCTGGGAAATCCGGTAATGCAATCCATGCCAAGCTTATCCCCACTTCCATTCGGGTATCGGCATAGGCCCTAGTAATCCTGCTGGCTTCTGATGCTCTGCTCTTACTCTCTCTGGCATACATCACCTACGACTACATACTCCATAATATCCTTCTTCATACCAGTCCACCAGAAACGCTCCTTAAAATCAAAATACATCTTGGTGTTTCCAGGGCGAATCGAGTATGGTGAGTCATGAGCCTCTTGAAGTATTTACTTCCTGATCTTTGCATTATTGGGAACATATACACGGTCCTCAAACCATAAGATGTCATGCTCATCCTTACGAAAACCTTTGGTCTTTCCTTTGCTCATCCTCTCTTTTATCTCAGCAATCTCTTTGTCATACTTCTGAGCTTCACGAATCTTTTCCAACAAAGTAGATTGAACTTCCATTGCTGCAACAAAACCTTTGGGAACAAACTCCAACCGAGGTTCCTTGAAAATCCTCGACTAACTCTTTGGTAATCCCTCGCTTATGAGGGTATTCATCCTGGTGTTCTTTATGGTTGTGTCCTATTTCTCCACAAAGCTTGCATGCACAGGGTTTCTTCATATCACTTCCATAAGGCTTCAACTTATGGGACACAAAACGAGACCTTTGCAGAGTCTTCTTCTCAAGTGATTACTCCTTGCCATCCATTGATGGTTTGGTGCATCCTCCACCAAGTAGTAGCAACTCTTGCAAAGCACCGAAGAGCATGTTGGTTCATATCCTTTCCGACTGCAGGGTTATTCTTTATGTGATCCTCCATGTTTTGAATCCATCGGTCCGTCTCCAATTGACTCATCGGCCCAGAAAATATAAGCTCATCTCCATTCATCCTCTATTGGGTCCATGGGTTTGGGGTGGGATAAGAGAGATCGAGAGGGATGCACACAATACAAACAAAAGTTTTGAAAAGGGCAGATTTTATTGTGGCTGTCGGAAAAACAACAAGCAAATGATAGCTCACAAACGTCGCATCTAACATGGGTATAACGGGGTTGGGTCTTCTAATGGTCTATAGATCTCAACGCCATCAAACTCTTCAAGTCTTGGTCATGTCTTCGATGGCTCCTGCTGATCATGCTTGTCCTTCTCAAGTTCTTTTGCCAAATCATCTCTATTGATGTGAAGTCTCTCATGACGTCCTTTAATATTTCTGGGGTTGCATTTCAAACTTCTGGGTTTCAATCTCCTTGACATGAATCATGTCCTTCTATCCTTGAGCTCGGTATCTCGAGGTTTTGCTCCTCCAGCTTGGCTACTTCAGCTTCTGATTCCTGAGTTCTTCACGAATTTCCTCCTTGAAAAATATAGCTTCCTGCATGTCCATCTTAAACTTCTTGATGTAATACTACAGATTCCCGGTGATACACCAGCTAAGGTTAAAACTGCATCCTTTGCTGATGGGCGCTCCATCAGTCTTCTACCATCAAATCCTTCCATGCATCTGCATGCTTAACTCAGCCTGGTGATAATAGTATAAGCGGGCAATAACATCATGGATAACCATGTTTATGCCCATGTTACTGCCATGAGCTATCATTCCATAATTGTTATCTCCTGCCTTGGGGCTTTCTTGACAAAACATTTGAGTTATAACGCTCCATGTTCTGGTCTTTCTCCGATACACCTTGATCCCTGGTATTGACAACTTCCATAGTCTGCCAAGTTCCATAAGGGTAGCCTTTCTAGGTTATACTAAATCTAGAAATTCTTCATAGCCTCCAATTCCTCATAGTCTTCGGAGTTTCAACTGTTGCAGTTTTCCAATTATAATGCTTGGTAAAATACTCTTCATTCCGAAGTGGTCTTGGTTGTCCGATATCTTGTACTTCTTGAAGTGGTCTCATCAGTCGAATCTTCGAGTGGTCAAAAGGGAAAAGGGGTATGGTCTCACTAGAAGGGAATATTTGAATAAGTTCAAAAGAGAAGAGAGGTAAAAGATCCTTTTGAAAAAAATGAAGTTGTAGAGAAAAATCTTTCCTATTGGCTTGCCAGTTTCTAGGGTCACGTCCTACAGTCAACATGTGCTCTGATACCATCTTGTAGCGACCCGACCTCAGACGGTCAAGTCTCTGTGCTTACGTGTCATCCCTGGATCGGTATGCTGACACACACAGTACTCGAGGATTTATAACAGAGGTAAATCACATGTATAAAGTAACGTAAATACTATTACCTCAATCCAAATAGCGGAAGTAACAAGGTTGTGGATTCCCATAACACCAACGACAAAGTTGAGTGTAGAAATCGTAACCCTAACGTATCACTTACTCGTCGTAAGATCCTGCAACATGAGATGTTGCAGCCACAGAGGGTCAGTACATTGAATGTACTGGCAAATTCACACCATAGAGCAATGATGAAAAAGGCTATCACTACATGCATATTTGGCTGGTGGAAAAGCTCTATGGTTATAATGTTTTTGCGAAAAGAAAATTTTTCCCTACTGCAAAGGAATAAATTTATTTAACTATCATGGTGGTTGTTAAACATTGAGAATGGTTGACAGCATTCTCAAGCCCAATTAAAGGTACTCATTAAAACCCAACAATATTAATTATAGTAACATGATGAGATTCACATGATAATCAAGTACTAGATACTCAAAACATCCATAACCGGGGACATGGCTAATCATGATTAGTTTGTACACTCTGCAGAGGTTTGCGCACTTTTCCCCACAAGACTCCATCGCCTCCGTTTGGTTTCTCGCACTACATGGTGTTTGAGAAATGGATGACCAAGACATAGTCTTTCAGAAGCGCTAGCACCTTACAATGGGTAGACCGATACACCTACATCCCCTACATCGCTAGTCTACCACTATAAGAGTTCATGACGACTTAGTCAACTATGCCGAGCCCATAATGGCTTGTGGTGCACACGAAGTTTCTAGTTTGAATAATCTCATGATCCCTTTGAGCACGGGTGGCGGTCCAAGAAAACAGCAAGTCCTCGAAACCTGTGTGCCTAGACAGCAAGTCTGGCGTAACCAGTGCCTCAATCCACCCGGATGTGTGTTTAAGTTGCCACCTTAAATAAACCATTAATTAACAATCTCACATCTGTCATGGAAATTCACTCACCCAATCCACGTCTACTAGCATAGCATGGCATAATAAGCAAATGCAGAAGTAACTCCCAAAGGTTTCATAAGTAAAACAGGTAATAGGTACTACCTCATCTACTTCCCATCCCACAATTTAATTAGATCCTAATCATGCAATGTTTGAGGATTGATCTAATGCATGAAAACTGGGTAGTAGAAAAGGGTATGATCAAAGTGTCAACTTGCCTGCAATGTTGATGAAGATGATTCGCACTCAAAACTCTTGATAGTTCTATTCGTCACACTCCGGTCAATCTATCGTGAGCAAGCAATAGTAACCACACATAAGCAATCACTCAAAAGATCGGAAAGAACGAAGAGAACAACTCGGAAAACATCACAACCAAGCAAATAACTCTTGCAGCATAAAACAATTTCTAACAGTACCAAAATTATGTGAATTTGGCCTTATCAGAAAGTTTAGGTCAAGAGCTTCGAGATGCAAAAAGAATCAACTCAAACGGAGTTATAAAACTCAAGCTATGATCAAACGAAGTTCAAATTCAAATCTGATCTAATTCAAATTTTAAACTTTCAAAAACATGTTCAAGTTGTTTATCTGGATAGAGGGGATCATAATGAAGAAGTGGGCGTTGGTTTCATTGGATTTGGACAAATGAGTAAAAAGATGTGAGTGTTTGAAGTACAGGGACTAATCTGTGAAGAAAATTATCACGAATAGGTCCCTGGCCGAAATTAAAAAAAAAAAACCTATCGAGCGAACGCTCGCTACAGAAGCATAAGCGATGAAAACCGTTCGCTAATAAACATAACTAGCGAACGTCCACTAACTAACCTAACTAAAAAAATAAAACCGTTCTAATAATATAAAACCGACTAAACAACGAAAACCGAGCGGGTTAACGGTTTATACCGGTTCACCAAATAAAACCGACGGTGGCGGTGAACGAACTTTGGCGAAGTCGCGCGCTCGGCGTTGGCAGCGATGATAGCGGCATGGCGACAGCGATTACGCTGGCGACGCACTACGGCAAAGTAAGCAGCTGGCAGGCAAGCAAGCGGCGGCATGAGCGCGGCGCAGTAAAGAGCGGCCAATGGCGGGCGGGCGGATCTCTGGCGGCGGCGGCGAATGCGGCGAGGGGGAGCGGAGGCGGCGGCGAACGGGATCCGGGGTCCGGCGGTTATAGGAGGAAGGCGGCGTTAGGCGTGGGCGAGGCAAGGAGGCGTGTTCGACGCAGTCCTGGCGGCGGCGATAAGCGGGAGGCGGAGTCGGGATGAAGGCGGCGGCTTGTCGGGCCATGGCTGGCTCGGGTCTTTGGGCCGCCCGGTCGAGGGAATTTTTAAACAGACATTAAATAAAATAAAACCAATAAAATAAAAATACAACCTAGGCATATAATATACCGAAATTTGCAGAAAAAGATTTCCTACAACTTGGACATTTATCTATAGTCAAATAAAATACACACAAATTCAAATAAAGCAAAGAGTGCTTCTGGCCTAGTAAAATTCAATAAAAATCATTTTAAAAATACCAAAATTAATTCAAATTTATTTCTCTCCAATTTTATGATGTAGGGAATCATGTTACCCTAATTTCTGTATATTTTATTTTGGAGAAAAATAATTTGAATAATACTCAAATAACTCCAAATTGAAAAATAAATTCAAAAGAACTTTGAATTTAATTCTTTGAAACTCCCAACTCATATTTTATATATTTTGAAGAAGTCATTTTATCTTCTCTCATGAACATCATTGAGTTGCGTGAAGTTTATGAATCGAAATATTTCCAAATGAAATTCAAATATTTTCAAATACCCTTTCATTTAATTAAATGGAAGAAGTCATATCATCTTCGCTCAAGGGTTTTGTATTTGAAAAGAATTTGAACTCACGGAGATCATAAAAGCAAGATGAAAGTTTGGGAAAGTCCTTTTATTCCCTCTCATTTAACTTTCAAAAAGTTTCGAATTGCACTCAATTTCACACAATCAAACAAAAAATCAATCAAATCTATCTATTTAATATAACATTCCAAAATTTAGAATTTTGGGATGTTACACATCTCCAACGGAGTCCAAACGGAATGAAACCTTTGGGAGTGTGATTTTTGGAATGAACGTGATCCAGAGGACTTGGAGTGCACGTCAAGAAGCAGCCGAGGCATCCACGAGATAGGAGGGTGCGCCCCCTCCTATAGGGCACGCCCCCTGTCTCGTGGGCCCCTCGGGTGGCCACCGACGTACTTCTTCCTCCTATATAAGCCCACGTACCCCGAAAGCATCCAGGGAGCCAACGAAACACAATTTCCACCGCCGTAACCTTATGTATCCGCGAGAACCCATCTTGGAGCCTTCGTCGGCGCTCCGCCGGAGGGGGGATCGACCATGGAGGGCTTCTATATCAACACTATAGCCCCTTCGATGAGTTTTGGGTAGTTTACCACAGACCTATGGGTCCATAGTTATTAGCTAGATGGCTTCTTCTCTCTTTTTGGATCTCAATACAATGTTCTCCCCCTCTCTTGTGGAGATCTATTCGATGTAAACTCTTTTTGTGGTGTGTTTGTCAAGATCCGATGAATTGTGGGTTTATGATCAAGTTTGTCTATGAATAATATTTGAATCTTCTCTGAATTCTTTTATGTGTGATTGAGTTATCTTTGCAAGTCTCTTCGAATTATCAATTTGGTTTGGCCTACTAGATTGATATTTCTTGCCATGGGAGAAGTGCTTAGCTTTGGGTTTAATCTTGCGGTGTCGTTACCCTGTGACAAAAAGGGTTGCAAGGCACGTATTGTATTGTTGCCATCGAGGATAAAAAGATGGGGTTTATATCATATTGCTTGAGTTTATCCCTCTACATCATGTCATCTTGCTTAAAGCGTTACTCTGTTCTTATGAACTTAATACTCTAGATGCGGGCAGGAGTCGGTCGATGTGTGGAGTAATAGTAGTAGATGCAGGCAGGAGTCGGTCTACTTGTCATGGACGTGATGCCTATATACATGATCATGCCTAGATAATCTCATAATTATTCTCTTTTCTATCAATTGCTCGACAATAATTTTTTCACCCACCGTAATACTTATGCTATCTTGAGAGAAGCCTCTAGTGAAACCTATGGCCCCCGGGTCTATCTCTTATCATATTTGCTTTCAATCTACTTTTATTTGCATCTTTACTGTTTGCATCTATATTATAAAATACCAAAAAAATATTTATCTTATCATACTATCTCTATCAGATCTCACTTTCGCAAGTGGTCGTGAAGGGATTGACAACCCCTTTATTGCGTTGGTTGCAAGTTCTTTGTTTGTTTGTGTAGGTGCATGGGACTTTTGAGGAGCCTCCTACTGGATTGATACCTTGGTTCTCAAAAACCGAGGGAAATACTTACGCTACTATTGCTGCATCACCCTTTCCTCTTCAAGGAAAACCAACGCAAGCTCAAGACGTAGCAGCGGCGAGCTCGAGACGCCCCCCTGGTGGAGTAGAGCAGAGGAGGGGGGATGCCAGAGGTGGAGTGGCAGGAGGCGCGGCGGCATGGTGGAGCAAGGGCCAGCGGCGAGGCAAGCGAACGAGAAGGAGAAGGAGAGGCGCTCGCTAGGGAGAGGGGCAGCGCGACGGAGGGGAACCCGCGATGGTGGCGGCGAGGGATCAGGACGAGGAGCACCTCTCATGAGCGTGGTGACGGCGCGAGGGAGGAGATGAGGGAGAGTGGGGGATCGTGGAGAGAGCTAGGGTTATAGGTGCGGCTGGGCTTAGGTGGGTCAGCGCTGCAGGCTAGGCCAAGCTGCAGACTGGTGGGCTGGCTGCATCTCTCTCTCTCTAATCTCTTAGCAGAAAAAGCAAGAGAAGAAAAGAAAGGCTAGGAGGAGAGTTTGGGCATATTTTCCCGGACTCACAAAATGAGCTCGACCCAGGAAAAATAAAAGTGGCATGATAGAAAGATTTAAATTCAAATCCATTTGAATTTAATTCGAATGGTTTGAACTAGGACAACATTTTAGAAGAGTCCAAAATGTTGAGAGTTTTGGAGGAGCTTAGGAAAGTGATGAAAGAATTTAAGGGCAAAGTTTGAGATCATGAAGTGTGATAACAAAGGCATGGGGGATTATTTTGCAAATGTGTCAAAGGTAATTCCACATCAATGGAATATTTTATAATAGCTCCCTAATATTGGGACGATATGTTATAAAGAGAAGTCACCCCTCCCTCGATTTGAATGGATTGAAGATCCATACAATTTATTTAAAAGAGTTATAAAATTAATGATATGATGGCATGATGGAATGATGCAATGCAAGAGATGACATGATGAATGCAACAAAGCAACTGAAACACACGGTGACAACGGGAATAAATGGAAGGCATCTGGAGCGTCGGTCTCGGGGCGTCACATGACAGTACAAATTATTAAGAGCCAACATGGCTGAATAGGGGAAAGTTCAACGATGCTAACTAGGTGGAAGTTCATCCTTTTCCTCTTCCTCTTCTTCTAATGCTACTGTGCTGCTTCTTCTTACTCTCTTCTGTTATTGCCTCTTCTTCTTCCGCTTCTTCTTGTTCTTCTTCTTCTTGTTTTTCTGCTCCAGATCCTTTGTTTGACCTTTGTTATCCCACATTGCCTGAGCTTACACTAACCTTTTGTTCTTCCATGGTTCATTGTCGAACGCCTCCACACCATGGCCAGAGCTAATCACCTCATCAGGAGTCGCATCTTCCTCCTCCGGCACAAGTTCATCAATTCCCCACTGTAGAATCTAGTTGTGAATGATGCAACATGCAAGAACAAGTTTAACCTGGGTAGGATAAGGGTGGAATGGCTTCGGATCCAGGATCTTAAACCTATTCTTCAGAGCTTCAAATGCCCTCTCGGCTGTTACTCTAAGGCTGGAGTGTCTGAGATTGAACAATTCCTGGGGAGTCCTAAGATAGTTCCTACCAGAGAACTCGTTCAGATGGTACCTATTTTTTCTGAAGGGTGGAATAACACCTGGCCAACATGCATAGCCAGCATCTCCTAGAGCTCCCAACTGCGAAGCTCTTTTCTAGAGCGAGTCAACAATTCGTGGATCCATGTTTGGATGAAGCTATGTACCCGGGTAGAGATGATTTGTCTCAAAGATGTTCCGCTCATCCAAGAATCTGAAACTTCATCTACATAAACTCATAAATAGTCCTTTCATTTCTTTTCTTGACTTAAAAAGGTAATCAATCCTTTCTTTTCATCTTTTATCAAGTCTTCCTCTTCCTGATTGAGTCAATCAGGGACAGAAATTCGGATCAACTATGAGGAGTAGGGCTGTTGGGCAAGTGAATGAACTCTCTCCTAGGCATTTCCAATAAGTTCTTTGAGGTAGAACTTGCCATCAGGGATGTTGATGCCATCATGACGACTCATCTATCACTGAGAATGTTAGCATCATGTGCTGATCCTTCCCAGCAAGCACTATTGCAGGATGCTGCTAACGCGACACTACGATCAGAGACCCTTTGACGAAACTGTGTGTGATGCATTAATCGCAAACAGTGGTGTAAAAAACCATCAAAAAGGTGCAAAACGTTTGCGATGACGAATGCATCAAACACGGTTCAGATTTTAGTTCCATGTGTGATGTAGGGCATACGGTTCAGTGCAATTAACCGTTTGCGATGAGGAGCAACAAAAGAAATGGGCAGCCAGATGAAGGTGTGTGCGATAAACAACATACGGTTCACTAGGATGAACTGTTTGTGATTAGGCAACACAAAATAAACGGCCAGCCAGATCAAGGTGTGTGCAATATACGGCATGCGGTTCACGCGGATGAACTGTTTGTGTTGAGACAATAGAACATAAACGATTCAATATAACAAGATGTGTGGGATAGGCGGTAGACAAGTCTGTAATCATAGATGTGTGCGAAGACCGATAATAACACAGACAATTGTTGCTAAGAAGACGTGTGTGTTGTGCGATGGGATTGCATACAGAACAACAACATATATATACACACTTATAAGGACATGGTTGCATAACCAAATTAAACACCCACTTACATAGGTGGATACTATAACCATGGCATTTGCACACACCAAAGTAAACTAATACATGCATAATTTCATAGTGGCTACTACACACATGACACTTCCACACACCAATAAAGTAAACTGTATATTACATGCATGATTAACTAGCATAAACGATCATCTGATCATCATCTACTTCTTGTGACGCTTGCTCTGCTTGTGGCTCAATCCGGGCTCGTCGATTTGGGTAACGAGGCACTTCCTCATGTCAACGATCCACCTGTGCATCTCGTAGCATGTGTACACGCTCTTGGCCGCGAACCTGAGGTGAGGTTCATCCAGTCGCCGCATCCAGGCCCTATGCTAGGATACATGACTTGTTCTCTGGGCATCCTGCTTCATCTTTTTGCAGTAGGGGACGATGATGGCCGAGGCGAGTTCGACCAGGGAGTCCTTCTTCGTGCTACCCCAGACCCTGTAGTGGTCACAGATTTCGACAAGGTTCTTGCAGGCCAAGCCCGTAACACTGAGCGCTTTTACATCATCGATGGTTTCCACCGTGGCGAACTTGGTCGGTGTTGTTGACAAACCTGTTGAAACGGTCGCAAGGCTCCATGGCCATGCAGTAGTGGTAGATGAGGAAATGACGGCGCACGAACAACTGGGCAACGACAACCTTCTGATCTATGCCGGGAACACCGGCGGTGTACTGGAGGTCGATGCCGACCACCTTGTACTTGTCTCCAGCAAGCAACTGCTCAACGGTGTTGATGTAGTCGTCCACCAGAGCCGGGTCGATGGTGTACACCACCGAGAGATACGTCTCCCTCGCGTGGGTCTCCACTTTATGCTCGCCGAACTCCATTGGAGTGCCGCTAGATATCCCCTCTCTATGTGTCGTTGTGGGTGTGCTTGTTGTGTTGTGGGGCACGATCGAAAGGTTGGAGACACTAAGGTTATAATGCTTACGAGAATTAAGGGGGGGGATGGCACGTCCTGATGACAGTTCTAATTCACAGCACGTAACTCCATCATGCCGCACGTAACTGCATCGCGTGGCAACGTGCACGGCGTAACCGCATGCATATGGGGCCCCCGACGTGATCGTGCGCAGGCCCAACCACTGGCAGAGCGCGTGCGGAGGGACGCGAGCAGAGCGCTCCACGGTCGCCTCAACAGCGAGCAACCATATATATGCATATAGCAGTTGAACACACAACGAAAAGCTGTCCACAACCTGAGGGCGCCGATGGACGCGAGCAGAGCGCATCGCGGCACCTAACAGCGAGCAACCATATATATGCATATAGCAGTTGAACTGTTTGTATAAATTAAGCACGACTGCTTAATCTATGAATGAAATCTATGCTTAATTACTGAATTTTAGTTGCAAAATTAGATAGTGCTAGTGATTTTTAGCTACATATTTTGACAAATCGCCATTGAAACCACTGTATGTCCTCTCTGTATGTGTTGTCGTGGGTGTGCTTATTGTGTCGTGCGCCGGCCCCAAACACTGGCAGCACAACTTATAAATTGACGGATGGAGTACTAGTTACAGTGATGCATATAATTAAGCAAAGGGATCACACATGTTTGTATTAACTGGAACGAGAATGCAGTAGCACAATAAGAATTAAGGAGG
This sequence comes from Aegilops speltoides, assembly GCA_021437245.1. Lineage (NCBI taxonomy): Eukaryota > Viridiplantae > Streptophyta > Magnoliopsida > Poales > Poaceae > Aegilops > Aegilops speltoides. The sequence continues at coordinate 241,375,727 of CM038144.1, forward strand.
CAAGAAGAAAGATGCATCCATAAACGTACGACCTCCTCCTCCTCAACTCAGTGTGTCGGGCCACCGACTGGCGGCTAAGGAGCGGCGACTTTTGTGGCGAGGTCAAGGTGCTTCTCAGCAAAGGCATCCAAGGCTTCCAGCCGGTTGAAGAAGGCCAACGTCGTAGCGTCTTCACTGGCCTTGTAGATACCTATGTACACGATTTGCTCGTACACGTGGATGTGTAGGTCGACGAATTCTTGCAGGGCGAGGCGCCTCGCGGCGAGCGCGGCCTCCAGGTGGACATTCTTCGTTGCGTCGGCGGGCAGTCCAGGGCCAGCAGTGCTTGAAAGAGGTTTTGACCATGGAGGCCGATTAGGATGGCAGGCAATGAGGAGCCCGGGCGCGCAGGCTGGAGGAGTACAGCGATGTCGTCCGCGAGCTTCTTGATGACGGTGAACTTGTTGGTAGTGGCAACGATTATCTGGTCCAACTGAAAGTCGTAGCTGGCGTCGACGACGGCCATCCACCAGCCAGTCGCCAGCACTGTTTGGAGACGATCCTTGGTGCCATGCCGCAGGCCGACGTCGTGGACCGTCTGGCACAACCGCTGGCCGCTCGCGCGCATCGCCGCCATGGGTCTGGAGTGATCAGTTTTGCGCTTAGTGTAGGTGCTTAGGCAAATGGTTAGGTGCGTACGATGTGGTAGATGCATTGGAATGGAGGGGCGCCTTTATATGAGTGCAAACTGCGTTGTATTCACATCGTGCTGCCTCTTTTCCCGGTCCTCCTCCCATTACTTCCCTCATGCATTCATGATGCTAATTGAAGGAGGATTTATCATTGGTCGTTCAACATTTCGGGAACCGCTACCCTCTCCCTTGTCTGCATTAAAGCCGTATCGGGAACTGCAGCACCCGCTGCATGCCCGGCTGAACACGCCTCCTCGGCTCCATCTATGCTTAATTACTGAATTTTAGTTGCAAAAATTAGATACTGCTAGTGATTTTTAGCTTCATATTTTGACAAATCACAGTCTTACAAGGTTGACAAATGGCAATGTTACTAGATCAACAAATGTCAATCTTTCGAGTTTGACAAATGGCAACATACCCAATATGACAGATGCAATACCAAATTGTTTGTAAGTGGTTGCACACGGGTCATCCAAAAGAACCGTTTGCTTTGAAGAGATGCACAAATCCCGCTCTCACTTTGCATACGGGTGTTCTTTCTAAAAGGTTTGTGATCAAGAGCCATTAAAACCTATAGCCATTAAAAGCAAGACACGTGGCGTCACGTGAATTGTTAAAATTTGAGTTATGCACATAAATGCATTGAAAACTCAATTATAATGCATAAAAGTGTCCAAACGAACCCCAAAAAATCCCAAAAATTGACACAACACTCCTGTTGTTCTATGTTGACACGAGAATTTTTTGGAAAGCAATAAGAGGCAATGGATATCATTTCGTCCCCAAAGGTGGGACGTTCCCTACTGAAACCATCATGCTTGTTGTGAGAAGCTCTAGTTTGTGAGAAGCATATACCCAAACCTTTCCCAAATGGGACCAAAAATTTACCACGGCATGTTGATGCCGCTCCATGATAGCATGCCAAGTTTCATGAATTTCAGACGAGTTTTGGATTTACTAGAATTTAAAAACCGGTATCTCAATGTTTATGCCGAGGGTGGGTGGTGTTTGACATTCATTCCCATTTCTTGCATGGGACCTAAGCATGCAACCAAGGACACATATTTGAATTTTCAACCAATTTATATGCATTAGAGCATGTGCCTGTAGTTCACATTTGAATTATGCACATGAATGCATAGAAAACTCAGTTAATGTATAAAAATGTCCAAGCTAACCCCCAAAAATCCCCAAAATTGACACAACACCCGTGTTGTTCTATGTTGACACTAGGAAAAAAATGAAATTGAGAAGAGGCAATGCATATCGTTTCGTCCAGAAAGGTGAAACATTCCCTACCAAAATCATCGGGCTTGTTGTGAGAAGCTCTGGTTTGTGAGAAGCATATCCCAAAACCTGCCCCAAATGGGACAAAAAATTTACCACGGCATGTTGATGCCTCTCCATGACAGCATGCCAAGTTTCATGAATTTCAGATGAGCTTTGGATTTACTAGAATTTAAAAACCAGGTATATATCTCAATGTTTGCGGCCCAGTGCCAGTGGCAGGGTGTTTGACATTCATTCTCATTTCTTGCATGTGGGGACCTAAGCATGCAACCAAGGACACATATTTGAATGTTCAACTAATTTATATGCATTAGAGCATGTGCATCTAGTTCAAATTTTAATTATGCACATGAATGCATAGAAAACTCAGTTAATGTATAAAAATGTCCAACCGAACCCCGAAAAATCCCAAAAATTGACACAACACTCCTGTTGTTCTATGTTGACACTCGGATTTTTTTTTGAAATCGAGAAGATGCAATGGATATCATTTCGTCTAGAAAGGTGAAACGTTCCCTATCGAAACCATCACACTTGTTGTGAGAAGCTCTGGTTTGTGAGAAGCTTATACCCAAACCTGCCCCAAATGGTAATTTTTTTACCACGACATGTTGATGCCGCTCCATGATAGCATGCCAAGTTTCATGAATTTCGGACGACTTTTGGATTTACTAGAATTACAAAAGCAAGCACCTCAATGTTTGCCGGAGAGCCACGGTGCCGTGGTGTTTGAAATTCATCCCCATTTCTTGAATGGGGCATAAGCATCAACCCATGGACACATATATCATTTTACAACCCATTTTGGTCCACCGGAGCATGTGCATGTGGTTTAATTTTGAATTGTGCACCTGAAATGCCTAGAAAACCAAGTTACCGTATAAAAATGTCCAAACGAACCCTGAATAATTCCAATTTTTTTGACGACACACCTATAGTTGCATTTTCACTATAGATAGAAGTTCTAGCAATTCAAACACCATCTTTGCAGTTGTGACCCCATTATGTAATTCAAATCAAGATGAAAAATCAAGTAGATCCCACACAATTTATTATCACCAACCGTGTGAGATGCAGTACAAAATATCGTGGAGCATCGCCGGTGTATAGTACGCCTATGGCTTACGCGAGAAGGTGCGACAGCTACAGTCCGCAGCCCGCTCTGAATAAGGGACCGTGTCTGATGACAATTTGTGCGCCAGTTTTTTCACTGAAGCGATTCCAAATTTTTGGCTTCCGCAGAAATATCTACCTCCTCGCCCCTCCCCCTTACCAAAAGACACATTTCCCCTGTTTTTGCCTTCCTTTCCAATTTGAAACCTTCACTCCTTTCTTGCAGCGCCGCTTCCTCGCCGGTGACCCTCCTTCACGCTGCTCGGCCTCGCCTATCCAGGCAGGTAATCCACACCCGAACCCCCTCCTCCTCCTTCCACATCCCACATGCCCCGACCACTGGCGCGAGCACGACACCTTCCACCCAATTCACCGACCCCTCCACCAAATAAGCACCGCCCTAAGCCATGGTGCACGTAGTATAGCCAGGATCTCAAGGAGCATTTGGCAGTGGTGAAGCAAATCGCGGCAGCACACGCGGATGAGGTCACGATGGCTGCCATTCATGCCGACCCCTAGATCTTGGAGGAGCACCTCGCCGTTGAGGCCATCGTCGACGCCTCGCGCGCCGATGCAGTGGTGCGGTTGTCTGCATTAAACAACAGTTCGTGGCTTTTTCTCGGGGCCACCGTCGGTACCGTCGATGAAGACTATGAGGTGTTTTCTCAGCATGCACGTGCTTACCTCATCTCGAGAGCCAGTAGGTTGGTGCCCGGAGCGGCTCAGGCTACTCACCACTATGACGAGGGCACCCATGATGCGGAGGCCTCGCCCTCTTCCATTTCCATGGAGCCAATCGTCATTGATATCTCCGATAATGAGTAGCTTGTCTTATTAGCTCACTATAAGGACCCATGTTCAGTTTGCTAGCTACTGCCTTTCCTTAACAAATTCTAGTGAATTGTGCTATCTATTTTTACCATGCAATCTTCTGCTCTAGTGTATATGTTCTATATATCGTGCAATGTGGTGTTAAGTTAACTATTTGGTTCAATTCTGCAAATGTGATGTTCAATTCTTTAGGGTGCAATTTTCCAAGTTGTCAAGCATGCTTGTTTTGGTTAACTATCTGATCTTCTATTAGGAGTATGTTATATTGTGCAATGTGGTGCTCAGTTAACGTTTGGTCCCTTTGTTGTGGTGTTTAGTTAAATGTTTGGTTCAATTCTGCAATGCTATGTTCAATTATTGTGTGTGCATTCTGTTATTGTATACCATGTGAGAAATAAATTGAATTTGGCTGTACTAAATACACGAGAAACAAATACGATTGCTATATTTCCAAGTTGTTAAGCATGCTTGGTTTGGTTAACTGTTTGATCTTCTATTAGGAGTATGTTGTATTGTGCAATGTGGTGCTCAGTTAATGTTTGGTTCATTTGTTGTGGTGTTTAGTTAACTGCTTGGTTCAATTCTGCAATGCGATGTTCAATTGTTGTGGTTGAATTCTGTTATTGTATACCATGTGAGGAATAAATCGAATTTGGCTGCACTTAATACATGAGAAACATATACAAGTGCTATATTTCCTAGTTCTTAATCATGCTCGATTTAGATAAATGGGTTTTCCATGTGGCTTGAATTAATCTGATGAATCTGCAATGTGCTTATTTTTCATCAACATATTTCCTATACCACTATATAGTGTGCCAATAGCTTCAAAAAATAGTCGTTGGATATGCCCATCCAACGGTCAAGAGATGGCAAATCCGAGCATTATCATCCGCTGGATATAGTTTTTAACTCATAGGATACTGTCACGTGGCCTTCTAATTGAAAACCCAACTCTACTATCTCATGTGTTCTAGAAGTATCTATCCACATGCTTATTTGATACTCTAATAAAAAGAGGCTAGAACAATCTGGATTCTAGAGGTAAGAACCAAGTTGGATCTTGTCCAGTACGATTCTAGAAAAGGAAATATATATTAAGATGTATTTTTCCATGCTTTATATATATATATATATATATATATATATATTTAAATGACGTGTAAAGCACATACAATTTACTAGTACTGATAGCATGTGAACCCTTGATAGCATGTGAACCCTTACTTAACTTGATGACTAACTACCTTATATGTGTTGCAGGGAAACAATGGGAAGCATTGAGGTTTACAAGATGGTACTAACTATTATACCTTGCCTTTTTTTATTCCTTTGCCCCATTTCCAATATAGAGAAGATATTTATGCACATCCTTGTTTTCAGGCCTTTCCAAAGCAGTTCACTGATGATTACCTCTCAAACCACCTCTATGGTCAGGAGGCAAGGAAAGTTTTCATACAACACCCACAGTTCAATATTGAAGCGTTCCTAAAGAGGACGAAGGATGGACGGTCAATCATCCACAGGCACTAGCCTAAAGTTGCAAGACCTTCAACATGAATGAAGGCTCAATATTTGCCTTCCGCTTCAACAATTTTCCAGATGAGATGCATCTGCCTATGTACCGTCTATGAAGCTAATTTCGAAAGGTTTCTAGATGTTGCATGTCAAACTTGGTGCTCGTGCAGTTGCGTAATTGGATAGCTGAGTGCTGAAGCTATATCATGTTGTACTCGGATGTATTTCAATTATGAAATCCTGCTTCCTTAATATAGAAATGAAATATATTATGTGCTTAATATGAATGTCAATTAGATTAATAAATGGATTATTAATAGTAGGGCAATTAGCCTGCTAATTGGGTTTTCCTATTGCAAACGGTTATTGAGAAAACACCATGGGCGATGACCTCAGGCAACGCACACAGTTTCTAGCAATAAACCGTGTTGGATCAATGAACAATCACACACAATATTCTCTTGAAAACTGTTTGCGTTACGCCACCTTGCGCAAATGTTTTCCTTGGAGTGACTATGTGGGATGTATATACGAACGGAAACCTTTAGCGGGGACTGACTTTGTGGGATGTACTTACGACCGGAAATGATTTCGCCCGTATAATTGTATTTTTTAGCACTACTGTACGTATAACCATATTTGGTCGCTCGCTGGTCGCACACGACCTCATTTTGCCAAGCGTGTGTGCCTGGAGGGCAAATCCCCAATGGTTTCTGGGTCATGTGGGAAGGACCCCCCTATCGCAGTCACTCACTAGGTGATGGTTCCGAACGCCGTCGCGAAAAGGGGTTAAAAACCGTTTGTATAGCACCGACATGTACGAGTAATATAGCACATACATGGACTTCAGATAAAAGTCAACAGCAACAAGCACATTCTGATTTGTGTAGTGCTTCCTCCCTTTATATGCTGCAGCTTGTGACCTCGAAACTCTGGCCGTGACATGAGTACATCTATTGCTCCAATGCAATCCTGGAATGGCATTACAAGATGCTAGAATGGCCACAACATAACAATAACAACATATCTAGGCATGAACTACATACTATCAGTACTCACCTTGAAGCATGGATACCATCTTGTGCTAGTGCGAATCTTGGTAGGAGTCCGGATGGTTGGTGACTTGATCATATCTCATGTGAGCTCTCCAACAACATACAACACTTGCTTGAAGTACCTAGAGATGGTCTCCATTGATCTCCTGAAGGTGTTTTGTACAATCTTGAATCTCTCGTTATGACCAACAACATGGAGGAAGATGGCTACTCGCTCTTCCGCAGTGGTGTGGATGCTATCTTCTAGCAGCCCCCTGCTCCTGAACGTCTGCACAAGCCTGGCGAAATGTGCTCTTTACATTCGAAACATCCATAGAGCCTATATGTCGTTGCAGTTGTAGATGTAGTTCAGATTTGCTATCCTCTCCTGATCCCGGATTAACATCCGACCATATTGGATCAGCGGTTTGTCATTCCGACGAACAACTCTCTTATGGACCAACATGATCAGGCTTGAACCATAGCTATCAGTGTTGCTGCTTGAACTAGAAACTTTGTTCGTTCATCCACAACCTAAGCGACATCAATGATGCGGTCAATAATGGCGCAATTGACCCCAAGCGCTCCTACCAAATGACCTAACAGAGGAGAGGGAGGGGGTAGCTTACCAGCTTTTGGGTCGGGGAGGCATTGATGAGGACATGACTACCTTGGATATGACCAAAAATATTGCATACATGCATATTTTTCAGGTGATTTCTAGTGCAAACTATTCAATAATCTATTTATGTTATCCAGAACAAAAATACTTCACACACTTTTGTGTTTTGTCTAATTGCAGGTGTATGGGACATTTGTACAATCCACATATGAAGATAAGGAAGAAAGAGATGTTTATTTGCTGTTCAAAAAGTTCTCTCACGTCACTTTTGGCCCAAGAGAAGATAGAGTCCAAGTCTCCCACGTTCTGGACTCAGATTCGGACTGCACAGACATACCTGACTCAAAACATCAACAACTTTTTCATACAGACTCTGAATTGGGTGATTCTTTTTTTGTTGGAAAGTAGATTTCGTCCTCTTTCCAACCCAAATAGATTCACCTTAAAATTTGTCCAGAGCGTTGAGTTATGGAAGAAACAATCTGCTGCTGCAGCAGAATCTGAGTCAAACTACAAGTCCAAAGGTGTTACGTCACCTCCACTTGGGCCCATTGGCTTTGTACGACCTAGGGTTAGTTTTAGGCTGCCTTGGGACGTCCTCCCACCTCCTTGGCCGCCACCCCTTGCTCCTATATAAGTAGATCCATCTAGTAGCTTTTCCCTTGGGATTTGTTTAGTTAAAAGTTAGCTATTGCAACTTTGTGTACTTCGTTTGTGTCCAACGACCAGACCAAGACCGCTTACGGATACCCACCATTATCAATACTTCATCCATATTCGCAATATTTAGATTGCTTTATCATATTCTTGCTTGTTCTTCGATTGCTTGCAGGAATAGACCTTCGTGGTCAGGCTGATCATGCTTCCGGCATCGTCAGTAACCTCAGGAGATTGGTTTAGCGATTGCTAAGGCGCAACGTCGTGCACGTTTGTAGTCGGATCGTCAAAGTCGTCTTCACCAAATCGATAGTTATTATCTCATCGAAAGATCGGGACACCCCGCCTCTATCAAGTGGTATCAGTTTTCAGGTTGGTCGGTGAGAATTTCCAGTTATCCCTAGATTACATTTATTTTCTTACCTATTGTCCAAGAAAAAGCCACAAAAAAAGTTAGATCTATTCATCCTTTGTCCTAGCCAGTCTGAGCCTTTGCAATTTTCTTTTCATTGTTTGCATTATTGAATTATCGGTTGCATCGTTGTGTCGAGTTGCTGGTCTTAGTATCTAGTTCCTTTAGAGTTTCGAGTTCTGTTCACATTAGTCACGCCGCCGCTGCATCATTATCCCTTCCGCTATCCACCATCCCATCCATCAGTTTCCACCACGTGCTATGCACTGTTCATTGCCATAATCATAGTTGAGGTCATTCACATCTTGGCCTGATCCAATCTGCACCTTATCTAGTTTGTCTTGGAAAGAGGGGAAAAAAGATAGAGAAAAAAAAAGAAGAAAAGGGAAAGAAGAAAAAGAAAAAGAGAGAAGAAAAAGAAAAAAAGTGTGAGAAAAAAAGAGAGAGAAAAAAATTCAGATCTATCTAGAATCAATCCCGTACCTGAATTCGGATTGGAATGCATTTATGACCTGCTCAAGAAAACAGGTATATCTTCCTCATACGAAATCCGTTTTGGCCCCGTGAGTACTCAAATTAAAGCTAGTGATAAGCCTCATCTAGATAGTTACAGAAGCTAGTTCAATATTTGACACCTCAAAATCGGCTTCTAAATAGGTCTTTTTGCCCTCCGAAGTTCGTTAACACAGCTTATTCCAATTTTTCAGGCCAGTTTTAGAATTCTTTGACTCCTGATATCAATTCGGAACTGAGTGATTCTTTTTGCATTGGAAAGCTTGAGTTTGTAGCATTCTTTGAAAAATTATCAGAAAATTGGCTCAAAGTTTTCAAGAGGAAAGTTGGAGAGAGTTGTTGTATATCCTGCTTGGCAGTTGTTTTTCATCATTATCTTCACTGCCGTTGTGATCTTCACTTATATCTTGCTGTCCAGAGCTACTTAGTATCCTTGATTGATGCTAGTTGTGCTACGCTGTGACCTCATTAGTGTTCTAGGCTCGCGTCTCTAGTCCGGTCTAGCCTAGGATCAACACAGTACCGTCGTTGAGCGTTTATTCAATAGTGCATCTTTGAATTGATTATTGCTAAATTTTTTGCTACCATATATATAGCCAACCCAGCTCCACATATTTCTACACCGTGTATACGTACGTTCCCCTAGCAATCGCTTTACACAATCTTCAGAGTTACTTGACACTGCTGGTTGCCTGTCACCACCTGCCGCATGGTAAGAACTTGTAAGATATTGATATTTGCTTTACTGTGAGCACTTTACAACCACATCCTAGTAGTTCATAGGAACATTATTCTCGAATTTTGTTTCTTGTTTCTACTAATCATGACAGGTTCCGGAGATAGAAGTTCTTGGACGACGGACACATCTTCACCATCACGAGAGTTGGGACAACACACACAAGCACATGGTCAGGTTATCTCTTTACCGTCATTTGAGGGTAGATTTAATCCTGCTATTTATCTAGCTTGTGAGCTTGAAGTAGAACAAGTTTTTCGTCACCATAAATTTTCTGAACTTGAGAGAGTACGAGCTGCCACTAGAGCATTTAATGGTTTTGATTCTGTTTGGTGGAGTGTACATTGTAAGAAAAACATTGATAACCAACCCACAACTTGGAAACATTTGAAAGATGTAATGAGGCAACAATTTTTCCCTCCTTACTATCGTTGTGAATTGCTTCGCAAATTTGAACAATTTAAACAAGACAACAACACTGTTCATGCTTACTACCAAGAGTTCAAATCTTATATGCATCATTGTGACATAGAAGAATCTGAGGATGATACAATGAATAGATTTTTTGGTGGTTTGAACCATGATATTCAGGCATGATTTCAGTATATTCCTCGGGACTCAGATTCGGACTGCACAGATATACCTGACTCAAAACGTCAACAACTTTTTAATACGAACTCCGAATTGGGTGATTCTTTTTTTGTTGGAAAGTAGATTCTGTCCTCTTTCCAACCCAATTGGATTCACCTTAAATTTCGTCCGGAGCGTTGAGTTATGGAAGAAACAATTTGATGCTGCAACAGAATCCGAGTCAAACTACAAGTCCAAAGGTGTTACGTCACCTCCACTTGGGCCCATTGGCCTTGTATGACTTAGGGTTAGTTTTAGGCTGCCTTGGGACGTCCTGCCACCTCCTTGGCCGCCACCCCTTGCTCCTATATAAGTAGATCCATCTAGTAGCTTTTCCCTTGGGATTTGTTTAGTTAAAAGTTAGCTATTGCAACTTCGTGTACTTCGTTTGTGTCCAACGAACAGACCAAGACCGCTTACGGATCCCCACCATTATCAATACTTCATCCATATTCGCAATATTCAGATTGCTTTATCATATTCTTGCTTGTTCTTCGATTGCTTGTAGGAATAGACCTTTGTGGTCAGGCTGATCGTGCTTCCGGCATCGTCAGTAACCTCAGGAGATTGGTTTAGCGATTGCTAAGGCGCAACGTCGTGCACGTTTGTAGTCGGATCGTCAAAGTCATCTTGACCAAATCGATAGTTACCATCTCATCGAAAGATTGGGACCCTCGCCTCTATCAGGCATGGCCGAGACGAGGATATCCGGACATACTCAAAGAAGAAGGGGAGAAGTAGTTGCCGCTGCCGGGGAGTGCTGCTCCAGCTAGCAACACCGTCGCCGCCGCTATCGCAACCGCATATATGAGTCATCAGCGCCGCCGGTGCCAATAACAGAGGAGGGCTTGTCCTAGATCCAGGGGTGAGTGAGTAAAAGGGGTGGTGAGGGTATATCTCGTGCCATCCCGCCTCCGTCGATTTCCCCCTCCCGCCATCTGTGACCGGATCCCCCCTGCACCGCGCCCTATGTTACATCTTCCTTTTGCGATGACTTAGCATGGCTCGCTGGAAATGGCCGATTCGAGCGTTCCCAACAAGTTAGGCTCTAGGGTGCTTTAAGTTTCGTGCCGATGCGAGACAGGCCTGCTTGCACGCAACCAAATGGCCCATTTTCATCCTGCCCATACCTAGTTGGGATGCATGCAGCCTACCAGACGCGTCCTTAATTAACTTGAGGAAAAACAAGAAGAAGCTAGATTGATATGGCAATATACTATATTTCCCATGCTATATCAGCGAACTGTATATTCCTACAACTATCATAATGAAAAGACAAAAGGAATTTGCCTAGACGGTGTATGGAGATGTCGACGCCACTGCCACTACAAGAAATACGCTCAATTGTGACTCCCCATTTTGATCGTTAATTCGTCATTGCTTTCGTTTATTGACCTTTTTACAAAATTCAGAAGGTCAATAGTTGGCCGCCAAGAACAAACAAATGTGACCTTTTTTGGAATTTTGGTCATGGCCGCCCTTGACCAAAATTTTGCTCATTAAATCTTTACCCAAAATTATGGTCATTACTAATGAGCCTAGACCACATAGGATTTGATGTGGCCAAGCCAACGTGGAGATGTCCACATGGCACATGTGATGACATGGCAAAAATGATGACGTGGGCGCCATGTAGGATCAATTGAAATCAGTTGTTTCAATGGGCCGAGCCTAATAATTAGCCCATTTTCAGATTTACTTTTGAGCCACAACTATGGGCCAAGCCCGTTAATTCGGTCCATTTTTAGATTAACTTTTGGGCCACAACCATGGACCTAGCCCAAAAGATCAGCCCGATAATGTTTGTTCTTGGGCTGAGGTGATCACTGGTACATCGATGTGCTATACAAATGTTTTTTAACCCCTTTTCGCGACAGCATTTGGAACCGTCGCCAAGTGAGTGTGGGCGATAGGGGGGTCCTTCCCACATGACCCAGAAACCGTCGGGGATAGGCCCTCCGGCCACACACGCTTAACAAAATGAGGTCGTGTGCGATGTGCGAACGATCAAATACGATTATACGTACAATTGTATTAAAAAATTATACATGCCAAATTATTTCTAGTCGTAAGTGCATCCCACACAGTCAATCCCAGCTAAACGTTTCTGTTCGTATGTACATTCCACATAGTCAATCCAAGGAATATGTTTCCTTTAGTATGTACATCCCATACAGTCAATCCAAGAAGTACGTTTCCGTTCGTATATACATCCCACACAGTCACTCCAAGGAAAACATTTCCGTTTACATGTACATCACACACAATTTTCCCCATTAAATCGTTTGTGATAGCGTTGCCATTGCAGACGATATTAACAATTTTACCGTTTGTGTTATCGAATGCATCACACACGGTGCGTAGAAGAAACTGTGTGGCGTAGGCTGTCCATCACACACACTTTTTATGTGGTAACTTTTGCGCAAGGTGGCCTAACGCAAACAGTTTTCAAGAGGAAGTCGTGTGTGATTGTTCATTGATCCAACACGGTTTATTTCTAGAAACTGTGTGCGGTGCCTAAGATCATCGCCCATGTGTTTTCTTAATAACTATTTGCAATAGAAAACCCCAATTGGCATGCTAGTCGGTCATTAGCAGGCTAATTGTCCTATTGTTAATAATCCATTTATTACTCTAATTGACATTTCATATTAAGCACACAATATATTTCATTTTCATATTAAGAAAGCAGGATTTCATAATTGAAATACACCAGAGTACAACATCATATAGCTTCAGCACTCAGCTACCCCATTACACAACTGCACCAACACCAAATTCACATGCAACATCTATAACCTTTCAAAATTAGCATCATAGACGATACATAGACAAATGAATCTCATCTGGAAAACTGCTGAAGCGGAAGGCGAATATTGAGCATTCATTGATGTTGAAGGTCTTTGCAACTTTAGGCTAGTGCGTGTGGATGATTGACCGTCCATCCTTCGTCCTCTTCAGGAACACTTCAATATTGAACCGGGGGTGTAGTATGAAAACCTTCCTCGCCTCCTAACCATACAGGTGGTTTGAGAGGTAATCATCAGTGAACTGCTTTGGAAAGGCCTGAAGACAAGAATGTGCATAAATAACGGGATCACATCATTAGGAGAATGATGTGATGGACAAGACCTATCTGTTAGCTTAGCATATTCATCGTTCAATTTATTGCTATTGCTTTCTTCATGTCAAATACACATCCTTCGACTATGAGATTATGCAACTCCCGGATATCGAAGGAATGCCTTGTGTGCTATCAAACGTCACAACATAACTAGGTGATCATAAAGGTGCTCTACAGGTATCTCCGAAGGTGTTTGTTGAGTTGGTATAGATCAAGATTAGGATTTGTCACTCCAAGTATCGGAGAGGTATCTCTGGGCCCTCTCGGTAATACACATCATAAGCTTGCAAGCAAATGACTAAGGAGTTAGTTACAAGATGATGTATTATGGAATGAGTAAATAGACTTGCTAGTAACGAGATTGAACTAGGTATGAAGATACCGACGATCGAATCTCAGGCAAGTAACATACCGATGGACAAAGGGAATTACATAGGTTGTCATAACAGACCGATAAAGATCTTCGTAGAATATGTAGGATCCAACATGGGCATCTAGGTTCCGCTATTGGTTATTGACCAAAGAGGTGTCTCGGTCATGTCTACATAGTTCTCGAACCCGTAGGGTCCGCACGCTTAACGTTCGTTGACGATATTGTGTTATATCAGTTATATGATTTGGTGACCAAATGTTGTTCGGAGTTCCGGATGAGATCACGGAGATGACGAGGAGTCTCGAAATGGTCGAGAGGTAAAGATTGATATATATATATATAGGACGATGGTATTCGGACACCGGAAGAGTTTTGGGATGCACCAGGTAGTCATCGGGTCACTTGAAGGGGCTCTGGACACCCCTCGGTAGGTGTATGGGCTTAATGGGCCAAGGAGGGGACAGACCAGCCCACAAGGGACTAGTGCTCCCCTCTCCCTGGCCGGCCAACTCTAGGAAAGGAAAAGGGGGAGGGCTAGCCCCTCCTGCCTATCCCTTCTCATGGGAGAAAGGAAAGGGGGGGGGCTCCCTCCTCTGCCTTTTCCCCGCACCTCACTACAAAAAAAGACACATCCATGACATTTTGGGCCGAATGAATTTTTTCTGTCATTCTTATGATACTTCTCTGATGATAACAGTGACAAAACACGGTATCATCATAGATGTGGTTCGCTCATACTTCTATGACAAAAAATCATGACAGAAAATGGGCTTTTTGTCCTGGGCGGGCCGAAGACGCAGCTACATGACATTCTTTGGGCCGTCCATGACGGAAAATATTGGGGAACGTGGTAATTTCAAAAAAATCCTATGATCACGCAAGACCTATCTAGGAGATGCATAGCAACGAGAGGGGAGAGTGTGTCCATGTACCCTCGTAGACCGAAAGCGGAAGCATTTATTTAATGCGATTTATGTAGTCGAAAGTTGTCGGGGGGATGAACCTCGGGCAGGCAACGGAACCCGGATCCTCTTCAAAACAACGAGCTGGCACGCCCTCAAACCCAAGCAGCGCTTGGTGGTCGCTCAACCTCGCCAAGCCCGCAACCCGCCGACTCTCCGACTCAAAGAAGATGCTACCGACTCGGCCTCAACAACTAGCACAAGACCGCCAACCCGCACGACCAAAGCTTCTCAACAAGCCAGCCCACCTGCGTGGCGTGGTTCGCATCTGGCCACGGGTCAGCTCACGTCCCATCTAGGCCGTACGATGGGACAAGTCTTCAATCAACGATGACCAAGGCAACAAGACCCGCCCATGCCTCACAGTCACCGAGCGTGGCAACAAGGTTCTCACTCACCACGGCCAGGCGGGCGGCGTATAAAGGTGCCCGCCCTCACCACCGACGACAAAGAAGCGACAACTCGACGGAGAGCCATCAGACACGACTCGACTCGGCCACGTCCTGACGATCGACAAGACGGCGCACAGTCCCCCTAGGCACGCAGGGCCCGCACCTAGGGGAACCCGGCAAACCACAAGCCCTCAGCGGGACCCAGCCCGGGTCCTCGGACACCGACAATCCGGACCCACCGACTTGTAACATTACCAATGTACCCCTGGGGGTTGGTCTATAAACCCCCCTAGGAGCCCACACTCATATGGGCATGTAACAAGACAAAGGCAAGTAAGCATAGAACTAGCCACCGAAACAGCAACACCAGAGAGAAGGAGCACCCCAAGCCTTGGCCAGCTTCCTTCCTCCCCCGTACAGCTCCAGGAGCAGCATTGTACTATCGAACATCCAACTACACTCGACAGGACTAGCGGTGCTATCTCTTCGGAGAGCCCCGAACCTGGGTATGTCCGGCGTCCCGCGCCGCCATGCTAACCTCGCCTGAGCCCACAGGCGCCTCGAGCCTCCTCCTCTCTTTAGCCATCCTTGGCATCCGCCAGGCGCCCACCACGGCGAGCTTGGCGCCACCATGGGGCAGCTCGAGGAGCTAGCTGGGAGCATGCTTCAGACGGGCCTTCTCCTACTCGACGAGTCCGTCATACTGGCGGACGACGCTGCCGGTGCGCTCGCCGCCTTTTGTTGCCATGCAGCAGATCTCGGGAGAGCGTTTCACGGTGATGAGTACCCCAAGCGAGGTGCTCGGCTACTCCGACTTCTCTCCTCGGGCGGCGACATTTCGCCGGGCAATGGACGCCCATGTGGAGGTTCGCCATCGGGCGATGCGCGCCTCCTTGTCGAAGCAAGACGAGGAAGGCCGCTGCTGTGGCCGCAGCAGAGCGGACCGAGCCGTCCGATCCACAGGCGCCGCGATGCAGAGCCTCCGATCCCCATCGCACCGACGCCGACGCCACCAATGTCGCCGAGGTTCGAACCCAGCTGGAAAGGCACCAGCAGATGCTGGACTCTGTCCGAGACGCCGACGCCACTCGCCGCCGACGCCGCCACCGAGTGCAATGCCGCCACGGATTCACGCCGCCGCGCCGAGCCAAGCCGGTCGCCGACGGCGCTCCCGGAGGAGCGATCGGCCGGGCTCTCGGCGCCATCCCGACCGTCTACGAGACCCCAGCGAAGAACATGTGCGCTACCCAGGCAGCCGCAGTCGGCTTGGACCAGCTCACGGGTGAGGAGCTGAAGGAGCGCATCGGGCGGATGCGCGAACTCCTCAACGCGGCCAACACCGAGTAGGACCGCCAACCAGCTCGCTAAGCCGGGCGGATCCGCCCGCCCACCTTGGCAGACCCGGCGAACTTCTACATACAGCTTCCTCACCACCCGGTGAGGCGCACTCCGGCCGAGCCCGGATCGGCGCGATCCGGCCGCCACAGCCGCCGGCAGATTGGGCGACGAGCCCATCCCAGAGATCCAACGCGGACCCGGCCAGCTTGGCCGGCGTCCGGCTCCAACAGACCCGACCCCCGTGGCTTGGCTGCAAGTCGACTCAGCCCGCGTGCCATCGACGACGCCGACGCTCGCCACCGCCTCGATCAGCTCGCCGCTCCCTAGAGGTGGAGGAGAGCAGTATTTATCGGGCCGGGCGCTTCGCCCACGATCCGAGAAGAGCCCTTCCCCAAAGGGTTCATGATCCCCGCGACACCCCTGGCATAACGGACCGTGAAGCCGTAAGACCGCTCACCGACTACACCATGACCATTGGCATCACCAAAGCACCGCCGTGCGCTCGCCAGGCGCTATGCACCGCCATGCTCCAAGGGTCGGCCCGCACGTGGTTGAACAGCGTGCCGATGGGCAGCATCAACACGTGGGTCAATTTCGAGGAAGCCTTCGTCCGCAACTTCACGGGGACCTACAAGCGACCCGGCCGCCCTAGCCAGCTTGCCATGTGCGTGCAAGGGCCTACGGAGACCGGACGCGAGTACCTCACACGCTGGATCGAGCTCCGGAACAGCGGCGAGGGCGTCCATGAAGTCCAGGCGATCCAGTACTTCATCAGCAGGTGCCGAGACGGCATCCTCCTCAAGCACAAGCTCTTACACTCCGAGCCGGCCAACATGGCCACGCTCATGGTGACGACGGACAAATACGCCAACGCTGACTCCGCCATGAAGATCCAGGTGGCGCTGGATGAAGCCGGCAAGGCGAAGCCGGTTCCCCCTCCAAAGCCGGCCGGCGAAAGCAGCCGACAGCAGCATCACCAGAAAAACAAGCGCAAGGCCAACCAGCCGGCACAGCGCCACGACAACCGGCTCATCGCGGCCACCGAGCCCACGGCGAACCCGGCGGCGAAGCGCCGGCAGACCGGCAAGACGGCATGGCAACCCACCATGAGTTTCGAAGAGATGCTCGACGCCCCCTGCAAGCACCACAGCGGCACAAGACCCTCCAAGCACACGCTCCGGCAGTGCGCCATCACCAAGTGCATCATGAGGGGCGACGTCCCGCCTCCGCTCCGCCCAGCGCGGACAGCCGCCCGCCCACCACCGCCTCCAGCTGGCGGCGCGATGACGCCTACCCGGACCAAAACGGGGCCTACATCGTCTTCACCAGCCTCAGTGATGACAAGCGCAGCGAGCGCCTTCTTCGGCAGGAGGTGAACACCGTCGTCCGACCAAGCCAGAGTCCATGCACTGGTCGGATTGCCCGATCACCTGGACCCGGGAGGATCACCCAGCAGTCATGCCGAGTCTGGGTGGTTACGCCCTCGTCCTCAACCCCACCATCGTCACGCGACGCACCTGCAAGTTCTCTCGAGTCCTCATCGACGGCGGCAGCAGCATCAACATCCTCTACCGTGACATGATGGCCAAGCTCGGCCTCAAGGCCGAGGACCTGGAGCCGACCTAGACAATCTTCCACGGCATCGTGCCTGGCCTCTCCTGCTCTCCCATTGGCCGGGTCCGGCTCGATGTCTTGTTCGGTGACAGCAGGCACTTCCGACGCGAACCAATCTGGTTTGAGGTGGTGGACCTGTCCAACGCGTACCACGCATTGCTGGGCCGGCCTGCGCTCGCCAAGTTCATGGCAGTTCCCCATTATGTGTATCTGAAGATGAAGATGCCGGGTCCCAAGGGCCTCATCACCATCACCGGCGAATACCGCAAGTCCCTGGCGTGCGCCTGAGACGGCGCCAAGTTGGCCGAGTCGCTGGTCATTGCCGAGGAGCGGCGCCAGCTTGACCCGATCGTCGCCCTGGCAGGCGAGGCCTCCGTTGCGTCGATCCCGACCCAGAGCCTGGTCGACGAGGTCGCCTTCAAACCATCCAAGGAGACCAAGAAAGTGAAGCTGAACCCGGAAGACGCCAGCTGCAGCAAGTACCTTGTCGTAGGCGCCCACCTCGACAGCAAATAGGAAGGTGAGCTCGCCGACTTCCTCGGTGAGAATCGGGATATCTTCGCATGGACCCCCAAGGACATGCCGGGTATCCCAAGGTAGTACGCCGAGCGCAAACTTCACGTTCGCAACGACGCCAAGCCTGCCCGTCAACCCCTACGACGATTTTCCGAAGAGAAAAGAAGAACCATTGGTGAAGAGGTCGCCAAGCTTTTGGCGGCCGGCTTCATAATGGAAGTGTTTCACCCCGAGTGGCTGGCCAATCCAGTCCTCGTCCTGAAGAAGAACAAGATCTGGCGCATGTGTATCAACTACACCAGCCTCAACAAGGCCTGTCCCAAGGATCTGTTCGCTCTACCATGGATTGACCAAGTCATCGACTCGACCGTCGGGTGCGAGCTCCTGTCCTTCCTGGACGCTTACTCTGGCTACCACCAGATCAAGCTGGACCCGACCGATGCCCTGAAGACGTCCTTCATCACGCCCTTTGGGGTGTATTGCTACATCACCATGTCGTTCGACTTGAAGAACGCCGGCGCCACCTTCCAACGCCGCAGTAAAATGCTCGCCGCCGCGAACTCGCCGCAATATCCACGTACATGGATGACATTGTGGTGAAGACCAGCAGCACCTCACGCCTCGACGATTTGAAGGAAACATTCGCCAACCCTTGCGAATACAAGGTCAAGCTTAACCCGAAAAGCGCTCAAGCGCCCCGGCCGAAAGCTACTCGGCTTCCTCGTCTCGGAACGTGGCATTGAGGCGAACCTGGAGAAGATCAAGGCCATGAGTTCACCGGATGCATGGCCTAGGTCAGCCGGTTTCTAAGCCGGCTGGGCGAGAGGGCGCTACCCCTTTACCAGCTGATGAAGTAGACAAGCCCGTTCGAATGGAACGACAAGGCAGACGAGGCCTTCCAAGACCTCAAGCGCATGCTCTCCACCACACCAGTCCTGGCCGCACCGACCGACAAGGAGCCACTGTTGCTCTACATAGCCACGACCTCGTGGGCGGTCAGCACGGTGCTGGTGGTCAAGCGACCAGAGAAGGGCAGGATCCAAGCTGTCCAACGCCCAGTCTACTACCTGAGCGAGGTGCTCTCCATCTCCAAGCAGAACTACCCGCACTACCAGAAGATGTGTTACGGCGTGTACTTCACCGCCAAGAAGCATGTCGTCACCGTGGTCAAGACGGGCGCTTATCGAGAGATCATCGGTGCCGGATGCTCGCCAAGTTGCTAAGTGGGCGATCCAAATAGCCGCCACACCGCCCTCTATGAGCCCCGCGACCACGATCAAGTCTCAAGCCCCGTCTGACTTCCTTGTCGATCGGACCGAGACCCAAGATTTGCCACCGCCTCGACTCGACGACATTACGATGCATTTCGACGGATCCAAGATGCAACTCGCCGGGGCCGCAGATCGCATCGTCGTCCCCAAAGGGAGACCGCCCACCTACGAAGCTCCAGATCTACTTCACGCTTCCAACAACGCCGCCGAGTATGAAGCCCTTATGCACGGCCTCCGGTTGCTGTGGAGCTCGCATCCGCGCGTGCTACGGGCGACTAACCTGGTGGTGCAAGAAGGTTCGCGAATGGGACGCCCGCGATTCAACATGGCAAGTTACCGCTTCGCCCGTAAGCTGTCCGGATCCTTCGAGGGCTGCGAAGTTCTCCACGCTCCCGCTGAGAACGAATCAGCCGACACGCCGCTAAGATCGCTTCGTCCCGACAAGCCATCCCGCCCGGCTCGCCTCGAAAGCACTCAAGAAGCCGTCCGGCTGCCATCGCCGGACTCGAGTCCATCCACGCTCTGCATAACCCGCCGCATTTCGCCGCCCGGGCTGCTTGAACCCGCCCGGATCGCTGAACCTGCCCGAGGGCTGCTCAGCTTGAGCCGCCACCATCGCTCGACCCGCCGCCGCCATCTCGACTGGGCTGCCTAACCCGCTCTGGGCTGCCGACTCGAACCTCCTCGCTGGCCGTCTTCGCCGTGGTTACGGCTCCATCTTGGGCCCTCCCAATATCAGGATTCTTCGAGAACGGGGTTCTCCCCATGGACGAGACAAAAGCTTGGCAAGTGCAGCATTGGGCGTTCGCCTACAACATCATTAACAACGAGCTCGCAAGCGCAGCCCACCACAGAAGTTCCAATACAAGGCCGAGTAGGAGCAGGCATCGACATCCTCCTCGACATACATCGTGGCGAAAAGGGCACCACGCCGCATCGCGATCCTCAGGCTAAGGCGCCCGCCATGGTTTCAATTGGCCCACGACCTCCAAGATGCCGAGTCGCCATCCTCAAGTGTGAGGGATGCCGCTTCAAGAACGCAGCCACCAGCCGCGCCAAGACTCCGCACCATACCGATCGCTCGCCCTTCGTGGTCCTGGGACTCACATGGTTGACCTTCAAACCGCCATAGGCATGACGACCTTCTCGTGGCGAGACAAATTCACCAAGTGGATCGAGGCAAGACCAATCAAGAAACTAGACAGCCAACACTGCTCGTTTATCAGGACATAGCGGTGCGCCACGGCATGCCCAACAAAGATCATCACGGACAACGACACCAACTTAGCTAAGGGCGCGCCGAGCATATCGCTCGCTCTCCGCATCCGCCGACCGACCTCCGTTGCACATCCGCAATCCAACGGGCAGGTCGAGCGGGCCAACGGACTCATCCTGTCCGGCGTCAAGCCACGACTTGTCGAGCAACTCATCCGCTCATCCGGCAGCTGGCTTGATGAGTTGCCGGCCGTTCTCTAGAGTCTACGCACCATGCCGAATCGGTCGACCAGGTTCACCCCATTCTTCCTCGTCTATGGAGCTGAAGCTGTCATCCCGACCGAAGTCGAGTTCGAATCACCGCGCGTTGCGATGTACACCGAAGGCGAAGCCAGAGAAGCCCGCGAAGATGGCGTCGACCTGCTCGAAGAAGCACGCCTCCTGGCGCTCAGCCGTTTGGCCATCTACCAGCAAGGCCTGAGGCACTACAACAGCAAGAAGATCAAGCCCCTCGCGTTCCGCGAGGGCGACCTCGTCCTCCGACTCGTCCAAGAGCAAGTAGGCCAGCACAAGCTGTCCACTCCATGGGAGGGACCATTCATCATGAGCAGGGCCTTGCGTGACCGCAACGCCTACTACCTCATTGATGCACGCACGTCAAGGAAGCGCAAGAAGGACACCACCGGCGAAGAAACGACCCGGCCATGGAACGCGGAACTCCTCCGGCCGTTTTACAGTTAGCCGCACGAGTGTATGTATCGTCGCCTTTTGTAAATGCATGAAACTATGGGGTTCCCGAACGAGACTCGGGGGCTGCCTTTTGTCGACCAATTTATTGTGTCCCTATTTTCCTGCATCACTATGCCACTGAACCCGGCCACCGGTCCGACTTGCTCGACCTGGGGGCTCGGGGGCTAGCCGGCTTGGTCGCCACCCCACCGCCTTACTTGGTGATTCCTGATACAGTTAGGATGTCGCGGTCCCCCACTTCGCCCTAATGCCACAGATCCAGCTTTGGCTGTCGGCTGGCAAGCACAACGAGCCAGAGCTCCTTTATGCTTCATACACTAAGTCAAAGGCTGCCGGGTCGATCAACCCGGTCCCCCCGCTCATCAAATAAACACCTGCACGACCGGCTGCTCGCCAACCGGCTTCGACGGATTGCCACCAGCCGGCCCAGTGGGTGTTTCGCTCACGCTTAATGTTTCGAAGGGCCCAAGTCCTGCGTGCTCCTCTCGAAGAATTGAACTCCTTCTCATGGACCGGAGCTTTGGCCGTCTGACTCGCAGGGGGGGAGGTTTGAGAAAGGAAAAGCGCATGAAATCGGTCCAAAAAAATGGAAGGCAAGAGCAAAAACACTCACGACATTTGTACGCAAATATTTAAGAAAAGGCCCATGGCCCGAGTTCATTACACCCTAAAACCCCCAGTGGGTGGGTGGACCTGCTACTTAACAAATTCTACATAGAATGTCTCAGGCATCTCCAAAGACTGTCGCGACGCCGACGGCTCTCCCCTGGCGGCCTCCAGGTCCAGCGAGGCGCCGGTGTCCTCCTCGACACCCCCATCGCGGTAGATGCCCGTCTCCTCCGAGCTCCCCTCCGGATCGTGGTTAAGAAAGTTGTAGTCGTCGTCGTCCACGACCCTGCCATCTTCCGTCCGCTCCGGGTGGAAATCGTCGTGGAAGGCAAACTCGGCGATGTAGCTGGCTCGGGAGGCAATCCGTCCGACTTGCTCTTGCAAGAGCTGCTCCAAGCCGGCCCGCTGGCCCATCAACGCATCCAGCTGCAGGTTCGGATGCCAAGACAATGCGAACCGGAGCGCCATCTCGGCACTGGCACGAGTGGCAGAGATGCGCCACTCGTGAAGCCGGTCTGGCCCCATCTCCAACCAACGCGCCAGGCGCGTGAAGCTGCTCAGCTCGATGGAGTCCGGCCAAAGGGTCGTCATCATCGCGGTGCCGGCCTAGGCCAGCCGCCCCATCTGCGTTCCCAAGACCCGCAGGCGGGCCTCAGCGGCGGCGATGATCTCCGGGAAGGTCCACGCCGCCCGCGGATCCGCTCCCGACCCAACGACCGGCCGGGTTGCGCTGATAGCGACGGCTTCTTCGCCACCCAAGGCTTCCGGAAGGCCCCTGCCACAAAAGGAGAAGCATATCAGAAGAAGAACACCAAGGAAGAAAGGCCGGATCTCGACCCGGCAAAATGCAAGAAAAAGCACTTACTGGAGAAGGACTCTTCCAGGTGCCGCTCTTCGAGCAACATACCACGCCACTTCCATTCAATGGCGCGGTCGCGCTCCTGGAGCGCCTTCTCCAGATCGGCCGCCTTGGCAAGGGCCACCTTCAGCTTGGCATGCTTGTCGTCGATCGCTTTTCTCGCCGCCGCCGCAATGGGCCTCGCCCGACGGCCCCTCACCAGGTGACTCGCCCGCAGCGATCCACTCGGCCCGAGCCGCCCTTGTCATTGGCCAGCAAGGCCTGCTGCCGGGTCCTCCTCCACTGTGGCTCGCTGCGCCCACCACCTTGGCGGCTTCCGCCTTAAGAAGCTCCACCTCAGCCTCGAGGCGGCTCTTGTGACCTGCCAGCTGCTCATGGAGCAAGTTGGCCTCGTCAAGAGACCGCCAGGCCGCGGCCGCCTCAACGCCAAGACGGCCGGTGTCGGCAACGAGCCGGTCATAGTGATGAGCGGCCCGGAGCAGACGAGTCCGCCAGGACAGCACCTCGGCTGCGAAAAATAAGGATTCAGCAAAAGAGAAAGCAAGACTTAAGATTTGGCCCAACTGTTACACAGTTGGCCCGAATCTCAGGGACTATACCTAGTGGGTGCGCTAGCACGCCCCCACTAGAAAAGAGCACAAGGATACCTGTGGCGACGCGAAGCTCCTCCTCCTTGGCGGCGAGCTGCTCCTTGAGATCCCGATGCTTGCCTAGGAGACGGTTGAAGGCGGCGACCCGGAAGGCGTCGAGATGCTGAAGAAGGAGGAGGTTAGAACAAGGCCAACGCTCTAAAGATTCGACCCAACTACTACGTAGTTGGCCCAACTCGGGTTACATCTGAGTGGTAACCGGGCGGCACCCACAAAGAAGAAATTGCAAGATAGAAAAGGCTTACAAAACGGCGCGCCTGTGTCGCGGCGCTCGCTTCCACTCGCTCGGTGAAGGCCTCGAGCCGTCCGTTCGCTCGCAGGGCGGCCGACAGCGGCCCGCCGCCTCCTCCGGTTCGAGGTTCAAGACTGCCGACGACCTAGACGCCGGACACCTGCGCTGCCGCTTTCGGACGCCGGACGGTTTATCGCGCCACCACCGCCCACTGCCGGGTGGCTTTTGCATCGCTATCCGCGGGCGCCTTTCCAACACCGCGGCGCCCGCATCGCCGCCGCAAAGACTCTTCCAAGACGGTGCCGCCCACCATCAGCCCCCGCCGCCGACCACGCTGACCCGCGGCGGGTATCATCCTCCACCTCCACGACCTCCCGGCCGAGGATCACCACTCAGCCCGCCTTCACGGCCGTGTTCTCACCAACGACGGCTCAAAGACCGCCACCGCCACCACTGCATTCTCCAAGATCTCGCGCTGCATCGGTTCGCGTACAGCCGTGCCCATGCCGCCGCCACGCCGGTCCAAGCTCGACCGACGCCGCCTCCAGCCGCCGCCCTATTCTTTCGCCAGCCAAGACTTCGGCGCTGCTCGGGTCTGTGCCGAGGTCCTAGTCGGCCCGTCCCTCCACCTCGGCCTGGTCGGCGAGGTCGGATGGGCTCCTGCGGAACGCGGTCCCTTTGGCGCCCGCGACATCCGTCGCCGCCCTTGCCAGTGCGATTGGCAACCTAAAGAAGAAGACAAAATGAGCAAAAAAGAAACAAGGCTAGCACAACGATCCGATGCGTACGAAAAGACGGCTTACTCGACAAGACCAGACCGGGTCGGCTCCCGTGCCCGGGCGCCGCTTCTTCTGGCTATCCTCCTGCCCCGCCGGGTCCGCCAGGCGTTGGGGCGGTCGCGCGCGACATCGTTTTTCCCGTGCAGGCTGCTAGGCGCCGCTCCATGCGAAGACTCAGCTCCACCCGTGTCGCCGCCTCCCCTGCGTAAGGCTGCTGCACCAACAACTGGCGTCAGCATCGCCCGCACCGTGCCGTGATCAGCAACTCAGCACACATGAAGAAAAATACAAGACTTACCTGCGCGACGCCCAGCGCCAGCGTCAGCCTCGGCCTCCTGCTCCCCGCCGTGGGCCGCGGGCTCCTCTGGCGCCACCGGCGCCACCTGCGATGGAGCCCGAGTGTAAGGATGCCGGATCGCGTTCAGAACCACCTCCCGTGTTGCGTCAGGACGGGCGAGAAGGTGCACAACAGCAAAGTAAGAAGACCAGACACTCACCTGCCGCGCCGGAAATTCGACTCGCTATACGGCACCTTGCCGAACCGCCAGTCCTCCCCAAGGTTGGCCTTGGAGATGTCGTTCACGCCGCGCGCGATCTGCTCCGCAGTTAGCCGCGTCCACCCCATGTGGTTGGGGTCTTGAAGGCCGACCATTTCTCCGATGAGGCAGGAGCGCCTCTACAGTGGGAGGACCCAGCGCATGATGAACGCTGCGATGAGGTCGGTGCCTGATAGCCCCTCCTGCGTCCTCATCACCGTCACCCGCTCGCAGAGATTGACAATCTCCTGTGACGGGCGCCTAGGCGAGTAGTTTAACTCGCCTTCGCCATGCATGGCGCGATGGCGGATGGCCGAAGATTGATGCGATCCGCACCCAGGTTGCAGACGTAAAAGAAGGAGTTCTGCCATTTCTTGGCAGAATCCTCCAGCGGGATCTTGGGGAAGTCCGCCCCCGACCACTTCGAGATGACGGCGGCGCCGCAGTCGGTGAACTCCCCGGTCGAAGGGCCTTGATGCTTCAGGGAGAAGAAGCGCGCACAGAGGTCGATCATGGGCTCGACCCCCAGATACCCCTCGCAGAGGGTGACGAAACCGGAGAGCTGGACGATGGCGCCAGCGCCAAGATTATGCGGCCAAGTTCAAGAACTCTGTGAATGTGCGGAAGAAGGTGCTCGCCGCAGCCCAAACCAGCGCCGGCGCGTGAGGAAGACCACGCGCCTCGCTCCTCGGTCGAGGCCTTCGCCACCGCGGCGGCAGACGGACGCCGACGTCCATCTCCCGTGGCAGGCGCCGCGTCGCCCGGAGTTGGGTGATGTATTCGGTGGTGACATTCAAACCCATCCAGGAGCCTGACGGCAGTGCCATGATCGGAGGAAGGAGAGTGAAGATGGACGACGAAGGATTTCTGCTCGGAGCAGCAGGCGCCGCTGTGCGTCGGTTGCGTAGAGCGGAGCAAGAGCAGGGGGATAGGAGGGCGTGAGCGAGAATGATGTCCGCCGCCCCCTTGCCCCCCTCAATTTATAACCCTCGGTTCAAACGTGGGGGAGTGGGATCGTCTACACGCACCCGTTCCACTACCCCGACATAAGTGCGCATGTACACGCGCAGTAACTGCCCGGGGAAGAGCAACCGGCCCCTGGACGCTACAATAAATCCGCGTGCGTGGGCCAAGGGCGCGCGGCAGTGGGCCCCAGCCCGTCGCCCAATCCCGTCATGCGCGTGGCCTGTCAGGCTTGTCCGACTTTCGGGCACCACGTGGCACCCGCGCGAAGCCTGAGGGATTGCCCCAAGACTCGACAGACACCTCAGTTCCCGCCACGGCCGGGATGCCGCAATCCAGTTTCCGAGAAAATTGGCACACAGCGGGTGTTGCCGGACCCAGCGCTCGCAGGATCCACCTTGCTTAAGGGGGAAACTGCAAAGGCCCACTCATCCGAAGATGGCGGACCTTCACAGCTTCGGGGACTACTATCGGGGGGATGAACCCTGGGCAGGCAACGGAACCCGGATCCTCTTCAAAAACAACGGGGCTGGCACCGCCCCTCAAACCGGCACGCGCTTGGCCGGGTCGCTCGACCTGGCCAAGCCCCGCAACCCGGCCAGACTCTCCGACCCGGCAAGACGCGCCGGCTCGGCCTCAACAACTAGCGCAAGACCGCCGAACCCGACACCACCAAAGCTTCCTCAACAAGCCAGCTCCACCCGTGGCGTGCTCCGCAATCCGGCCACGGGCCAGCTCCCGTCCCATCCAGGCCGTACGATGGGACGAGTCTTCAATCAACGATGACCAAGGCAATAGTACCCCGCCCATGCCTCCGTCACCAGGGCGCGGCAACAAGGTTCTCACCTACCACGACCCAGGTCGACGTGGCTACAAGGTTTCGCCTCACCGCTAACGACAAGAAGCGGTAACCTCGACGGAGAGCCATCAGACACGACTCGACTCGCCATTCCTCGACGACGACAAGACGGCGCCTGATCCCCCTAGGCACGCGGGGCCCGCACCTAGGGGAACCCGGCGAACCACAAGCCCTCAGCGGGATCCAGCTCGGGTCCCCAGACACCGACAATCCGGACCCACCGACTTGTAACATTACCATTGTACCCCTGGGGGTTGGTCTATAAAACCCCCCAGGAGCCCACGTTCATACGGGCATGTAACGAGACAAAGGCAAGTAAGCATAGAACTAGCCACCAAAACAGCAACACCAGAGAGAAGGAGCAGCCCAAGCCTTGGCCAGCTTCCTTCCTCCCCCATACAGCTCCAGGAACAGCATTGTACTATCGAACATCCAACTACACTCGGCAGGACTAGGGGTGTTATCTCTCTGGAGAGCCCCGAACCTGGGTATGTCTGGCGTCCCGCGCTCGCTCATGTCAACCTCGCCTCTAGAGCCGACCAGCGCCCTCGAGCCTCCTCCTCTCTTTAGCCATCCTTGGCATCTGCCGTGCGCCCACCACGACAAAAGTCTTCACGATCCAACCGATCCAAGCACCGAACGTACGGTACGAACGTACGGTACCTCCGTGTACAGCACACGTTCATGCCGATTATGTCCCTCGAGCTCTTAATCCAGTTGAGGACGAGGGAGCATTTCATCAGCACGATGGCATGGCGACAGAGTTGATGATGTTACCGGTGCAGGGCTTCGCCTAAGAACTACGACGATATGACTGAGGTGTGTAACTGTGGAGGGGGGCACCGCACACGGTTAAGAGAACTTGGTGTACTTTGGGGTGCCCCCTGCCCCCGTATATAAATAAGGAGAGGGGGAGGCCGGCCGGCCCTTGCAGAGCGTGCCAGGAGAAGGGAGTCCTACTAGGACTCCAAGTTCTAGTAGGATTCCACCTGGAGGAAGAGGGGAAGGAAGGGAAAGGGAGAGGGAGAGGGAAAGGGGGGTCGCGCCCCCTTCCATTGTCCTATTCGGACTCCCCATGGGGGGGGTGCCTCCCCTATGTGGGCTGTCCTCTCTCTCACCTATAGCCCATGTTGGCCCATTGCTTCCCCGGGGGGTTACGGTAACCCCTTCGGCACTCCGTTTTTACCTGAAACCACTCGGAACTCTTCTGGTGTCTGAATGACATAGTCCAATATATTAATATTTTTGTCTCGACCATTTCTAGACTCCTCGTCACGTCCGTGATCTCATCTGGGACTCCGAACAAACTTTGGTCATAAAAAACACATAACTCATAATGCAAATCGTCATCGAACGTTAAGCGTGCGGACCCTACGGGTTCGATAACTATGTAGACATGATCTAGACATATCTCCGATAAATAACCAATAGTGGAACCTGGATGCTCATATTGGCTCCTACATATTCTACGAAGATCTTTATCGGTCAAACCGCACAACAACATACGTTGTTCCCTTTATCATCGATATGTTACTTGACCGAGATTCGATCATCGGTATCATCATACCTAGTTCTATCTCATTACCGGCAAGTCTCTTTACACGTTCCGTAATGCTTCATCCCACAACTAACTCATTATTCACATTGCTTGCAAGGCTTATAGTGATGAGCATTATCGAGAGGGCCCAGAGATACCTCTCCGAAGCATGGAGTGAAAAATCCTAACCTCGATCTATGCCAACCTAACAAACACCTTCGGAGACACCTGTAGAGCATCTGTATAATCACCTAGTTACGTTGTGACGATTCATAGCAAACAAGGTGTTCCTCCGGTATTCGGGAGTTGCATAATCTCATAGTCCGAGGAACATGTATAAGTCATGAACAAAGCAGTGGCAATGAAACTGTAACGATCATAATGCTAAGCTAATGGATGGGTCTTGTTCATCACATCATTCTCCTAATGATGTGATCTCGTTCATCAAATGGCAACACATGTCTATGGTTAGGAAACATAACCATCTTTGATTAACAAGCTAGTCAAGTAGAGGCATACTAGGGACACTATGCTTTGTCTATGTATTCACACATGTACTAAGTTTCCGGTTAATACAATTCTAGCATGAATAATAAACATTTATCATGATATAAGGAAATAAACAATAACTTTATTATTGCCTCTAGGGCATATTTACTCCAGTCTCCCACTTGCACTAGAGTCAAGAATCTAGATTACAAAGTAATGATTCTAACACCCATGGAGTCTTGGTGTTGATCATGTTTTGCTCGTGGAAGAGGCTTAGTCAACGGGTCAGCAACATTCAGATCCATATGTATTTTGCAAATCTCTATGTCTCCCTCTGCGACTTGATGCCTGATGGAATTGAAGCGTCTCTTGATGTGTTTGGTTCCCTTGTGAAATCTGGATTCCTTCGCCAAGGCAATTGCACCAGTATTGTCACAAAAGATTTTCATTGGACCCGATGCACTAGGTATGACACCTAGATCAGATATGAACTCCTTCAGATATGTACTCCGCTTCACACGTAGATCCCGCCATGACGCTTTGCTTGGAAATGCACCAACTGATATCTCAACCATTCAATAAGTATCCGGATTGTGACTTAGAGTCATCCGGATCAGTGTCAAAGCTTGCATCGACGTAACCATTTACAATAAGCTTTGTGTCACCCCCATAAACGAGAAACATATCCTTAGTCCTTTTCAGGTATTTCAGGATGTTCTTGACCGTTGTCCAGTGCTCCACTCCTGGATTACTTTGGTACCTCCCTGCTATACTTATAGCAAGGCACATCAAGTCTGGTACACAACATTGCATACATGATAGAACCTATGGCTGAAGCATAGGGAATGACTTTCATTTTCTCTCTATCTTCTGCAATGGTCGGGCATTGAGTCTGACTCATCTTCACATGTTGTAACTTAGGCAAGAACCCTTTCTTTGACTGATCCATTTTTTACTTCTTCAAAACTTTATCAAGGTATGTGCTTTGTGAAAGTCCAATTAAGCGTCTTGATCTATCTCTATTGATCTTGATGCCCAATATGTAAGCAACTTCACCGAGGTCTTTCATTGAAAAACTCTTATTCAAGTATCCCTTTATGCTATCCAGAAATTCTATATTATTTCCAATCAACAATATGTCATCCACATATAATATTAGAAATGCTACAGGGCTCCCACTCACTTTCTTGCAAATACAGGCTTCTCCAAAAGTCTGTATAAAAGCATGTGCTTTGATCACACTATCAAAGCGTTTATTCCAACTACGAGAGGCTTGCACCAGTCCATAAATGGATCGCTGGAGCTTGCACACTTTGTTAGCACCCTTTGGATCGACAAAACCTTCTGGTTGCATCATATACAACTCTTCTTCCAAAAATCCATTTAGGAATGCAGTTTTGACATCCATCTGCCAAATTTCATAATTATAAAATGCGGTAATTGCTAACATGATTCGGACAGACTTAAGCATCACTACGGGTGAGAAAGTCTCATCGTAGTCAACTCCTTGAACTTGTCAAAAACCTTTCGCAACAAGTCAAGCTTTGTAGACAGTAACATTACCGTCAGCGTCATTCTTATTCTTGAAGATCCATTTATTTTCTATGGCTTGCCGATCATCGGGCAAATCCACCAAAGCCCACACTTTGTTCTCATACATGGATCCCATCTCAGATTTCATGGCCTCAAGCCATTTTGCGGAATCTGGGCTCGTCACCGCTTCCTCATAGTTCGTAGGTTCATCATGGTCTAGTAACATGACTTCCAGAATAGGATTACCGTACCACTCTGGTGCAGACCGTACTATGGAAGACCTACGAGGTTATGTAGTAACTTGATCTGAAGTTTCATGATCATCATCATTAGCTTCCTCACTAATTGGTGTAGGAATCACCGGAACTGATTTTTGTGATGAACTACTTTCCAATTCGGGAGAAGGTACAATTACCACATCAAGCTCTACTTTCCTCCCACTCACTTCTTTCGAGAGAAACTCATTCTCTAGAAAGGATCCATTCTTAGCAACGAATATCTTGCCTTTGGATCTTTGATAGAAGGTGCACCCAATAGTTTCCTTTGGGTATCCTATGAAGACGCACTTCTCCAATTTGGGTTCGAGCTTATCAGGTTGAAGCTTTCTCACATAAGCATCGCAGCCCCAAACTTTAAGAAATGACAACTTTGGTTTCTTGCCAAACCATAGTTCATACGACGTCGTCTCAATGGATTTTGATGGTGCCCTATTTAAAGTGAATGCAACCGTCTCTAAAGCATAACCCCAAAACAATAGCGGTAAATCAGCAAGAGACATCATAGATTGCACCATATCCAATAAAGTACGGTTATGACGTTCAGACACACCATTACACTGTGGTGTTTCACGTGGCATAAGTTGTGAAGCTATTCCACATTGTTTCAAATGAAGACCAAACTCGTAACTCAAATATTCGCCTCCACAATCAGATCATAAAAACTTTAATTTCTTGTTACAATGATTTTCCACTTCACTCTGAAATTCTTTGAACTTTTCAAATGTTTCAGACATATGCTTCATTAAGTAGATATACCCATGTCTGCTCAAATCATCTGTCAAGGTAAGAAAATAACGATACCCGCCACGAGCCTCAACACTCACTGGACTGCATACATCGGTATGTATTATTTCCAATAAGTCAGTAGCTCGTTCCTTTGTTCCGGAGAATGGAGTTTTAGTCATCTTGCCCATGAGGCACGGGTCGCAAGCACCAAGTGATTCATAATCAAGTGATTCCAAAAGCCCATTAGTATGGAGTTTCTTCATGCGCTTTACACCAATATGACCTAAACGGTAGTGCCACAAATAAGTTGCACTATATTATCAATGTTGCATCTTTTGGCTTCAATATTATGAACATGTGTATCTCCACGATCGAGATTCAATAAAAATAGACCACTCAACAAGGGTCATGACCATAAAAGATATTACTCATATAAATAGAACAACCATTATTCTCTGATTTAAATGAATAACCATCTTGCATCAAACAAGATCCAGATATAATGTTCATGCTCAACGCTGGCACCAAATAACAATTATTCAAGTCTAAAACTAATCGCGAAGGTAGATGTAGAGGTAGCATGCCGACGGCGATCACATCGACCTTTGAACCATTTTCGACGCGCATCGTCACCTCGTCCTTAGCCAATCTTTGTTTAATCTGTAGCCCCTGTTTCGAGTTGCAAATATGAGCAATAGAACCAGTATCAAATACCCAGGCGCTACTACGAGCATTAGTAAGGTACACATCAATAACATGTATATCAAATATAACTTTCACTTTGCCATCCTTCTTATCCGCCAAATACATGGGGCAGCTCCGCTTCCAGTGGCCAGTCCCTTATAGTAGAAGCACTCAGTTTCAGGCTTAGGTCCAGACTTGGGCTTCTTCTCTTGAGCGGCAACTTGCTTGCCGTTCTTCTTGAAGTTCCCCTTCTTTCCTTTGCCCTTTTTCTTGAAACTAGGGGTCTTGTTGACAATCAACACTTGATGCCCCTTCTTGATTTCTACCTCCGCAACCTTTAGCATTGCGAAGAGCTCGGGAATCGTTTTCGTCATCCCTTGCATATTATAGTTCATCACGAAGCCTTTATAGCTTGGTGGCAGTGATTGAAGAACTCTGTCAATGACACTATCATCAGGAAGATTAACTCCCAGCTGAGTCAAGTGGTTATGATACCCAGACATTTTGAGTATATGTTCACTGACAGAACTATTGTCCTCCATCCTGCAGCTATAGAATTTGTTGGAGACTTCATATCTCTAACCTCGGGAATTTGCTTGAAATATTAACTTCAACTCTTGGAACATCTCATATGCTCCATAATGTTCAAAACGTTTTTGAAGTCCCGATTCTAAGCCTAAAGCATTACACATTGAACTATCGAGTAGTCATCAGCTTTGCTCTGCCAGACGTTCACAATGTCCGTAGTTGCATTTGTAGTAGGCCTAGCACCTAGCGGTGCTTCCAGGACGTAATTCTTCTGTGCAGCAATGAGGATAATCCTCAAGTTACGGACCCAGTCCGTGTAATTTCTACCATCATCTTTCAACTTAGCTTTCTCTAGGAACGCATTAAAATTCAAAGGAACGATAGCACTGGCCATTGATCTTCAACAACATAGACATGCAAAAACTATCAGGACTAAGTCAATGATAAATTAAAGTTCAATTAATCATATTACTTAAGAACTCCCACTTAGATAGACATCCCTCTAGTCATCTAAATGATCACGTGATCCAAATAAACTAAACCATGTCCGATCATCACGTGAGATGGAGTAGTTTTCAATGGTGAACATCACTATGTTGATCATATCTACTATATGATTCATGTTCGACCTTTCGGTCTCAGTGTTCCGAGGCCATATCTGCATATGCTAGGCTCGTCAAGTTTAACCCAAGTATTCAGTACGTGCAAAGCTGGCTTGCACCCGTTGTATGTGAACGTAGAGCTTATCACACCCGATCATCACGTGGTGTCTCGGTATGACGAACTGTAGCAACGGTGCATACTCAGGGAGAACACATATACCTTGAAATTTAGTAAGGGATCATCTTATAATGCTACCGCCGTACTAAGCAAAATAAGATGCATAAAAGATAAACATCACATGCAATCAAAATATGTGTCATGATATGGCCATCATCATCTTGTGCTCATGATCTCCATCACCAAAGCATCATCATGATCTCCATTGTCACCGGCTTCACACCTTGATCTCCATCGTAGCATCGTTGTCGTCTCGCCAACTATTGCTACTACGACTATCGCTACCGCTTAGTGATAAAATAAAGCAATTACATGGCGATTGCATTTCATACAATAAAGCGACAACCATGGCTCCTGCCAGTTGCCGATAACTCTGTTACAAAACATGATCATCTCATACAACAATTTATATTCATCATGTCTTGACCATATCACATCACAACAAGCCCTGCAAAAACAAGTTAGACGTCCTCTACTTTGTTGTTGCAAGTTTTACATGGCTGCTACGGGCTTCTAGCAAAAACCGTTCTTACCTACGCATCAAAACCACAATGATTTTTCACCAAGTGTGTTGTTTTAACCTTCAACAAGGACCGGCCATAGTCAAACTCGATTCAACTAAAGTTGGAGAAACAAACACCCGCCAGCCACCTATGTGCAAAAGCACGTCGATAGAACCAGTCTCATCAACGTGGTCATGTAATGTCGGTCTGGGCTGCTTCATCCAGCAATACCACCGAATCAAAGTAAGACGTTCGTGGTAAGCTGTATGACAATTATCATGCACAACTCTTTGTGTTCTACTCATGCATAAAACATCTACGCATAGACCTGGCTCGGATGCCACTGTTGGGGAACATGGTAATTTCAAAAACATTCCTACGATCACGCAAGATCTATCTAGGAGATGCATAGCAATGAGAGGGGAGAGAGTGTCCACGTACCCTCATAGACCGAAAGTGGAAGCGTTTACTTAACGCGATTGATGTAGTCAAACTTCTTCATGATCCAACCGATCCAAGCACCGAACATACGGTACCTTCGTGTTCAGCACACGTTCAGCCCGATGACGTCACGCGAGCTCTTGATCCAGTTGACAATGAGGGAGACGGCGTGGCGGCGGTGTTGATGATGTTACCGGCGCTGGGCTTTGCCTAAGCACTACGACGATATGACCGACGTGTGTAACTGTGGAGGCGGGCACCGCACACGGTTAAGAGAACTTGATGTACTTTGGGGTGCCCCCTACCCCCGTATATAAAGGAGGAGAGGGGGAGGCCGGCCAGCCCTTGAAGGGCGCGCCAGGAGAAGGGAGTCCTACTAGGACTCCAAGTCCTAGTAGGATTCCACCTAGAGGAAGAGGGGAAGGAAGGGAGAGGGAGAGGGAAAGGGGGGCCACACCCCCTTCCCTTGTCCTATTCGGACTCCCCATGGGGGGGGGGCGTGCCTCCCCTATGTGGACTGTCCTCTCTCTCCCATATGGCCCATGTTGGCCCATTGCTTCCGGGGTCCCAGAACCCTCCCAAGACGCCTGCGTTTTACCCGAAACCACTCGGAACTCTTCCAGTGTACGAATGACATAGTCCAATATATTAACCTTTATGTCTCAACCATTTCGTGACTCCTTGTCACGTTCGTGATCTCATCTGGGACTCCGAACAAACTTCAGTCATCAAAAACACATAACTCATAATACAAATCGTCATCGAACGTTAAGTGTGCGGACCCTATGGGTTCGAGAACTATGTAGACATGATCGAGACATATCTCCGATCAATAACTAATAGCGGAAAATGGATGCTCATATTGTCTCCTACATATTATACGAAGATCTTTATCGGTCAAACCGCACAACAACATGTGTTGTTCCCTTTGTCATCGGTATGTTACTTGCCCGAGATTCGATCGTCAGTATCATCATACCTAGTTCAGTC
Source organism: Aegilops speltoides (assembly GCA_021437245.1). NCBI lineage: Eukaryota > Viridiplantae > Streptophyta > Magnoliopsida > Poales > Poaceae > Aegilops > Aegilops speltoides. The sequence goes on from CM038144.1 coordinate 241,411,288, forward strand.
TCATTACCGGCAAGTCTCTTTACTCGTTCCATAATGCTCATCCTGCAACTAACTCATTAGTCACATTGCTTGCAAGGCTTATAGTGATGAGCATTATCGAGAGGGCCCAGAGATACCTCTCTGAAACATGGAGTGACAAATCCTAATCTCGATCTATGCCAACCCAACAAACACCTTCGGAGACACCTATAGAGCATCTTTATAATCACCCAGTTATGTTGTGATGTTTGATAACACACAAGGTGTTCCTCCAGTATTCGGGAGTTGCATAATCTCATAGTCTGACGAACAGGTATTAGTCATGAAGAAAGCAGTAGCAATGAAACTGTTACGATCATAATTGTAAGCTAATGGATGGGTCTTGTCCATCACATCATTCTCTTAATGATGTGATCCCGTTCATAAAATGAGCACACATGTCTATGGTTAGGAAACATTACCATCTTTGATTAACGAGATAGTCAAGTAGAGGCATACTAGGGACACTATGTTTTGTCTATGTATTTGCACATGTAGTAAATTTCTGGTTAATACAATTCTAGCATGAATAATAAACATTTATCATGATATAAGGAAATAATTAATAACTTTATTATTGCCTCTAGGTCGTATTTCCTTCAGAAAAAGCCGTGGTAGAAGCGAGGATGAGGAAAATATCGGGGAGTTCCCGGTTACGGTGGGTGGTCGGGACCGAGCGATGCACGAAGGTTTGTGCGTTTATCTCATACACGTACGCGCATGTGTGCGAGGCGTTGGGTTCTAACTGAACCCGAGTGAGGCGTTCGCTTACTGAATCCGAGCAATTGCACTAGCTATGTTACCGAACCCGAGCGGTCGATCCCTTGGTTGTTAATTGAACCCGATTGAGGGTTTCCTTCGCTACTACTGTTAACTAAAGCCGATTTAACCTGCTGCCTCTTGATGAACAGTGAATGTTGTTGGGGGTTGGATGAACAATTCCTGGTGGGGGTTGGATGAACAGGACCCCGTGGTAGGAGAGGATGTTGCCGCTAGATGAACAGGACCCCGATCGGGCCGGTTGGGGGTGGATGAACAGGGCCTCGTGGAGGGCTGGTTGAACAGTAACCGGTGGAGGCTGGATGAACAGGACCCCGTGGAGGGCAGGTTGAACATTAGCCGGTGGAGGATGGATGAACCGGAGCCTGTGGATGAACAATAGCTGGTGGATGCAGGAGGGAGACACCGTGGATGCACAGTCATAGGTGGAGGCTAGAGGAGGTCGACGATGGATGAACAGTGGCCCATGGAGGCTGGAGCGAGGCAGTAGACAGTGGATGAACAATAGCCCATGGATTCCTGTTTTGCGGTATGCCACACCCCTCACGATGAATAAGACCCTCGTTTCGATCGTAGGAGGTCGAAGAGAAGTCTATTTCCTCCGTTTTGCAGTACGCCACACCGCTCCCGATCAACAGGGCCTCGTTTCGACCGTAGGAGGTCGAAGAGAAGTCAGTTTCCTCTGTTTTGCGGTACGCCAGACCCCTCCCGATGAACAGGATCCCATTTCGACTGTAGGCGGTCGAACAAAAGGCCGTTTCCTCTGTTCCGCGATACGCCAGGCCTCGTTTCGGCTGTTCCGTCCAAGCCGGTTGGCTCCCGATGAACAAGACACATTCCGTTGCCTCCTGATGAACACGACGCAGTTTCTCCGTTCCGACCCAGCCGGTTGGCTGCCGATAAACAAGGCGCCATTGCTGCCCTCCGCTGCATCTCCATGTACACAAGCCCTGGCCGTACGTATGCGTGTGTAGGCATTCGAGACCCCGCCCATATGTGCGTACGTACATGTACACGATATAGACAGGACTGCGTGAACAACTACCGCTCCTCACTGGGCCACGGTTCATCGTATAAGAAAGACTGATGGACCATTATGTACGTACACGTTTGCGACCAAAATGACAACGCTACGTACGCTTCGACCGGGTGGGTCCCGGCTGTCAGGAAGGGTAAGGAGGCAGTTCCTTGCATGCGAAAATGTAGCTGGTGGGCCCGAGCTGACAGGGGAGGATTTTTTGTGTGCGTAATAAGGAGGCACTTCCTTGCTTGCGAAGATGTAGCTGGTGGGTCCTTCTGTCAGCTTCACCGCGTACAATCCTGTTCCGATGGCTGTCGTTCCTTGACCACGTTGATCACACTGCACAGATAGCACCAGGCGGTGGACGACGGTGAGGCAGGGAACGACGCGGAGCCTGGGAACATGTGGAGGGTAGTACAAGGATTGACTGGTTCGGCTGCGGTGTGAGGCTGCCATCACCACAGAATAACAGGGGGTGTGGGTGAGTAGAGGGATGGCCTGGCCAGCAGTGGGAGTAGTAGGGGGAGGTGAGGCCTCCGCGGTAGCATAGCCGGACATGGGAGGCAGGAGCACACGATGGTTTGGATGGCTGGACCAAGAAAATCAAAGGTTGAAGAAGTAGGACGACCGTTGGATGCTAACAATCCAACGGCCTCTGGTGATAGAATCGTTTATTGACTAAGTTGACAAAGCCCTGCGTACGCGTCAACTTAGTAGGGCCACAAGTCAGCCTCCAAATCTGGTGGGCCCCAGCTGTCATGGGGAGCACTCATTATTGTTCGCTTAATAAGGAGGCACTTCCTTCCATGCCAAGATATAGTTGGTGGGTCCCAACTGTTAATGGGAGGATTCATTCTTTTTGGCGTATTATGGAGGTACTTGCTTGCGTGCGGCCATGGACCAAGTGAGTCCCAACTGTCAGCCTCTCCATGTACATCCCTATTTCGATGTTGTCATTTGTTGACAACGTTGACCATGCCGTGCCGAGAACACCAGCACGATGGACGACAGCGAGACCCATGAAGGGAATAACCCGGAGGCGGCGAAGCCACAACAGTGCAGGGATGTGGGTGAATGGAGGGATGGCCTGCCAATGGTGGGAGTAGTAGGGGGTGGTGAGGCTCTGCGACAAGACACCTGACCCACGGAGGCGGGAGCAGACGGTCCCTTGGCAAGATTTTGCATTTGGAGCAAGAAGATCAGAGATTGAAGAAGCACGACGGCTGTTGGATTGACATCCAACGGTTATGTCTTCTAGAATCGTTTGTTGACCTATATAATAAGTAAAAAAATCTTGCATACGCGTCAACTTAATAGGCCCACAAGTCAGACCATTCCTTATTATTTTAATAATTTACAGCTCATTGCAACTTCTTATGCAATTTATTGCAGTCCGTTTTTTTGCTGGCCAGGGCCAGGGTTAAAAATTTAAACGAAATTTTGCATATTTCGGTGGGGTTCAAACTATTTTTAATACTGAAATGTCGAGCCAGATTTAAAGCACCTTGAAGATATATTTAAATAAGGTTAAATCCCAGTGAAATTGGAATCTGAACATGTGAAAAAATTCAAAAATTATAAATTAATTGCCAATTTATTGTCTGTTTTTTATTTACAGCCCATTTCATATTACTTTGGAGATTTGCAGCCATCTTGAAAGAGTTGCAGCCCATCAGGGCCTAGAAAAATAAGTAGGCTTGGATTGGGTATTCTTCAGAAACAATAAATTGGGCTCATTTTCACAAAGAAAAAATAGCTGGGCTGGTCATGTCACTACAAGAAAATACACTTCCGTGATGATACGTGTTTGTCATAGTAGGTTACGTTTTTTGTCATGCATGTACATCCATGACGATTTTATGAGAGAATCAAGATAGTCATACCTGTGCTGTCGTAGAAGTGTTCCATGTCATTACCAAAATTATATCACGGAAGTGTCCACTTCCATGACGATAAATCGCGCGGCATAGAAGATCTTTCGTCAAGGGTGACTGACACGTGGCATCCACCGTAATGGAACACTGTTAAGCTATCGGGTCCGGTTTTGGATCCGATAACCCGTTAACAACCCGAACCAATGGGGATTTTCCACATGTAAAATCATCATTGCCTGGAGGAAACACGTATCAGCTCCGCATTGGCACAGGTGTTGCTCAGCCAATGGGCGAGATGCGCTTATGAAATGTTGACACGTGGACCGACCCAAAAGTGGCCCATAAGGTTTAAATGGGCCGACCCAACTAAAGGCCCACAAGATTTTGCGGTCCATAATGGGCCGGCCCAGCTAAAGGCCCATGAGATTTTGCGGACCATAATGGGCGGCCCAGCTAAAGGCCCACAAGATTTTGCGGGCCATAATGGGCCGGCCCAGCTAAAGGCCCACGAGATTTTGCGGACCATAATGGGCCGGCCCAGCTAAAGGCCCATGAGATTTCGCCGACCATAATGGGCTGGCCCAGCTGAAGGCCCACAGGATTTTGATGACACTAGTAGGCCGGCCCATTAACACGCTGCCATGTTTTGGGCCAAATGATGGCCCATATTTGATCCGGTCCATTAACAGCCTGCCACGTTCCGGGCCTAATAAAAGCCCATATGAGATCCTGCCCGTTAAAAGCCTACCACGTTCTGGGCCAAATTATGGCTCAGATCAGGTCCAGACCTTTGAGAGACTTTAGGCTAAATTATGGCCCATATCAGATTCGGCCCGTCAACTGGAGGCTATGCTTTTGGGCCCACTTGATAAAGGCCCATTTAGTAATTCGGCCAGATAATAGTTTCACGTTGTTAAAGGCTCGTTTAACATTTCGACCGTATATTAATTTCGGCCTGTTAAAAGCCCGTCATATAGTTGGGCCTAACTATGGTCCAGTTTGCATCCGGCTTGCTCACAACCGATAATCTGATTGGGCTAAACAAGGACCGAGACAATTTTGGCCTATTACAAGCCCGTGATTTGATTGGCATAATCATGGGCCGGGGTCTATTTCAGCCTGCTGCCGGCCCGTGAGCTGTTCGACAAGTTTCAGGCCCAACATACTTTTCAGCCTCCTAAAAGCCCATTGAGTTTTCTTGCGAAAATAGGGCCGACGGTTTACTCGGCCTATTAAAGGCCCGAATCTACTAGTGGACCAGTTTACATTTAGGCCTGTTAACGAACCAAGATGATGGGGCCCATGATGCGGATCATACATAGTGATTTGCATGACGGCCCGATTATGTACCATAATTTTACGGTTTGGCCGGTTTACTGCGAAGACACGATATATATACAGTAAAATAACTGCAGCATCATGAATAAGAAAAAACCTAGACTATACAATAAAGAAATTATGACATATTACATCCACTGGGCATCAAAGTTCGCCACTATGATAATAAAGCACAAGTAGACAGCAAATTACATACACTGGGCATCAAAGATCGCCACCAGTGCAAATAAACACGCCGACAAAATAATATACAAAACCGACAGCACTTCAATAGAGTTCAAGAAAGGTTAGCCATGCTCGGGAGCTGCAGCGCAAGCCGCTGAGCAAGCTGATGAGACTGTGCTTGTTTGACACTTATATCCTCCTCACTCTGAAAGATAAACAAGCAGACTGATGACAGGTTTTGCACATATAAGTATTAGTGCCGACAATTCATCACATTTCTTATCGATTTAATAAAGTGACATGATTTAAAATAGCGTTAACACAATATGGTATTGTTCAGTTCAAGACATGGCAGAAATGACATTGTGAAGGAGTTGGCAGCTTCACGACACCACTGGATTATAGATCAAGAACTCATAAGTATCAATGGTTAGTGTGCTGTCAATTTATCCCATTTTAGATTGGCAAATAAAGAGACGACTTAAATAATAGTAGAATGATATGACATTGTTCATAGTTAAGACATTGCGAATATGACATTGTCTTTGTAGTGGGTAGGTTCACCACACCACCGATTACGGATCAAGAATGTAGCATACATGAAGTGCAAAAGAAGATCACTTGCTCAGATAGTTTAATTTACATGGTATGAAGAAGGAACTTGGTTGTACAACTGAAAACTTAAATTGAGAAGGACAAACTTTTGTTTATGAACTACATAATAAACTTTAAACATGCAATTTGATGCAAACACCAAAAATAAATAGTTGTTGCAGTCATGCCTAACCAAATATGCACAACAAAGTTTGAAGGCTTGAGAAGGACAAACTTACATTATTGGTGAAGACAGTCTCTATAAAGCCCTTGTCCATGTTGATGGGGGGGCAATTCAAGAAGTTTACCACATAATGTTCTTCATAAGCATTGCGTTTATTCTACATTTTGTTAAGAGTAAATATAGATGTGACAATATAAGAAAAAAATGGAGAATATTTAAGATAAGATGAAGAGTGATGCCACATAACCAAGTAGCTATAAATGTAAGTACAACGATACAGGCAAAAGGTACAGCCAAGAGCAATGCAGAGCTAAACTTCTTCAGTACCATCGGTGTTATCCAACCTTATGGTAAGAGTAAATATAGATCTGATGTGTAGAAAATGGAGGGCAAAGGAAAATAAGCTGCAGAGTGATGGTACATGAACAACTACCTGTCAATATAAGTACACTTATAAAGGACAACATGTACTTACAAGAACAATGCAGAGCTAAAAAAATTCATTGGCATTCGATATATTCTACACTAATGTAACCATTCATACATATCAGATAATTTGGAGTGAACAATTGATAAGCAAGCTATCATGCATACTGCTGTCGCATAATGAACTAGGTATGTATGCAAGTACAGTGATACAGGACAACAGGTACTAACAAGAGCAGCGGGCAGCATATTTGCGATATCTTGTCATTCTTTTCAAACCGGAATTTTTCTTCGAATAGATTTCCTGCAAAAAAGATCCATAAGGCACATGCGGAAAAGTAGAAGTTCAAATTGTCATGCGATATCATAGACAGTACCTCATCCTAGGAACGAGACTAGTGCATAACAAGGTTTTTCCATTCAATGTCTTCTAAATTTAGCACAGGAGACTTCACCGGAAATTCGTTTATAGACTTTCCATCAAAGTGTGATTTCCTCAAGTAACACCAATACTGCTGCAATGCTTCCATGACTATCCATATTAATCCTCGCCTAATGTAAATCATTGATATGTTCAATCAGCATAAAACAGGAAAATAATCACCATGAATAATAGCACTTACACGTAAGTGGGACAGGAAGATGTGAACCATGATGGGAATATATGCACGTAGTCCCTAACAACATTGAAAGCATTGTCTTTAAACTGGGAATAACTGGAATGGGGTTCCAATTTGCAGGAATTGGCCGTCTCTACAGTTGGGATAGGTCTTCGGCCTGTGGACTTGCTGTACTTTTTGCTGGAGTGGGATTTTTCTGTGGTATGGCTTGTGCTATGGCAACTGAAATCGGCATACCTTTTGCTGGGGTGCAGGTCCTATGTTGTGGGGCTAGTGGTGTGTCCAGTGAAGTATGGGTACAGTCTGCTGGAGTCGGTCCTACATTTTGTGTCACTAGTTGTACAACCAATATAAGTGGGGTGTTGTCTGATTTCTCTGGCACAACCACATTTTTCAAGGACTTTGCTGGTGCTCCTTTAGGTTCGGCAATCACCCTCTTCCTTTTTGATGTCTGATGCACAAGAACAACATTTAGTGGAAAAACATGGTATGATGACAGATGGAATATGTATTGATAATGGATGGGCATGGCATCTCGACATATATGATGAGTAAACTAAGCAGATGGCGGTGCAACAAAGTAGAAGACATGCAAGACAACATATGCAAGATACGCGCAATCAATAAAACCTTGCCAAATTAGAACATTCACCTTGATGGGTGAACAGGACAGGCCATCTGCCTTTGACTCCTCGATGTTAGAATAGTCATTAGGATCATATTCTGAACAAGAATCTACAGGTGGGGATCGATGAGTTTCATTGCATCCGAATGGCACTCAATGCCTTGGTGCCAATTTTGTAAGTCATTGCGGTGTTCCACAATATTCTTACGAGCGGATTCGATATTCACCGTAATTATGTATAATATCCGAGAACCATGAAAACATAAATAGTAGTGAGATTATCTTTGTAATGCAGAGGATATTCTAATATAGGGGCGCCCCTGTAAACACTTGTGTGCTATCACTGGATTCTGATGAGAGAGCTCATGTGTGCTGTAATATGGTGCGTGCATTAATATAATCTGGCACAACTACACAAAAAATAGGCTCCAGAAGTAAGGATAGTTGGCAGATGATAGGTTCATAATATACTATATAGAGAGTTTATTGCCAAACCATGATAACAAGAGCACACAACAACTAGGCAGATCATAGTGTACATAAAAGGGGTACACCATAACCACGATATATAAATCGGGAAAGTGGAACTGGCTTGAAAATATGGTGTTGTATTGCCACTAGCAATTGAAAGCATATCGATCACGTACAGGCCAGCTCTATCAGCTATTGACTGCAGATGTCCCTGCTCCCCTTCCCGACAAGGAACATACTGTACATACTAAATACAGAATAACAAAAGAGGGACATGTTAAAGAACAGAAGAGGAAGCATATTCTTGAGGTTCCGCTTCATTGCATAGAATGTTGGTTGCCCACTCATGATGAATCACAACGCCCAAAGAAATGCAACTCCATGCTGTCTCTCTATATGTGGCAATTTTGAACAAGAGTCATTAGGATCATATTCAAGAGTCAACAGGTGGAGAGCATATGAGTTTCATTGCATCCAGAATGGCACTCAATGCCTTGGTGCCAATTTTGTAAGTCATTGCAGTGTTTAGCTTCAAGAGTGGACTGCTGCTAGTGCGACACAAAGCAGCTACATAGATCATAGTGTAGATATAACATGAAAACCTTAAGCATCAGAGTAAAATCAGCAAAGTGGAACTTGCTGGAATATATGTGCTAGTATTGCCGGTATGGCTAGAAAGGCTTCGGATACCGGCTCTCTTCAACTGAAGGTGCAGTACTATTAGTATCAGTGTAACTCTCAAAGGCGACACAGCTCCCCGCATCCTTGCTATTCTTATAGGATTCAACTGGGCAGGCCACTACAAATCCTATTCCCATGTTTACAAAATCCTATGAAGCAAAGAGGCCCAAAGAGTTCAAAGTGTTCATCACAACCGACCGTATAGACCTCTGTACTGCAAATGTCCCTGCTCATCTTCACTACAAGGAACATACTGTACTACTATCATACTCCCTCCGTTCCAAAATATAAGTCTTGGTAGAGATTTCCACTATCGATCACATACAGATGTATCTAGATACATTTAGAGTGTAGATTCACTCATTTTGCTCCATGTGTAGTCCATGGTGGAATCTATACAAAGACTTGTATTTAGGAATGGAGAGAGTACTTATTAAAGAAGAACAGAAGAGGAACATGCTAAAGAAGAGCAAGCGGATTTTGGATAATAAAATGTTCATTGCGCAGTGCCCACACATGATGAACCAGAGTGCATTAAGAATGCAACTCCCTGCTGTCTCTCTATATGTCGTGCACGTGCTTTTCTAAAGTACAGTAGGAACATTAGCTGACCAATTAAATGTTATCTATTTTAGTAATATGAGCATCATATTAGATTCACACTTGAGCAACAAGTTTGGAATTATGAGTGGCACATTGTTTAGCTTGATGGATTCAGGAGCAGTGCTAAGCAGGTACGATGATGATACTGAATATAAAGGCATGTCTGCATGCATGTCGCGTGACTTTTGTCATTTGGGTCAGTCGACCATTTCAGGCGGTTGGATGAAGATCCTATGACTCCTAACCCTTCTTCTTCCTCGTCTCCGATTCTTCCCATCTGAGAACATCAAGACGGGCCGCCGGCCGGACCACCGGCCTCCACCGCCTGTGTTCCTCCGCCACCCCCACCCCCACCCCCGCCCCACCTGCGTCGAGTTTTCTTCGCTCGGCGAGGCCCCACCACTGCCCCCACAACCACCATCCCCACCCGAGCCCCTTCCTTCGCACCGGCGAACTCCGACAAGCTCTGAAAAATCGACTGACCCAATTTTGAAATTTAGTCTACTATGATTTAACTAGTGTGGAATATAAAAGGGGAAACCCATAAGCATTGGGAGTATAGTGTTGAGCGTGCTATGGCGGATCTGAAGGTGCAAACCAGACAAAGGCAACTTCGCAACCAATGTTTGCTTAAGTGATGGAAACAAATCAGAGTAAAGCAGTGGCGATCTATTTTCTTGATGCGATAAATAAGTTGAGAAGATACGAAAGAGTACCGCCTCTGGTGCGGCGCCGTGTATGCATCTGCTGAGAATTTGACGGTGTTGCATTAGCGATGGCTGTCGGCGGCGTGGAAGCAGATCTAGGAGGCTAGACGGTGGCGGCGGGGTGCGGTGGACGAGACGGTCGTAGGAGCGGCGCCAGCAAGGTGGACGACGGCGGAGATGAAGCGAGAGGACGAGATGCAAGGATCCCTGTCTGAAGCCGTGGATGAGAGAGGTCAATCTCTTGTAATGGACAGCGGTGTCGGGGTATTAGCTCTGGCTGGTGGAGGAGGGCAGCGGTGGATGGGGTGGCAGACAGAGGAGGTTGGGGTGGAGAGGGTGTTTTGGCGCCCACGGAGTACGAATGGGGAAATGGAGGTAGAGAGGAAGGGGGAACCATGTCTTCAGGGCGCGCTTGTCTCAAATGCGAGGAAATTTACAAACTTAGCCCCCATTTCAAATTTCCTACATCACAGCAATATTAGTCGGTTGGGGATAGGACGAATATTTGCCGACGAGAGTATGTTTTTGGCGCCCACCGTGTATGAATCGGGGAGGGAGTCAATTTTGGCCGAGGAGACACTTTGTTTTGGCGCCCACCGTGTATGAATCTGGGTGGAGGCGGTTGTGTCACGTTTGAGTGAAATTACAATCCTACCCCTACCGAAACCTATAGAAATCGAGCCGATAGGCTTTGCGTGGCAGGGATAGGCAGTAGTAATTTCCATCTCGCAGATTTTGGTTTCGGGCGGTTACTGCGACTTTCCCCACTTCATTCAAATTTTGCAGAGTGCACGTTTACCGTGCCAACTCAATTTGAATCCCGTTTGTATTCTATTTTTTTCGGGCAGGATCCATTTTCGATTGGAATAAAATTCTATATACATTATTTATTTATATATAGTTTCAAAAGCAAAACACCCTTCATACATAAATATGGTTTACAAATGGCATGATCTCAGATTCATAAGGTTGTATCCATCAACTTGGATTTTCAAATATTTGAAACCACTTTATTTGAAATCCAATGTATGCATCCTCGCTAACTGTCTCCAATTAATGTGTGTTTCATGCGGGTTTTTTTACTTCTCAAACATGTATAATGTGTTTCACACACGCAACATATAGTGTAATCCCGTTTAGACATTAATTGCATATAAACCATGCATTGTTTCTAATTAAAGAATCTATGGATCACCAATATTGATAAACTATATAACATTACATGTGTCCCCAAATTCAAATGAATATGCATGTTTGATACACCAATTTGCGGTTATGATATTATTGATGTCGTGATCTCCGGTTTAAATATTTGAATCCCCTTTAATCTAGATATTCGTCTCATATAGCTATCATTCATGCTTATATAGGAGTACCTCTCTAGACCTATACGCATTCATCGTCTCTCGGGTATCTCTCATGCTACCTATATGTCGACAATGATCTTTTATCTTCGTAACACACTGACGGTACTCTCTCCCTCGACCTTCATAACTCTATCTCTCTCTAAGTATATCTCGCTCCCTGCTATGTGTCTCTAACTATGATTCTCCATGTGGACTCTCTTTCTCTAACACAAACACAAAACTTTGTCTCCCGGGGTCTCATTTCTCTCTACTATTCCCCTGTGTGCCACTCGCACACACCTCATACAGAGATGTCTTTTGCTCCTTAGGTATGAGAACCTACGACTCTTCCTCTTAAATATCTCTTTCTCACATACAAACACAAACTCTGTCTCCCAGGGTCTCATATTTCTCCACTGTTCTCTTGTATGTCGCTCACACACACTCTCTCTCCCTAGAGATATCTTGCGTTCCCTCATATGTCTCTCTAGCTACCACTCTCGTTGTGAAATATCTTTCTCTCTCGCAGACACAAAACTCCGTCTCTCGGGATCTCATTTATCTCTGATATTTGTTTGCATGTGACTCACATGCACCCTCTCTTATCTCTCTCACACCCACACACATAACTCAACCTTCTGTTCCAGTCGACTCCTATCTCTAATGCACACTAGCTAGCATCTTTATCTTTCTATTTGTCTGTTTCTCCATCAACCTTCTTCCTCGCCCTCACTCTTGCTTCCTATCACGCACACTACATATGTTTCTCTCTACATGCAGTCAAGTGCCCTCCTTTTATCTTTCTCTCACGCACACATAACTTCACCCTCTGAACCACCCGGCGGTCATCTCCAACACTCAAACTAGCAGATGTCCCTCTAGCTAGCATCTCCATCTCTGTATCTATCTGTAGTTTCTCCGTCAACATTTCTTTCTCGGACGCAGTCTTGCTTCCTATCACCCACACTATATATGTCTCTCCATACATATGCATTTATAGGTTGATCTCTTTTGCACAATCATTGTGTCTCACTCCCTCTGCTCGCCATAGATGCATGCTCCAGCCCATGCTACTATCTCTTAAAGACAAAAACATATGCTCAATTGTCGGGCCTTCTTCCGTGCATTCTCACATGCATGTATATTGCCATACCGATGCGTCTCTCCCATGTCGTTGATCTTATGACTTATGTCTTCTTTCTTTTATCTCGATCATGCGCGCGCACACACACACACACATCCCATGTATACATGCATACCTCTCACACATGCACGTTCAAGGTCTCTATGTCTCCATATGTAGTTAATTACCCTCAACCCTAACGCCACATCGAATCGCTCTCTTCTTGTGTGTACATAACTTCCCCCTGGATGGGTAAGACACACACTCACACTTAACAATCTCCTTCTAGCTACCCCCCCTCTCGCTCTTACCCTATATCCCCGAAACCAATAAGACCATCCCTTCATTTAATTCCCGCCTACATGCACCATCGATATATAGTAGTCTTCCTCAGTATCTCTTGAACAAACATGTTCTCTCGATGTCGACTCCTCTCACACGCACACACCTTATCTTCCCTTTCTACGGGCCTTTTCTCTCTCGCACCCCCATCGTCGGTGGCCTCTGCCATACACATCACCTCTCTATGATGAAGCCATGCACACTTAAATTACATCCACCACCGAGGACCCCGCGACACACACACACAAACACACGCATGCACGCACCCCCCCCCCCCCACACACACACTAAGACTCCATCACACACACACACACTAAGACTCCATCTCTCTCTCTCTCTCTCTCACACACACACACACACACACACACACGCACCCCCACCCCCCCACACACATTAAGACTCCATCTCACACATACATGCTCTAGGTGGAGCATTTGTTCCTACCACCCTTCATCCAACCTTACCCGTATGATAAACAATCACCTTAATTTACTTGTATAACATGGACAAATTCCACTTTACTTTAGTAGTTAGCAATCTTATCATCTCTACCCTTATAAAAAACTGAGTTGGCGATGATGGTGTGCCTGCCATCTTGTAATATAGACCGTCCGACCTATATCTGACGGATAGAAAGCAAACTATGATAATTTTACAAAAGATACCCGCACCTCTCTCCACATCCTTATCTCCCACAACCTCATTGCTGAGAAATTAAAAAAGGAAGTCTCTGGAACAATCTAGCATGGTGGCTGATGATGATACAGACTTAGGGTAGGGTCATAGGCCTGACCTATACGTCCTACCCAAGGTCACTAACCTAGAAGCAGAGAAGTTCAAGAGATAACAGGGAACACCCAAAAAGGAGTCGAGTGCGATCCACTCGACTAATCAACCACTCGGGTACCCCTCCTTCCCGAAGTCACACGACCAGTCAACCACTCGACCTACTGAAGACCAGGAGTCACTCCGAACAGCAACGGGCAAGCATTCACTCCGTAGTCTTTAAGGTCATTTAAGGCACTTAAGGTTGGCGTTACCAGTACCACCCGATCTTTATGTACATTGAACCCTCTATAGCGGGGGATGGCTGGGGTCCTGGCGAACTCAGTATAAGCCACCCCCTCCTCTGGCACAAGGGTTCGCACCCACTGTAAGACACACTCATATAATCCAGTCGACCGCCTCCGGGCACCGAGACGTAGGGCTTTTACCAACTCCGAGAGGGGCCTGAACTCGTAAACACTTGCTTACAACGTTGCCGTAGCTAGGACCTTGCCTCCTCATTCGTACCCCCTATACTTACTGTCAGACTTAGTACCACGACAGTTGGCGCCCACCATGGGGCAAAGCGTCTTAGCGACTGATACGTCTCCAACGTATCTACTTTTCCAAACACTTTTGCCCTTGTTTTGGACTCTAACTTGCATGATTTGAATGAAACTAACCCAGACTGACGCTGTTTTCAGCAGAACTACCATGGTGTTGTTTATTGTGTAGAAAACAGAAGTTCTCGGAATGCCCTGAAAATTCACGGAGATAACTTTTGGAGAATATAAAAAATTCTGGCGAAATAATCAAGGCCAGGGGGCCCACACCCTGTCCACGAGGGTGGGGGGCGCGCCCCCTCCCCCTGGGCGCGCCCCCTGTCTCGTGGGCCCCCTGATGCTCCATCGACCTCAACTCCAACTCCATATATTCCATTTCACAGAGAAAAAAAATCAGAGAGAAAGTTTCATCGCGTTTTACGATATGGAGCCGCTGCCAAGCCCTAATCTCTCTCGGGAGGGCTGATCTGGAGTCCGTTCGAGGCTCCGGAGAGGGGGATTCATCGCCGTCGTCATCATCAACCATCCTCCATCACCAATTTTATGATGCTCACCGCCGTGCGTGAGTAATTCCATCGTAGGCTTGCTGGACGGTGATGGTTTGGATGAGATTTACCATGTAATCAAGTTAGTTTTGTTAGGGTTTGATCCCTAGTATCCACTATGTTCTGAGATTGATGTTGCTATGACTTTGCTATGCTTAATGCTTGTCACTAGGGCCCGAGTGCCATGATTTCAGATCTGAACCTATTATGTTTTCATGAATATATGTGAGTTCTTGATCCTATCTTGCAAGTCTATAGTCACCTATTATGTGTTATGATCCGACAACCCCGAAGTGACAATAATCGGGATACTTCTCGGTGATGACCGTAGTTTGAGGAGTTCATGTATTCACTAAGTGCTAATGCTTTGGTCCAGTTCTCTATTAAAAGGAGGCCTTAATATCCCTTAGTTTCCATTAGGACCCTGCTGCCATGGGAGGGTAGGACAAAAGATGTCATGCAAGTTCTTTTCCATAAGCACGTATGACTATATTCAGAATACATGCCTACATTACATTGATGAACTAGAGCTAGTTCTGTGTCACCCTATGTTATAACTATTACATGTGGAATCGCATCCGACATAATTATCCATCACTGATCCAATGCCTACGAGCTTTTCACATATTGTGCTTTGCTTATTTACTTTTCCGTTGCTACTGTTACAACTACTACAAAACTGCTATCGTTACTTTTGCTACTGTTACCATTACTGTCATACTACTTTGCTACTAAATACTTTGCTGCAGATACTAAGTTATCTAGGTGTGGTTGAATTGACAACTCAACTGCTAATACTTGAGAATATTCTTTGGCTCCCCTTGTGTCGAATCAATAAATTTGGGTTGAATACTCTACCCTCGAAAACGGTTGCGATCCCCTATACTTGTGGGTTATAAGACTATTTTCTGGTGCCGTTGCCGGGGAGCATAGCTCTATTCTTTGAGTCACTTGGGATTTATATCTGCTGATCACTATGAAGAACTTGAAAGACGAAAGAACTAAGATTTTTCCCTCAACTACGAGGGGAGGTAAGGAACCGCCATCTAGCTCGCACTAGATTCTCATACATTTTGAGTAAGCTTGCGACACCTAAACTCGCTATTGCTATGAATTCTGGTATGTCACATGTTATTGATGATGCCACTTCTACTATGCATGATACTTATGATGAAACTACTTCTGTGCTTGATACTACTGTGCCATTAGGTGAATTTCTTGATGAATAACTTGCTAGGGTTAGAGAGAACGACATTATTGATGATGAAATTATTGAAGATAGTGATGTTGAAGGTTCTCCCCCTAAGTATGAATTGCCTGTTCCTGAGGGTTATGTTTTGGATGAAGAAACTGCTAGAGATCTTTTTGCTTGCAATGATAGATTTGATCTTAAGAAATTACTAGCTAAACTTAAACAGAAAACTCTGAATGCTAGAATGAAATATGACCCTGCTTTTGCTAATTCACCTATCTTTGTTACTGATAAGGATTATGAATTCTCTGTTGATCCTGAGATAATTACTTTGGTTGAATCTGATCCTTTTTATGGCTGTGAATCTGAAACTGTTGTGGCACATCTTACCAAGTTAAATGATATAGCCACCCTGTTTACTAATGATGAGAAGTCCCGCTATTACTATATCCTTAAGATATTTCCTTCTCATTAAAGGGTGATGCTAAAACTTGGTTTAATTCTCTTGATCCTGGTTGTGTGCGTAGTCCCTGTGATATGATTTATTACTTCTCGCTAAATATTTCCCTGCTCATAAGAAACAAGTTGCCTTGCGGGAAATATATAATTTTGTGCAAATCAAAGAAGAGAGTCTCCCACAAGCTTGGGGGAGGCTTCTCCAATTACTTAATGCTTTGCCTGATCATCCTCTTAAGAAAAATGAAATACTTGATATCTTTTATAATGGACTAACCAATGCTTTCAAGGACCACTTGGATAGTTCTGCTGGTTGTGTTTTCAGGGAAAGAACAGTCGACCAAGTTGAATTGTTATTGAATAATATGTTGACTAACGAAAATAATTGGACTCTTCCTGAGCCAATTGAGCCAACTCCTGAGCCTATTCCTAAACCAACTCCGAAGAAGAGAGGTGTTCTATTTCTCAGTCCTGAAGATATGCAAGAGGCAAAGAAATCAATGAAATAAAAATGTATTAAAGCTGAAGATGTTAAGAATTTACCTCCTATTGAAGAAATACATGGTCTTAATATACCGCATGTTGAAGAAACACATTGTCTTGATAACCCGAGATAGGTAGTAAAGGTAAACTCTCTCTATAGATATGATAAAGTTGAAATTCCGTCTACTAAATTTCATAGCCCATGCTTAGATGAATTTGATGGCTTTATGGCTAGACAAGAAAGTTTTAATGCTTATGTTGGTAGAGAATCAAAGAATAATGCTTTCGAGATAGGACACTTGAGTGATTATATGGCTAGAGTTAAAGGTGAACTTAAACTCATTAGCAAATATGCTTCTATGGTTACCACTCAAGCGGAGCAAGTACTTAAAGCTCAAAGTGATTTGCTCGATGAATTAAATAGTAAACATGATTTTTCTGTTAGAGTGGCTACTAGAACTGGTAGAATGACTCAGGAACCTTTGTATCCTGAAGGCCACCCTAAGAGAATCGAGCAGGATTCTCAAAGAAATAATTTAGATGCACTTAGTCCTTCTAAAAGGAAAAAAAGAAAAACGATAGGACTTTGCATGCTCCTAGTGAACCTGTTGTAGACACACCCGAGAATCCCAATGATATTTCTATTTCTGATGCTGAAACACAATCTGGTGATGAACATGAACCTAGTGATAATGTTAATGATAATGTTCATGTTGATGCTCAACCTAGCAATAATAAAGAGGTAGAGATTGAACCTATTGTTGGTCTTGATAACCCACAATCAAAGAATCAACGTTATAATAAAACAGATTTTGTTGCTAGGAAGCACGGTAGAGAAAGAGAACCATGGGTTCAAAAACCCATGCCTTTTCCTCCTAAACCATCCAAGACAAAGGATGATGAGGATTTTGAGCGCTTTGCTGAAATGATTAGACCTATCTTCTTACGTATGCGCTTAACTGATATGGTTAAAGTAAATCCTTATGCTAAATATATGAAGGATATCATCTATAATACCTAAATAGTTCATCCCCACTATCTTATTTCTCTTGACATGCAAGCTATCCATCTAAGCAACCACTCTCATGCAGCCACGTCATCTGTGATCCCAAATAATTTTATTCGTGCCTCCATGTCATCCTCTTTTGCTCTACTGCCCGATGATTTAAATTTGTCGATGCCTTCCGATTTGTTATTATGGCTGGGCTGTGCGTCCTCTCTTCAATTCTCTGTCTCCTCCAATTCTACCCACCGAAGATCAAAAGCCACTTTGACTTATTTTTTTATTGAAACAAACACTGTGTCGTTCCCTATCCTGATTGTTCCTTCCATCTTCCGTGAATCAATGTCTCCACTCAATTGGCCTTCAAGTATTGAAATCAAAACTCCCTTTACATCCTCAACCCGATGTACTCTATACTGCTATATGAGGATGGTGGCTTCTGTAGTCTGCTTCAAACCCGTCTCCTCCCCTCCGTAGATCGGGATGTAGCGGCGTCCGGAGGGAATCGGCCGGCGGAGGCGGCAGCTACACAATAGCATGGAGAGCGGCAGCACCAGATCCAGGTGAGTCTCCAACTGTAAATCATGCTCGCCGGGGGATCGAGCCATGCCTATCCATTCCGTCCACCCGTCGGTCGATCCGCCGGAATCAGTTCATATTATTTTTCTTGAAGATCATCGTCAATGGAGTCGTGCCATTAGTCGGTGAGAAGGCTTCGCCAGTATGTGCATCCGCCGTTGGCCCCGTCCGACCCCATGGAGGAGCGCCGCAGCGGGGGCGAGGTGGCGTGTGTGCGTCGTCGTGCGTGGTGGTGCTGGTGGTGGGCGGCAATGTTGTGGCGGACGTGCCGCGGCTGGCGGAGATGGCGCGGAGTCTGGGCAGGGAAGCCGGCGTGTCGGAGAAGACCTCTCGGGCGGCGTGCGGATGAGATGGGGTTCCTCGGCGTCGGCGCCGATGCTGACGAGATCCCCTGGAGCAAAGCCATGCTCCAGTGGCAGCGCACCGGCTTCCGTTTCTAGCTTGAGAAAAACTAGATGAACCGTACGTGCATGATCCATCCATTCCTCCAGCCATTAATCCCTTCCTTTTGATTGTAGGGCATTGTACTGATTTTTCTCCTTTGATTACAGGTGCACAAAAGTGAGGCCACGACCAGGAGCTAGGCGGCGATCGACTCGAGATTTTCTCTCTGTTAATATTGTCTCTCTCTCCATAAATTTCTATGTCTCCTATCTGAATTAACTTTCTCTCTGTTATTTTTTATGAAAAATCAACAGATTATGAATCTTAGACTTTGAATGTGTGCGACGGGTTTAGTGGGGATGTGCGACTGTATCCTACACCTTCGTCTAATCTATGTATTTGGCACTCTCAAGCGATTGTTATGAACCAGTTGCATACCATATCATAGTGAAGAGGTCATCTCAACAAATTATCCATCTTTTATCCTTTCAACAAAATACAAAGTTGGCTACCTATAGCCACTTCTTATCTTCTCAACACAGCAGAAAAATGGCCATTTCTAGCCCTCGGTTGCAGATACCCGCAGCCACCTAAATCTATCTGGCAAACCAAGTGCACTCCTAATTACACATATATTCATATACCTATTATAGCATCGGATACACGTAGAATGTCCCGCAACAACGCGCGGGGTATTATCTAGTTACAAATAAAAGAAAGATACCGAAAGCTATAATTTCCACCCTGCTTGCTAATTACACTTTTAAGGGTGGAATACCAAAGAAACTTGGAGATCCAGGAGTACTAACTATACCGTGCTCCATTAAAAGAAACTATGTTAAAACTGCTTTATGTGATCTTGGAGCCGGTGTTAGTGGTATGCCT
Source organism: Aegilops speltoides (assembly GCA_021437245.1). Lineage (NCBI taxonomy): Eukaryota > Viridiplantae > Streptophyta > Magnoliopsida > Poales > Poaceae > Aegilops > Aegilops speltoides. The sequence goes on from CM038144.1 coordinate 241,431,061, forward strand.
CTCTCTTTATATCATAGACTTGAATTGAATAAGTTGACACCTACTGAAATAACTTTGCAAATGGCTGATAAATCAACTGCTATACCTATCGGTATTTGTGAGGATGTGCTTGTTGTGGTTGCAAATGTCACTATCTTAATGGACTTTGTTATTCTTGATATTCCCGAGGACGATAGTATGTCGATTATCCTTGGTAGACCCTTTTTGAATACCGCAAGGGCTGTTATTGATTGCAACAAAGGCAATGTCACTTCTCATGTTAATGGTAATGAGCATATGGTACACTTTCCGAGGAAATAACCTCAAGTTCACAGCATCAATTCTATTGGAAAAGTTGCAACTATCATTATTGGAGGTTTTGAATTTCCTCTTCCCACTGTCAAGAAAAAAAATGATATCCTTATTGTTGGGGATGTGCATATCCTCGTTGAGGTAACCTAGTGTTATTCGAAATTTCTTCGATTCCATGTTATTCGAAATGAGTTTGTTAACAAGACTTGATCAACCTTGTTAGTGGATTCATTTTTATGATCATGAGATGGATGAAACTAGAAGGCACAACCTTCTGTACCCTCTTTTTACTTTCTGTTATTTAGAATAAATAAAGCAAAAATAGCATTATCTCTCTGTTTTTTGAATTATCCTTGCAATAAAAAATTATCCCGAAAATAAAAGTGCTCCAAAAGCCCTGCAAATTTAGTATGATTTTTTATGGAATATTGGAGGATTTTAGGCACTGAAAGCACAGCAGGGGGGCAAGCACCTGGCCACAAGGGTGGAGGGCACGCCCACTCCCCCTGGGCGCGCCCCCTGTCTCGTGGGCCCATGGTGGCCCCCCTCCACTTATTCCTGCACCCACACACTTCATCTTCCTCCAAAAAAAATCCTCATCCAACTCAAGTACGAGTTCTATCTCATCTTCCTGCGATTTTCGACCTCCTTGCTCAAAGCTCCATTTACAAAACTGCTTTGGGAGATTGTTGCTTGGTATGTGACTCCTCCGTTGGTCCAATTAGTTTTTGTTCTAGTGCTTTATTCATTGCAAATTTTTGCTGCATAGGTGACCCTGTTCTTGAGCTTGCATGTCAAATTTATGAGGTCCCAAGTAATTCTAATGCATGATATAGGCTCTAGGCACTTGTGGGAGTAGTTGCTATCGATCTTGTTTGGTTTGATTCACTTTTATTTTGAAGTTACTAAAGATTTCAGAAATCTTTCAAAGGAAGAAATATGTCCAGGAAAATGTACCAAGGTGGTTCCTCAACAAAGAGAGGACCCAGGCGTGCTATGCGTGAGCAAGACGATGAACCACCAAGGGAAGCTGAGGTGTGGTTGTAACGCCCTCGATGCGGCTATATCTCCCACGTGTCGAAGCACGACTTAGAGGCATAACCGCATTGAAAGCAATGTCGCAAGTGAGGTAATCTTCACACAACCCAAGTAATACATAAGGGAAAAAGATACATAGTTGGCTTACAATCGCCACTTCACACAATTACATGAATAAAGCATTACATCATCCAGATACAATCAAGGTCCGACTACGGAACCAAAATAAAAGAAGAACCCCAAATGCGATAAAGGTCCCGATCGACCCCAACCGGGCTCCACTCATCGATCAACTAGAACGAAACAACACAAAGGGCAAGATCTTCATCGAGCTCCTCCTTGAGCTTGATGTGTCACCTTTCGTAACTTAGGCACCGCAAACTGGTTTTTGAAGTATCTGATGAGCCACGAGGACTCAGCAATCCCATTACCATGGGTATCAAGACTAGCAAAGCTTAATGGGAACGGAAGGGGTAAAGTGGTGAGGTTGCAGCAGCGACTAAGCATGATATGGTGGCTAACCAACGCAAATAAGAGCGAGAAGAGAACAAGCGGAACGGTCGTGAAGCTAGCAATGATCAAGAGGTGATCCTGAACACCTACTTACGTCAAACATAACATAGAAACCGTGTTCACTTCCCGGACTCCGCCGAGAAGAGACCATCACGGCTACACACTCGGTTGATGCGTTTTAATTCGGATCTGGTGTCAAGTTGTCTACAACCGGACATTAACAAATTCCCATCCTGATAGTAGCCGCGCGTATCTCGTCTCAGGCCACGACCGGATGAGCAAGACGCGACTGGCAACCGACGATACCCCAAGTTGCCTAGGGGCGGCACCGCAAGTGGCTCTAGTTTGGACCAACGCTTAGACAAGCACTGGCCCGGGGGGGCTAAAATAAAGATGACCCTTGGGATGCGCGACTCCCAAGGGAAAAAGGTAATAGGTGAGGCAAATGGTAAAAGTCAATGTTGGGCCTTGCTGGACAAGTTTTATTCAAAGCGAACTGTCGGGGGGGTCCCATAAATCACCCGACCGCGTAAGGAATGCAAAATCCGGGAACATAACACCGGTATGACGGAAACTAGGGCGGCAAGAGTGGAACAAAACACCAGGCATAAGGCCGAGCCTTCCACCCTTTACCAAATATATAGATGCATTAATTAAATAAGAGATATTGTGATATCCCAAACATAACCCTGTCCACCATGGAGCAATCTTCAACTTCACCTGCAACTAGCAACGCTATAAGAGGGGCTGAGCAAAAGCGGTAACATAGCCAAACAGTGGTTTGCATAGGAAAGGTGTCAAAGGTTAGAGGTTCATGGCAATATGGGATGGCTGGACAAACATGTAATAGGTAGCGCAGCATAGCGATAGAACGAAGCAACTAGCATAGCAATGATAGTAGTGAGATCCAGGGTAGCGGTCATCTTGCCTGAAATCCCGCAAGGAAGAAGAACGAGTCCATGAAGAAGACGAACCACACGCAGACGAACGAATCCTCACGATCGCAACGAAACGGGAACTATCGAGAAGAAGCACACAACATAGGTAAACACACCACACATGAACAAGACATGATGCACAACAAGCATGATGCATGACCAAGCTACATGAAGCTACTCATGGCAAGAGATGATGCAAACAAGAACAACACATCAAGGCAAGTTTAAATGAGGCCGGAAACAACATATAACAATTCCGGTAAGTCCTCATATGCATATTTCGAAATTGGTCCAGAACTGAATAAACCTTATGTTCAAGTTGTTAAACAGCAAGTTAAAGAGCACCAAGAGAATCTACACGAAATTCTAGTCAAGTTACATATAAAGTTCATTAGATTCGGAGCTACGGTCTAAAAGATATGAGCAAAACAAGTCAAACATGGCATTGATGCAAAAATGCTTACAAACATCAAGCAAACACCTCAAAACATGGATGCAACATGATAATATGAAGCTACATGCAAAAACAAGCAAGTTTCATATAGAGCACACTCAAGACGGAGCAACGGTGCAACACACACACTAAACAAGTCATAGCAACAATCTGTCCAAAACAGCAACTAGGCATCTTACAAGCATCAAAACAATATGCTACAGCACCCCAACATAATAACAAAAGACATGGGCATGAAGTACACGTAAAACATAACAAAACATGAATACTGAGCTATCTCCAGAAATCACTAGAACATGCTCAAAAAGACATGGAGATATTGCAAGTAAGAACAGTTTCAGACTTTAGTAGAAATAACATCAGGTTGCAATGTTTAGAGCTATCAAACAACATGTTACAGTAACATATCATGGAAAACAAAGGCATGGCATGAATCTACTAATTGCATATATCAAAAGACCCTTACTGACCATGAGCCAAAAAGGCATAGAAAATATAATGGTACCCATGTAAACATGGCAAGTTATATTACAGATTTATACATGGAAAGAACAACAATAAGTAGGCATGTTCGTGAGCTCGAACCAAACACCACAGGGCAATACATGGCATGGCAAGGAAACCAACAGTAAGAAGGCATGTTTATGAAGCTAAGCATGGCAAGAGCAAGGTCATAGCATACACGGATCAACTACAACGACCTCGTGAAAATTGAATCTCATGCAAACAATCTATCAGGAAACATTTTCAAGCAACTTTGGAGCAAGAAATGAACATGTTCCAGCAGTCTATAATTGCAACCAAGAGCATGAATGGATAGAGCATGACATGTATATCAAAACATGTTTATAGAGCATCCCCAGATTATGCATAGACTGATTAGTGGAAGCATGTTAACATAGCAACAAAATATAACAGAATCTGCCAGGAAAACAGCAACAGCAACTACCCTACTTTACAAGCTCAATACACTCAGCACACAACTCACACAAATACAAGGTCAACACCTCTGGAAAGATGGCATGGCATAGTCCAACATTCATGTAGAGCTCATACTCATAGGATGCACACATAAATCATGGCAAAAATGTTAAAACAGCAAGTTATAACAGTTTCAGCAGATTAACATCCTGAAGCACTCTTCCAACAGCATTTAGGGCATCAAGATGACCTCAAATGAAAATGATGCAATGGAATGAAGTGATGTACTCGTCAAGACGAACAATTTGACATATTACACGCGCAAAACGGAGCTACGGATGCGGAGATGTGATGCGATGAAAATGGCATGAAAATATGCAAAATAAGGGACTTAGTCATACGGGAGCAACCTCTTGCACGGATTTCAAAGCGGCGCGGAAGTCGAGGTTCGCCAGAGAACTTCGCCGGAGGTGACGGAGATGGCCGGAGAGGCGTTGGGGAGGCGGATCCGGACCGGATCTGGGCGCTCCTCGCCGGATCCGGCCGGATCACGGCGAGGACGCGGCCCGGCGAGGTCGGGCGCTTGGCGCCATGGCGGCGCGCGAGAGCCGGAGGGCGCGGCGACCGGGCGCCGGGCGCACGGCGGCAGCGGCTGTGCATGCGCGGCGGCGGGGCGGGCGTAGCAAGCGAGCGAAGGCTGGCGGCGGCGCCGAGGCGGCGGCGCAGAAATGGGAGGCGGCGAAGGGAGGCGGCGGCGCTGCCACGGCGGGGGTTTCGAAGCGCCGGGGCGGCGGGAGCGTCCATGGCGGCGGCGGCGAGCGTCTTGGCGAGCCCCCTGGGCCTGCTGGCTGGCGGCGAGGCGCCGCCAGGACGCGGCGCGCCTGGTTGGCTGCGGCGGCGGGGGAGGCGACGTGTCACGCGCCCATTGGTCGGGCGACGTGGCTGGCTGGACGTGTCCGGCCGGGGGCGGACGCATCCAGCGGCGGGGAGGGAAAATCTAGGGTTTCGGGGGGAAAATGATCCGAAAATTTCGGGGGAGGTCTAGATTTATAGGTAGAGGGAGCTAGGAGAGTCCAAATGAGGTGCGGTTTTCGGCCACGCGATCGTGATCGAACGACCGAGAGCATGGAGGGGAGTTTGGTGGGTTTTGGGCTACTTTGGAAGGGGTGTTGGGCTTCAACAAAAGAGGCTTTACGGTTACCCGGTTAACCGTTGGAGTATCAAACGACCTCCAAATGGCACGAAACTTGACAGGCGGTCTACCGGTGCTATACCAAGGCCGCTTGGCAAACCTCGGGCCATTCCGAGAAAGTTTAATACCCGCTCACAACAGAAGAGAAGAAGGGACGCCGGGGAACATAGGAGCGCCGGATTGCAAAACGGACAACGGGGAAAATGCTCGGATGCATGAGATGAACATGTATGCAAAATGAAATGCACATGATGACATGATAAAATGCAAATGATGACATGGCAAAGTGCAACACGCAAGCAAATGACATGGCAACGACGACGAATAACTGGCAGACAACTGGCGCATCAGATCCGGGGTGTTACAACACTCCACCACTACAAGAGGATCTCGTCCCGAGATCTAGGATGGCACCGGAGGGAAAACGGAAGAGGAAGAGGAGGTAAAACTAAGTTGCTTCTTTGACAAATGAGTGAAACCACGAACCTTTAGAGGTTGAGCAATTTAAAAGAAAGAGTACAACAGAGATGAACGAGATTGCAAACAATCCGTTAGAAAAGAGGGACAAGGAGTATTACGAGAACTTGAAGGTTGCGAAGACTTGAATCAAGAGTTTAATGGACAAGGTAGAATTCGAAACCACTCCGGTAGAAAAGAGAAGAAAACTTGATAAGATGAAAAGAACTTGAAGAGATGACACAACACTCCGGTTAAATGGATAAGCACAAAAAAACATGATCCTCACAATTCGAGATGATGTGTGAAAAGAGCAACATCACCATGCCTCCGGAAGAAAAATAGAAGATAGATCATTGAAATAGAAGAATGGAGAAGAAAATGACAGCTTCTGCCACGAATGAGCTTGGAAAGCACCCTTTCAAGAAGATTAGAACGGAGTTGTTGGAAAACCAACAACGAAAAGAATAAGCTTGTAGTGGGCTTATGGAAACATCTCAACATTATGAGGTTACAACCGGCCACTAAAGGAAACCATTGGTTTGATTGAGAGCACCAAAGAGATGAAAAACTTCTTTCACCAAGAGGATAGGAGATAGCTTGGATCATTGATAAGCACCATAATAGCAACATTCCTTAGGGAAGGCTTTAGGTGAAATCTATACCAAGATAACTCCAAAGAAGAGATTGATGGGTTTAAATACCTCATTCTTGACAACATGTGAATCGTGAAACAAGAATGGCAATTGTCAAGAGTGATATAACACCACCTTAAAAGGTAGAAAGAGTTGCACTTCGGGATGCACGATGAAGAATGCTTGAGCTCCTTAGAAAAGAATCTCGATGAAAACTTTGAGAAGGGAATTAAATCCTTGATGAACCATCATGTAGAACCTCCATGAAGAACTCCGGTACACAAAAGGAATGAAAAGAAAGAGAAATTGAAAACACAAGGTGAATCCTTGCAATGATTTAGAATGAGCTTCGCGACGAGATAATGCGGAAAACTTGGAACTCCGGAAAAAGAATAGATGAAACACTAGAACCGAGAATTATGATATGATGACCAACTCCGGAAAGAAAGATGAATCACTTATAAACGAGAATAAGAATTATGTTATGCATATCCTTCACCAATTAAATTGATGACAATCAACGGATTTGGCATACTACTTATTCCCGTAGAAAGGATAGAGATAGTGCAAAACTTGAGCAAGGTCTTCAACGAACCACCGGTAGGATTGGAAAGAACGAATGAATGAATGAATTGATACGATGACGAAGGAAGAGAAATCTTGAACGAACCACCGTAAGAATTGAAAACGAAAGTAGCAAAGGCACAATTCACCGGGAAGAATTGGAAAATGAATGAAGATACTTGAAGGGATTTAGATACATGAGAACGAAGAGAACATGAACTGATTAGAGGATATTTGAACGAATCACCTGTAAGATTTGGAGAACGATAGCTACACGCTGAGAATGAAGAATTATGTCATGATGGCCTTCGGAGGAAAGAAATGGAAACAACTCATGAAATGCTCCGGATGGGTGAAAAAGATTCCCACAATCGAAAACAATTATGAGAGGATGGCAACAAGCTAGCACCATGAATCTTGAAGAGAATAGAGCAAGATTAAAGAGAAATCCTTCTTCGGTCTTCACATGTTGAGAATGAATATGAGAACCACCATGAATTGAGGCACACCGAAAGAACCAAAAGCGAAGAGGTTGAGCCAACTATGAAAAGAATTTGAAAGATCTTGGAGAAAAGCATTTGACTGATGATAACTCATTCTTACGTCAAACTTGGAGAAGAATTTAGGATAGCTCGGGAAAATAGAAGAGTCGTAAGATCCAGGAAAAGACCTGTGGGTTAGGGCCCACTCAAAAGAACATCGTTGAAAAGATTTAAAAGAGATGTTGCACCGGTTGAATTAAATGGCTTGAATGAGATAACAACCTCGAAATAGCTTGAACGAATGCAGAGTGGAAACACGAATCTTCGAGATATCTTGAGTACTCCGGAATAACAAATAGCGAGAAGTAGAATAATTGAGAGGTGCACTGGCATGAGAAAGCATTTGACCCGAGGAAAGAAATATGATAAATATCAAAAGCTTGAATTAAATCCACCAAAGAAGAGACAATAATGAAGGATGATGAACTTGAAGCTTTTGAGCATCTTCATGGGAAATCACCGGATAAGAACATTGATTGAAAAGAGTGAAGAGACTTCACATGAATAAATGAATACTTGATTAAGAAATCTGTGTCCTTGAAGAAAAAGGGGTGGGAGGGCGGGGAAACAAAGACAACCTGGGATGGATGAAACAAACACCGTTGAGAAAAACTTAGAATTGATCTTGCGGATGGGGAGAATGATGGGATCATCTCGAAGAGAAGCGCACCGGTTGGAAAAGGATTAACATGACAACCTCAATGATCAAAAAGGATTAGTATTCACATAGCAATATGAGAACACCGTTTAGGAAAGGTATGGATTCAACATTTGACTTCGAAGCAACTCGAATACCACAAATAAAACAAAACAAAGGGTTTGGCTTGCAGAATAAGCCAGAACAAACATATGATAGAGATTTTGTCCGAAGTTTTCGTGGTGGGGCCTACACGGGCTCGATCGTACAGCACCATCATGTACAAGGCAAAGGCACATGACATACTGAAGTGTCCCCAGTCGGCATAGCCAAGGACTCTTTAAGACACAACGAGACCATTGTAAAACCAACCGTGAATAGGTGGACCACTAGACGCCGAACCCCAATTTCATATCATACATCCGTCGGAAAGATATCCTAAGAGCTACTTGAATTCCCACCTATGAAACTCCCGAAACTTTCGGTTATGCAACTGGTGTTGGGGATACAGGGAGCAATATATCTCACCCAAACTAACAATCCCTACATCCAATTGTATCCATCCGTCAACACATAACCAAGAAACCTTCGAAATCGTCTACCTCAACCTTGAAAAGCATCCGTTATACGAAGTCATGGCAATACTCCCGTACTCACCTCAAGATCGGGTTAGCGGGTTATCTCACCAACAAGCTGCATAAAAGAGATTTTCGATGTCGGCGATTAAACTCGGTATTCCAGAATTGCAACGATAAAATTATGACGACAACACCTCGGAGCTCAACTCCCCGGGACACCTCCAAAAAAAAACCCTGCTGACGGGAGGCACCAAGACAATGTTGTCATCATAAAACCATCGGAACGATTCTAAGATACCCGCGTGATCCTAAAAAAAATTAGTGAAATTTAAGAAGAGAAAAGTCAAAACTCTCGTCGGGATACCTCACCGTAAGGTCGAAGGACCGAGGAGTAAAAAGAATTCCTAACTCTCCGATATATATAATCCTAAAAGACTCAAAACATTTTTCTAGACACAACTCGCCGCTAAAAACGATCAAGCGGTGGGGCTCCTAAGGTCGGGAAGGCTCGATTACCAACTTGTAGCGCCCTCGATGCGGCTATATCTCCCACGTGTCGAAGCACGACTTAGAGGCATAACCGCATTGAAAGCAATGTCGCAAGTGAGGTAATATTCACACAACCCAAGTAATACATAAGGAAAAAGATACATAGTTGGCTTACAATCGCCACTTCACACAATTACATGAATAAAGCATTACATCATCCAGATACAATCAAGGTCCGACTACGGAACCAAAATAAAAGAAGAACCCCAAATGCGATAAAGGTCCCCGATCGACCCCAACTGGGCTCCACTCTTGATCAACTAGAACGAAACAACACAAAGGGCAAGATCTTCATCGAGCTCCTCCTTGAGCTTGGATGTGTCACCGCTTTCGTAACTTAGGCACCGCAAACTGGTTTTGAAGTATCCGTGAGCCACGAGGACTCAAGAATCCCATTACCATGGGTATCAAGACTAGCAAAGCTTAATGGGAAAGGAAGGGGTAAAGTGGTGAGATTGCAGCAGCGACTAAGCATGATATGGTGGCTAACCAACGCAAATAAGAGCGAGAAGAGAACAAGCGGAACGGTCGTGAAGCTAGCAATGATCAAGAGGTGATCCCGAACACCTACTTACGCCAAACATAACACGAAACCGTGTTCACTTCCGGACTCCGCGAGAAGAGACCATCACGGCTACACACTCGGTTGATGCGTTTTAATTCGGATCTGGTGTCAAGTTGTCTACAACCGACATTAACAAATTCCCATCTGCCACATAACCGCGGGCACGGCTCTCGAAAGTTTAAACCTGCAGGGTGTCCCAACTTAGCCCATGACAAGCTCTCGCGATCATCGAAGGAATAGACCTTCACCCAGAAGACCCGATCGGTCTTGGAATCCGGTACATCAAGACATTTCGACAATGGTAAAACAAGACCAGCAAGACCTCCCAGCGTGCCGACATCCCGATAGTAGCCACAGATCTCGCCTCGAGCCACGACCGGATGAGCAAGACGACGGCAACCGATGATACCCCAAGTTGCCTAGGGCGGCACCGCAAGTGGCTCTAGTTTGGACCAACGCTAGACAAGCAATCGCCCGGGGCTAAAATAAAGATGACCCTTGGGATGCGCGACTCCCAAGGGAAAAAGGTAATAGGTGAGGCAAATGGTAAAAGTCAATGTTGGGCCTTCTTTGGACAAGTTTTATTCAAAGCGAACCGTCGGGGGTCCCATAAATCACCCGACCGCGTAAGGAACGCAAAATCCGGGAACATAACACCGGTATGACGGAAACTAGGGCGGCAAGAGTGGAACAAAACACTGTGCATAAGGCCGAGCCTTCCACCCTTTACCAAATATATAGATGCATTAATTAAATAAGAGATATTGTGATATCCCAAACATAACCACATCCACCATGGAGCAATCTTCAACTTCACCGCAACTAGCAACGCTATAAGAGGGCTGAGCAAAAGCGGTAACATAGCCAAACAGTGGTTTGCATAGGAAAGGTGTCAAAGGTTAGAGGTTCATGGCAATATGGGATGGCTGGACAAACAGGTAATAGGTAGCGCAGCATAGCGATAGAACGAAGCAACTAGCATAGCAATGATAGTAGTGAGATCCGAGGTAGCGGTCATCTTGCCACGAAATCCCGCAAGGAAGAAGAACGAGTCCATGAAGAAGACGAACCACACGCAGACGAACGAATCCTCACGATCGCAACGAAACGGGAACTATCGAGAAGAAGCACACAACATAGGTAAACACACCACACATGAACAAGACATGATGCACAACAAGCATGATGCATGACCAAGCTACATGAAGCTACTCATGGCAAGAGATGATGCAAACAATAACAACACATCAAGGCAAGTTTAAATGAGGCCGGAAACAACATATAACAATTCCGGTAAGTCCTCATATGCATATTTCGAAATTGGTCCAGAACCGAATAAACCTTATGTTCAAGTTGTTAAACAGCAAGTTAAAGAGCACCAAGAGAATCTACACGAAATTCTAGTCAAGTTACATATAAAGTTCATTAGATTCGGAGCTACGGTCTAAAAGATATGAGCAAAACAAGTCAAACATGGTATTGATGCAAAAATGCTTACAAACATCAAGCAAACACCTCAAAACATGGATGCAACATGATAATATGAAGCTACATGCAAAAACAAGCAAGTTTCATATAGAGCACACTCAAGACGGAGCAACGGTGCAACACACACACACTAAACAAGTCATAGCAACAATCTGTCCAAAACAGCAACTAGGCATCTTACAAGCATCAAAACAATATGCTACAGCACCCCAACATAATAACAAAAGACATGGGCATGAATTACACGTAAAGCATAACAAAACATGAACACTGAGCTATCTCCAGAAATCACTAGAACATGCTCAAAAAGACATGGAGATATTGCAAGTAATAACAGTTTTAGAGTTTAGTAGAAATAACATCAGGTTGCAATGTTTAGAGCTATCAAACAACATGTTACAGTAACATATCATGGAAAACAAAGGCATGGCATGAATCTACTAATTGCATATATCAAAAGACCCTTACTGACCATGAGCCAAAAAGGCATAGAAAATATGATGGCACCCATGTAATCATGGCAAGTTATATTACAGATTTATACATGGCAAGAACAACAATAAGTAGGCATGTTCGTGAGCTCGAACCAAACACCACAGGGCAATACATGGCATGGCAAGGAAACCAACAGTAAGAAGGCATGTTTATGAAGCTAAGCATGGCAAGAGCAAGGTCATAGCATACACGGATCAACTACAACGACCTCGTGAAAATTGAATCTCATGCAAACAATCTGTCAGGAAACATTTTCAAGCAACTTTGGAGCAAGAAATGAACATGTTCCTGCAGGCTATAATTGCAACCAAGAGCATGAATGGATAGATCATGACATGTATATCAAAACATGTTTATAGAGCATCCCCAGATTATGCATAGATTGATTAGTGGAAGCATGTTAACATAGCAACAAAATATAACAGAATCTGCAGAAAACAAAGAACAAAGAACTACCCTACTTTACAAGCTCAATACACTCAGCACACAACTCACAAAAATACAAGGTCAACACCTCTGGAAAGATGGCATGGCATAGTCCAACATTCATGTAGAGCTCATACTCATAAGATGCACACATAAATCATGGCAAAAATGTTAAAACAGCAAGTTATAACAGTTTCAGCAGATTAACATCCTGAAGCACTCTTCCAACAGCATTTAGGGCATCAAGATGAGCTCAAATGAAAATGATGCAATGGAATGAAGTTATGTACTCGTCGAGACGAACAATTTGACATATTACACGCGCAAAACGGAGCTACGGATGCGGAGATGTGATGCGATGAAAGTGGCATGAAAATATGCAAAATAAGGGACACTCATACGGGAGCAACCTCTTGCACGGATTTCAAAGCGGCGCGGAAGTCGAGGTTCGCCAGAGAACTTCGCCGGAGGTGACGGAGATGGCCGGAGAGGCATTGGGGAGGCGGATCCGGACCGGATCTGGGCGCTCCTCGCCGGATCCGGCCGGATCACAGCGGAGAGACGCGGCTCCGGCGGGAGGTCGGGCGCGGCGCTATGGCGGCGCGCGAGAGACGGAGGCGCGCTGACCGGCGCCGGGCGCAACGGCGGCGGGCGGCGGCCAATGGGCGGGCGGCGAAGGCGAGCAGCAGCAGAAGCGGGCGGGGGGCGGCGGCGGCGGCGGCGAAAGCGAGGCGGCGAAGGGAAGGCGGCGGCGCTGCCGCCGCGGCGAGGGCGAAGCGCGGCGGCGGCGGGCGGCGGGTTCGGCGCACCGCGGGCGGCGGAGCGCCCTGCGGCAGCGGCGACGGAGCGTCTTTGGCGGGTTCGCTGGCGGCCGCAGGCCGCAGCGGCGCAAGGCGCCGAGCGCGTGGCGCGCCTCGTTGGGCGCGGCGGCGGGGAGGCGACGTGTCACGCGCCCATTGGTCGGGCGACGTGGCTGGCTGGACGTGTCCGGCCGGGGGCGGACGCGTCCGGCGCGGAGGAAAATCTAGGGTTTCGGGAAAATGATCCAAAATTTCGTGAGGTCTAGATTTATAGGTAGAGGGAGCTAGGAGAGTCCAAATGAGGTGCGGTTTTGCCACGCGATCGTGATCGAACGACCGAGAGCATGGAGGGAGTTTGGTGGGTTTTGGGCCACTTTGGAAGGGTGTTGGGCTGCAACAAAGAGGCTTTACTTTACATCTTGCTAACCGTTGGAGTATCAAACGACCTCCAAATGGCACGAAACTTGACAGCGGTTCACGGTGCTATACCAAGGCAGCTTGGCAAACCTCGCCATTCCGAGAAAGTTTAATACCCGCCACAACAGAAGAGAAGAAGGGACGCCGGGAACATAGGAGCGCCGGATTGCAAAACGGACAACGGGGAAAATGCTCGGATGCATGAGATGAACATGTATGCAAAATGAAATGCACATGATGACATGATAAAATGCAAATGATGACATGGCAAAGGGCAACACGCAAGCAAATGACATGGCAACAACGACGAATAACTGGCAGACAACTGGCGCATCGGATCCGGGGCGTTACAGCGGTCTTGTGAATGGCCGTCAGAAGAGTTTATGGTTAATGCAGGCATCAAGGATGAATTTGACGCATATTTGCGTAATGCCGAGCTTGAGGACTTCATACAAGATAAGTGTCCTCGATACTACCAATTGATTGATTCTTTCTTGAGAAGGTTTAAATATACATCTTCGCATAATTCTCAGAATGTCCTGTTTGATATTTATGATCAATCTTTTACCATGGACTTAGAAGATTTTACAACTGCTTGCAAACTCTCACAGTGGGGTAATGTTAATGAACCCCACAAATCTGAATATAAAGACTTACTTGCTAGCATCACTGTGGGAGAATCTAGGGATATAGCACAAGCTACCATAGGGAGCATTCATTTTCCTGCTATACATTATTTTGCTCTTTTCATTGGTAGATGCATTAATGGTAAAGATGAAGCATGTCACTTGTGTGTCCCTGATCTTTGTGTCCTCAAGAGTGCTGTATTAGGTAATAAAGATTACAACTTGGGGGCAATAGTTGCACGTAGGTTGCATAATAATGGTATATCTAGAGATTTATTTGGAGGAATTTATGCGACCCGTGTTGCTAATTATCTTGGTATATCTCCACGTGAGGGTGATATTGAGTTGCCTACCGCTTATTTAGATTTTGATGGTATGGTCAGGCACCGTTTTCTTGTGAGGAATGAACAATTCCTCCAATATCGACTAATCTTCGACAGACGTCGCGCTCTCCATGTTACTCTCCCTGCTCGTTCCCTTTTTGATTACCAGGCAAAACGAAGATATGTTGTTACCAGGGAGGAGGCAGACGAACACGAGAGGAGAGCGGAGGCAGCTCGCCAACATGCCGCAGCTCAGGAGGCATTGGCTGCTGCACCTCAGTACGACCCCGGTTATAACTTCGGATGTCAGCCAGGTTATCCTTGGCATTAGACCAACTTAGGCCAAAAGCCTAAGCTTGGGGGAGTACGTATTTCACACCGACTTTACATTCATGTTCACACACTATTCTAGTTGTCGGTGCTCATACTCTTTCATTGTATTATCCATGCTGGTTTAATTTCTTTTTCTAGCTTTCTTCTTTTGTGTTTGATAAACCTTAAGAAAAAAATTAGTTAGTTTGCTTTCCATGCTTGAGTAGTAATTAAAATGAAAACCTAAAAAGATTTGTCGTTCTTCTTTTGCTTGTTGGGAGCTTTCCCGAGTAAATAGTTTTATTTCTTTTCTTTCCTTTGGGGGTCAAGAGTAGAAGACCATATTGAAAATGTTTAGTGGCTCTCATATGCATGATTGTTGATTTAACTTAGAGCCCATATTACTTTATCTTCTCTCTTGAATTGAATGCTTGCAGATTCCAGCTTAGTCCAATGCATGTGCACTATTATTATTATCCACACCGTTCGGTCGTGCAAGTGAAAGGCAATAATGACGATATATGATGGATTGATTGAGATGAGAAAAGCTGGTATGAACTCGACCTCTTTTGTTTTTGTAAATATGATGAGTTCATAGTTCCTGATTTAGCCTATTATGAGTAAACATGTTTGCAATGACATTTAGAGATTATAGTTGCTTGTGCCATGCTTAATTAGCTAGGAGCTTATAATGGTTTACCTTGCGTGCCAACATGCTATTAAAATGGTTATGATGTGGTATGATGGGATGGTATCCTCCTTTGAATGATTCGAGTGACTTGACTTGGCACATGTTCACGCATGTAGTTGAAACAAATCAACATAGCCTTCATGATATTTATGTTCATGGTGGATTATATCCTACTCATGCTTGCACTCGGTGTTGATTAATTTTAATGCGTGTTCATGATTGTTGTCGCTCTCTCAGTTGGTCGCTTCCCAGTCTTTTGCTAGCCTTCAATTGCACTAAGCGGAATCTTGCTTGTGCATCCAAACTCCATAAACCCCAAAGTTGTTCCATATGAGTCCAGCATACCTTCCTATATGCGGTATTTACCTGTCGTTTCAAGTAAATTTGTATGTGCCAAACTCCAAAGCTTCAAATGAAATTCTGTTTTGTATGCTCGAGCAGCTCATGTTTCAACTAGGGATGTCTGTATCTTCCATGATAGGTGGGTTATTCTCAAGGGGAGTGGACTCCGCTCCTCATCACGAGAAAATGGCTGGTAACAGGGATGCCCAGTCCCATGATCAAAAAGATCAAAGCAAATCAAAATAATTAAAACAAAATTCCCCAGGACTGTTGTTGCTATGGACGGTACCCTGTTGTTTCGGATAGCCGTGGAGCATGCTTGTTGGTGGTGGGGGAGTATATACTTTACCATTCTGTTTGGGAACCGACTATAATGTGTGTCGCATGGAAGATATCGCCATCTCATAGTTGTTGCATTGACAGTGAAAGTATGCCGCTCAAAATGTTATTCATCTCTATTTTAAAATTGAGCTCTAACACCTCTACAAATCCCTGCTTCCCTCTGCGAAGGGCCTATTTATTTACTTTTATATCACCCTCTTATTAAAAAGCACCCACTGGAGAGCATGCTGTCATTTGCATGCATTACTATTAGTTTATATTGGGTATGACTTGACTGGATCTCTTTTACCATGAATTACAATGTTTAGTCAGTCCTTGATCTTTAAAGGTGCTCTGCATTTATGTTTTGCGGTCTCAGAAAGGGCTAACGAGATACCATCTTGTTATATCATATTATGATTGTTTTGAGAAAGTGTTGTCATCCGAGATTTATTATTATTGCTCGCTAGTTGATTATGCCATTGATATGAGTAAACATGAGACCTAAGTGTTATTATGAATATGGTTAGTTCATAATCTTTGCTGAAAACTTGAATGATGGCTTTACCTATTTACAACAAGAGCAAACAGAGTTTGTAAAAGTTTTTCTTTATCACTTTCAGTTTATCAACTGAATTGCTTGAGGACAAGCAAAGGTTTAAGCTTGGCGGGGTTGATACGTCTCCAACATATCTACTTTTCCAAACACTTTTGCCCTTGTTTTGGACTCTAACTTGCATGATTTGAATGAAACTAACCCATACTGACGATGTTTTCAGGAGAACTACCATGGTGTTGTTTATTGTGCAAAAAACAAAAGTTCTCGGAATGACCTGAAAATCCACGGAAATAACTTTTGGAAATATAAAAAATAATGGCGAAAGAATCAAGGCCAGGGGGCCCACACCCTGTCCACGAGGGTGGGGGCGCGCCCCCTCCCCCTGGGCGCGCCCCCCTGTCTCGTGGGCCCCCTGATGCTCCACCGACCTCAACTCCAACTCCATATATCCCGTTTCGTGGAGAAAAATCAGAGAGAAAGTTTCATCGCGTTTTGCGATACGGAGCCGCCGCCAAGCCCTAGTCTCTCTCGGGAGGGCTGATCTGGAGTCCGTTCGAGGCTCCGGAGAGGGGGATTTGTCGCCGTCGTCGTCATCAACCATCCTCCATCACAAATTTCATGATGCTCACCGTCGTGCGTGAGTAAGTCCATCGTAGGCTTGCTGGATGGTGATGGGTTGGATGAGATTTACCATGTAATCAAGTTAGTTTTGTTACGGTTTGATCCCTAGTATCCACTATGTTCTGAGATTGATGTTGCCTCGACTTTGCTATGCTTAATGCTTGTCACTAGGGCCCGAATGCCATGATTTCATATCTGAACCTATTATGTTTTCATGAATATATGTGAATTCTTGATCCTATCTTGCAAGTCTATAGTCACCTACTATGTGTTATGATCCGAGAACCCCGATGTGACAATAATCGGGATACTTCTCGGTGATGATCGTAGTTTGAGGAGTTCATGTATTCACTAAGTGCTAATGCTTTGGTCCGGTTCTCTATTAAAAGGAGGCCTTAATATCCCTTAGTTTCCATTAGGACCCCGCTGCCACGGGAGGGTAGGACAAAAGATGTCATGCAAGTTCTTTTCCATAAGCACGTATGACTATATTTGGAATACATGCCTACATTACATTGATGAACTGGAGCTAGTTCTGTGTCACCCTATGTTATAACTATTACATGAGGAATCACATCCGACATAATTATCCATCACTGATCCAATTCCTACGAGCTTTTCACATATTGTGCTTTGCTTATTTACTTTTCCGTTGCTACTGTTACAACTACTACAAAACTGCTATCGTTACTTTTGCTACTGTTACCATTACTATCATACTACTTTGCTACTAAATACTTTGCTGCAGATACTAAGTTATCCAGGTATGGTTGAATTGACAACTCAACTGCTTATACTTGAGAATATTCTTTGGCTCCCCTTGTGTCGAATCAATAAATTTGGGTTGAATACTCTACCCTCGAAAACTGTTGTGATCCCCTATACTTGTGGGTTATCAGCGACTTCCGGCGAGGTTGCATTTTCTTTGATCTTCATCAGCATGGTTTTCGGTGGTGGTTTGGTCATGTGTCGCGAGTTCCGACTCGGCGCACTCACTTTTGTCGCCGACGACTCCACCTGGCTCCTGGAGGCCCCCCTCGATGTCGAGGCTCTCCCGGCTCGTGGCTCGGCGCACTTCTGCGCGAGTTCCTGCGGTGTCCTCCTCAGGCAGCCGTCTTCACCATACCGGTCGGTCATCGCGTCGTCGACTCACTCTGCTGGACGGCGCCGCAAGCGGTCTGGTCGTTCGTGACTGCAGCGATGGGTGAGACACGCAATGGCTCGTTAGGCCTTCACCCCCCAAGTCGCGGCGATTGAGCCCGACATGTATTCTCGCGGATCGGTCGACCTGTCGACTGATTTTGCAGATACCCTTTCTGAGAGCGGGAGTAGTGACCCTGCGGCGGAGGTCCTCATGGTCGACTCCCATCGCGGTCCGCCTGGCTTCCGTCGTAGCGGCGATGGCGGCAGAAGCGCTGGTCCATCACTCTACCATGAAGAATACCAGCCCCAACCTCTCAGCTCGCAGCAGAGGGAGGAGCTGCACCGCCATAATGTGGAGGCTCTCCAGACCCCGATCATAGGGGAAACCGCCGAGGCCCGGGCCTTGGAGGCGGTGCGCCTGGCCACTCTGGCTGAGCGCACTCGTCTAGAGAATCTCCAACATTCTCTCGACGAGCGTGCCCATCGACTGATTCCTGAGTCCAGTCAGCGTCCACGACAGTTGTTTCCACCGGAAACTCAGGTATTCTGTACACCGATTCAGAATTTGGCACCCACTGCATGTATTGCAGAGTCTATTCAGCCGTCTCGTTCAGAGGCTAGGAGAGGCCTGGAGCAGATCAGAACGTTGCTCCGAGCAGCGGGAGACCAAAACTCCGTTGTGTCCCAGTCGTGGAATAGAATCCACAGCAGATCAGTGAGAGCAGATACCGTTCAATCGGCTCACAGTCCTAGGTCCCCTTTGTGACAGGGAGGCCGTGATCACTGCCAGGATCGGTACCTGGGAAGGGCTCATGGCGAATATGATTGTGAGTACGCCCACGACAACTATCGGCGAGCGCCTTCGCCCCTTCCGAGGGACGGGTCATACGCGCCCCGACGCAATGACGACAGGCGTCCGTATGGGAATGACCGCAGAGTTCCAGATGACCCCAGAGAGCATGGCTTTGATGCAAGGTCCGTCCTTGTGCAAGGTTTGGTTGACTGGAACAGAGCATACAGAGAAGGGTTGGATTAGGACAGACCCAGTGGAGGCAGAGTCCACGTTTCCGACCCCGAGTGTTTCGGAAGGGCCATCAGAGCTGCTGAGATACCCCATAACTTCAGACTGGCGACTGGCTTCAGTAAGTTTACGGGCGAGTCAAAGCCCGATACTTGGCTCGAAGACTACCGAGTGGCTGTGCACATTGGTGGCGGTAGCGATGAGGTGGCCATGAAGCACCTTCCTCTGATGCTTGAAGGGTCTGCCAGAGCTTGGCTGAATCAGTTGGCCCCTAGGAGTATTTTGAGTTGGGATGAGTTAGCCTGAGTGTTCACCAGAACGTTTGAGGGCACTTGCAAGAGACCTACCGGTCTACCGGAGCTGCAGCATTGCGTGCAGAAACCGAATGAAACCCTGAGGGACTATATCCAGAGATGGATCACTCTACACCACATAATGGAGAATGTGTCAGATCACCAAGCAGTCTGTGCCTTCAAGGAAGGCGTTCACTACAGAGAGCTCAATCTGAAGTTTGGTTGGACTAGAGATATGTCTTTGGCTCGGATGATGGAGATTGCTACCAAATACGCTAACGGCAAAGAGGAAGATCGACTCAGGAGTGGCAAGCACAAAACAGTCACCCAGGACATCGGAGGAGGAAATTCCAGTCGGAAGCAGAAGCGAAAGGCTGAGGCAGTAGGTCTTGCCAAGGCAGCAGTGTTGAATCAAGGAAAGTTCAAAGGGAAACCTAAAGGGCCTTGGACCCCCAAGAAGGTGAAGGATCAGGAAGGAAACGATGTGATGGATTTGCCGTGTCATATTCACACCAAGAAGGATGAGGAGGGGAACCCGATTCTCCCCAAGCATACCACTCAACAATGTCGACTCCTTATCCAGAGCTTCCGAGAAAATAAACCCAGTGATAAGGATAAAGAGCCTGAGAAGGAAAAACAAGATAAGGATGACGACGGCGGTTACCCCAATGTCAATGCCACCCTGGTGATTTTTGCAGATATTGAGAGCAAAAGTCGACTGAAGGTCATTAACAGGGAGGTAAACATGGTTGCTCCGGCAACACCAAGATATCTGAAGTGGTCAAAGGTCCCCATTACATTCAACCAGTCCGACCACCCGGCATGCGTAGCTACCCCTGGGCAGCAGGCGCTGGTGGTCGACCCAGTCGTAGGGGACACCCGACTGACTAAGGTCCTGATGGATGGTGGCGGTGGCCTGAATATTCTATATGCCGAAGCTCTCAAAGGAATGGGCATCCCGATGTCCAAACTCAGCGAGAGTAACATGCGGTACCATGGGATCATACCAGGAAAGAAAGTCGAATCACTCGGTCAGATCACTCTTGATGTGGTTTTCGGCGATGAGAAGAATTTCCGCAAGGAGAAGTTGACATTTGAGGTAGTGGATTTCCAAAGTGCATATCATGCCATTCTGGGCAGACCTGCTTACGCTAGCTTTATGGCTCGACCGTGCTATGTTTATCTCAAGATGAAGATGCCTGGCCCCAGAGGCGTAATAACGGTTTTCGGTAACCGTCAGAGAGCAGAAGATTGTCTTCAGGATGGGGCAAAAATAGCAAATGAGCAGATGGCAGCAATGGAGTTCTAAGAATACCAGAAGACTGCAGATCCGAGTGATTTGCTGCATGCTAAGAGGCCTGCCTCGGAGTTCGCATTTTAGTCGGCCGGCGAGACCAAGCCAGTCCATGTTCACCCGACCGATCCCAATGCCGCTCCGACCCATATCTGGACGACACTCGACAGCAAATAGGAAGAAGCGCTCATCCAGTTCCTCTGTGAGAACTGGGACATCTTTGCATGGAAACCATCTGACATGTCGGGTGTACCCAGGGTGCTGGCTGAGCACCATTTGCGTGTCAATCCGAAAGTAAAACCCGTCAAAGAGCACCTCCATTAGCCGGCCACGGAGAAGAGAAAGGCCATTGACGAGGAAGTGGCTCAGCTACTGGCCGCAGAGTTCATCCACGAGATATACCACTCCGAGTGGCTCGCCAATGTTGTTATGGTTCCCAAGAAGGACAAATCACTCTGAATGTGTATTGACTTCAAACATATCAATCGGGCCTGCCTAAAAGATCATTTTCCTCTACCCCGCATCGACCAGATTGTCGACTCAACTGCGGGATGTGAGCGGCTGTCCTTCCTAGACGCTTATTCTGGGTACCATCAGATCCAACTATATGGACCCGACGAGATAAAAACAGCTTTCATCACCCCGTTTGGGTGCTTTTTCTATGTTACTATGCCCTTCGGCCTTAAGAATGCTGGTGCCACATTCATGCGGATGATTCAGAAGTGCCTGCTCACTCAAATCAGTCGAAATGTGGAAGCATACATGGATGACATAGTGGTTAAGTCACGCAAAGGCTCTGACCTGCTGACTGACCTTGCTAAAACCTTTGCCAACCTGAGAAGGTATGATATCAATCTTAATCCATCTAAGTGCACATTTGGAGTCCCAGGCGGAAAGTTACTCGGTTTTCTCATTTCCGAACGAGGGATCGACGCAAACCCAGAAAAGATTGGCACAATCCTCCGAATGAAACGCCCAGTGCGTATGCATGATGTTCAGAAGCTTACTGGTTGCTTGGCTGCTTTGAGCCGATTCATCTCACGCCTCGGTGAAAAGGCACTGCCTCTTTACCGACTGGTGAAGAAATCTGACAAGTTCGAGTGGAATGACGAAGCTGAAGCAGCGTTTGAAGAGCTCAAAGCCCTGCTTTCGACCCAGCCGGTGCTTGCTGCTCCGATTAGCAAGGAGCCTCTACTACTTTACATCTCAGCCACGAGACAAGTTGTTAGCATAGTGCTCACGGTCGAGCGGGAAGAAGAAGGCAAGGCCTTCAAAGTTCGGCACCCCGTGTATTACATTTCAGAAATCTTAACTCCATCCAAGCAGAGATATCCTCACTATCAGAAGCTTGTTTATGGAATTTACCTGAACACGAAGAAGGTTGCTCATTATTTCTTTGATCACTCAACTTCAGTCGTCAGCGACGCTCCATTATCAGAGATACTGAATAACAGAGATGCAACTAGTCGAGTGGCAAAGTGGGCGATTAAACTTCTTCCTTTGGATATCAGATTTGAGGCAAAGAAGGCCATTAAGTCTCAAGCAATTGCAGACTTCCTCGCAGAGTGGACTGAACAACAACAACCGATTCAAATTTAGTCGGAACATTGGACCATGTTCTTTGATGGATCCAAGATGTTAAATGGCTCTGGTGCAGGGAGTGGTTTTAGTGTCCCCACAAGGAGACAAGCTCAGTTATGTCCTCCAGATTCACTTTGACTCTTCAAACAACAAAGCTGAGTATGAGGCACTATTATATGGGTTGCGTATGGCCATTTCACTCGGCGTCCGGCGCCTGATGGTTTATGGCAACTCAGATTTAGTGGTTAACCAGGTAATGAAGGAATGGGACATCAGGAGTCCCGCAATGACAGGTTAGTGCAACGCAGTGAGAAAGCTAGAGAAGAAGTTTGAGGGATTGGAGCTCCACCACATACCATGAATCAAAAATCAAGCTGCTGATGATCTGGCGAAGATAGGTTCCACTCGGAAACCTATCCCCAGCAATGTGTTCTTGGAGCATCTCCATACCCCATCAGTACAAGAAGATCCCTTCAAGGAAGAGCCCCCGCAACCGATAAGTCCAACCAACCCGACTGAGATAGAGGTTCCAGCCGTGGTCGACTTGATCATGGAAGTCATGGTGATCACTCCCGATTGGATAGTACCGTACATCACGTACATTCTCAAAAAAGAGCTCCCAGAGGACGAAGACGAGGCTCGCCAGATAGTCCATCGATCCAAAGCTTTCACCATGATGAAAGGGCAGCTTTACAGAGAAAGTGTCACAGGAGTAGCCCAACGCTGCATCGCCCCGGAAGAAGGTCAAATGATCCTAAATGACATCCACTTGGGTACCTGTGGTTACCATGCGTCCTCTCGGACCATCGTGGCCAAAGCATACCGAGCGGGATTTTATTGGCCTCGAGCAAATGAGATGGCGAAAGATATAGTCGACAAGTGCGCAGGTTGCCAGTTTTATTCCAACATGTCTCACAAGCCCGCATCTGCCCTGAAGACTATTCCACTCGTCTGGCCGTTTGCAGTCTGGGGATTGGATATGGTTGGGCCCTTCAAAACTGGCGCGAGTGGCTTCACCCATTTACTCGTAGCAGTCGACAAGTTTACCAAGTTGATCGAAGCCAAGCCCATCAAAAACCTTGGAGTAGGCACTGCCGTCAGTTTCATCAGAGAGTTGATATTTAGATATGGAGTTCCTCATAGCATCATCACAAAAAACAGCTCCAACTTTGATTCTGATGAATTCAAGGCGTTCTGTGAATCTCAAGGCACTCGGGTCAACTACGCGTCTGTCGCGCACCCGCAGTCAAATGGACAGGTTGAAAGGGCGAGTGGTTTGATCCTTCAGTGCTTAAAGCCTCGTCTGATGCATGATCTTAAACATGCTGCTGGAGCTTGGGTGACCGAATTACCATCAGTATTATGGGGGCTGAGAACAACACCCAACTGGTCGACTGATCGAACCCCTTTCTTCCTGGTGTATGGCGCTGAGGCTGTGCTTCAGAGTGACTTGCTACACAATGCTCCCAGAGTTGAACTGTTCTCAGAAGCCGAAGCAGAGCAAGCACGTGAAGACAAATTCGATCTCTTGGAGGAAGAATGCAAGATGGCTTTTGTTTGGTCGACCATTTATCAGCAGGATCTGCATCGATTCCACGCTCGCAATGTCAGAGATCGAGCGTTTCAAGAAGGAGACCTTGTGTTCCGAGTGGTTCAGAAACGACCTCACAAGCTCACTCCAGCCTGGGAAGGTCCCTTCATCATCTCCAAGGTGCTTCACAATGGGGCATATCACATCTACAACGTAGCCAAGAAAATGGACAAGCCACATGCATGGAACGTAGAGCTGCTTCGTCCTTTCTATACCAAAAATCACTCGACCGACGAGTTGTAATAAAAGCACTTCAGTTTGTTTTCCAAAGACAAGATTTTTATAGTATCTTAATGATTGGTTTCTCGTAATCATTTGTGTCCAAATCCCCCAGTGTGTGGCTTAGCTGCGAACCCGATTCGCCTAAGTTAAAAAACACTCCAAGTGGAGAGCAATCCTCCCACTCGGGGCTTAGCTGTGACCCCGTAATCGCCCAAGTTAAAAACATTCCGAGTGGAGAGAAATCCTCCCACTCGGGGGCTTAGCTGCGACCCCGTAATCGCCTAAGTTAAAAACACTCTGAGTGGAGAGCAATCCTCCCACTCGGGGGCTTAGCTATGACCCCGTAATCGCCTAAGTTTAAAACATTCCAAGTGGAGAGCAATCCTCCCACTCGGGGTCTTAGTTGCGACCCCGTAATCGCCTAAGTTAAAAAACACTCCGAGTGGAGAGCAATCCTCCCACTCGGGGGCTTAGCTGCGACCCCGTAATCGCCTAAGTTAAAAACATTCCGAGTGGAGAGCAATCCTCCCACTCGGGGGCTTAGCTGCGACCCCGTAATCGCCTAAGTTAAAAACACTCCGAGTGGAGAGCAATCCTCCCACTTGGGGGCTTAGTTGCGACCCCGTAATCGCCTAAGTTAAAAACATTCCGAGTGGAGAGCAATCCTCCCACTCGGGGGCTTAGCTGCGACCCTGTAATCGCCTAAGTTAAAAAAGATTCCGAGTGGAGAGCAATCCTCCTACTCGGGGTCTTAGCTGCGACCCCGTAATCGCCTAAGTTAAGAACATTCCGAGTGGAGAGCAATCCTCCCACTCGAGGCTTAGCTGCGACCCCGTAATCGCCTAAGTTAAAAACGTTCCGAGTGGAGAGCAATCCTCCCACTCATGAGCTTAGCTGCGACCCCGTAATCGCCTAAGTTAAAAACATTCCGAGTGGAGAGCAATCCTCCCACTCGGGGGCTTAGCTGCGACCCCGTAATCGCCTAAGTTAAGAACATTCCGAGTGGAGAGCAATCCTCCCACTCGAGGCTTAGCTGCGACCCCGTAATCGCCTAAGTTAAACGCCCGAGTGGAGAGCAATCCTCCCACTCATGAGCTTAGCTGCGACCCCGTAATCGCCTAAGTTAAAAACATTCCAGTGGAGAGCAATCCTCCCACTCGGGGGCTTAGCTGCGACCCCGTAATCGCCTAAGTTAAAAACATTCCGAGTGGAGAGCAATCCTCCCACTCGGGGGCTTAGCTGCGACCCCGTAATCGCCTAAGTTAAAAACATTCCGAGTGGAGAGCAATCCTCCCACTCGGGGGCTTAGCTGCGACCCCATAATCGCCTAAGTTAAAAACATTCCGAGTGGTGAGCAATCCTCCCACTCGGGGCTTAGCTGCGACCCCGTAATCGTCTAAGTCACAAATATCCTCTGAGCTCCGCCACAAATACATCGTATGCTCCATCCCTATCCGCAAGGATGACGAGGTGTAGATCAAACACCACCTCTGAGCTATGCCACAAGTACAATGTTCCGTCCCTATCCGCAAGGACGACGAGGTGTCGACTGAACACCGCGTTTGAGCTATGCCACAAGTACAATGTTTCATCCCTATCCACAAGGATGGCGAGGTGTCGACTGAACACCGCGACTATGCTCCGTCACAAGTACAATGTACTTTCATTCAGCAAAGGGTGAGAAGATCAAGTACACTCTGAACCAAAAGACAATTAGAAGCAATTCGAAAATAGAGCAATAGTCATGATATTCGAAGGAATCCAAGTTCGGAGAAACCCTGCTAAAGTTTAGGACCGCAGCAGGCAGAAGTACTCAGTCATCAAGCCTGAAAGAGTTTAACGATTACATAATCACTCAGCATTCCGAGGCAAATAAGGGTGGAGCATAATGTTTTTGGTCACTCATCAGGAGAGGGACTTGCTGGATCACAGAAACTGTCAAGATCAATGTTGTTCGTGATGCGAGTGGCAGCGTCGAGGAAATTATCCATGAAGGACTGGAAAGTGTGCTTCTTGGTGTTCAAAACCTTGAGGTCCATCAGCTTGTCTTCTCTGACGTCCTTGCAGTGCACTCGGACCAATGACAGGGCGACGTCAGCACCACAGCGAGCGGACGATTTCTTCCATTCTCGCACTCAGCCAGGTATCTGATTCAGTCAAGCCATCAAAGACTCGAGATCTTGTGAGAGTTCCACCGGAGGCCAGAGTTTAGCATCAACCCGAGTCATCGCCGCCTTCAGTCGGGCAAGATAAGCAACAGCGCTGTCCATGCGTGATTCCAACTGCAGCAAGTTCATCGCAACATCATCTTTAACAGGACGTCTCAGCCTCAAAGTCCTGACAAAGTTCTGCAAAGTCAGAAAAAATGGTGAGTCGACAGTATGACAAGACGTACCAATCGACAGCAACAAATCAGTCGAACAATAATACCTTTAAGCTTCAGGGCCAGTTTTGTAGCAAGCTGTCCCAGATAAGACTCTAGCTCGCCCTTCTTGGCCTTGAGGTTCCCAACTTCATCAGTCAAGTTGTCCTTGTCTTTCTTCAGTTGCTCGACCTCCCGATTGGCCTCAGAGACAACGGTCTTCAGCTTAGAGTTCTCCTCTTCTAACTTGCTGACTGAAGCCAGTTTCTTGTTAGCAAGCGTTGTTTTCTCTCGCGCCTCCTTCTCCGCAGCAGCAAGATCCTGATCCTTCTTCTCCAGAGCCTACTTCATTTTCTCTAAAGAAATAACATTCTTCAGACGAGCTTGAAGTTGATGGTTTTCACTATGCACATCTGTTCGAGTGAAGTCACTCGGTTCAAAGAGACTGAAAGAAAAAACATTGAGAAGTGTGAGTCACAAGATGGGCAGTTGACGATTGGTTACCTCCCATGATAGCTGCTTCTTCCTGGGCAGCCTTGAGGTTCTTCTTCGCTAGTTCAAGATCAAGATTGAACCTGATTTGCTTCTTGTTCAGTTCACAAAGTTGAGCCCCAAGATCACAAGACCTCTGCAGTCAGCGAATGACATATATCAGTCGACAGAAACAAAAGACAATCACAGTGAAAGTTACTCTAAGACTACCGCCGAATCAAACATTCAACAGTAGTCTCGGGGACTACACCCAGTGGGTGCACTTAGCGTGCCCCCACTGGTTTGGTTCAACACTCAAAGCATGGTCTGCCCAAAGATGAGTTCAAAAAAGAGGAGATTTCAAACCACGACCGATCGCCCGGCAGATCGACCGTGGTCTCAGGGACTACACCCAGTGGGTGCTCTCTGCGTGCCCCCACTGGTTCGGACAAACACTCAACTCAACCTAAGTCGACTGGAGTGAAAACCTATTCAACTCTAAGACAGACACACCCCAGTGGGTGATTGGATGTGAAACACAGACCCATGATAGTAGATGCACATATGGGCAGCGAAGCAACAACGACAGTTTTCATTATTCAAAAGATCAGTCGGGAATCAACTAACCTTGACGTTGATACGTCTCCAATGTATCAATAATTTTTTATTGTTTCATGCTATTATATTACCCATTTTGGATGTTTATGGGCTTTACTTTACACTTTTATATCATTTTTGGGACTAACCTACTAACCGGAGGCCTAGCCCGAATTGCTGTTTTTTTGCCTATTTCAGTGTTTCAAAGGAAAGGAATATCAAACAGATTCCAAACGGAATGAAACCTTTGGGAGGGATCTTTTTGGAACAAACGTGATCCAGGGGACTTGGAGTGGACATCAAGCAACAGAGGAGGCGGCCACGAGGGTGCCCGGCGTGCCCCCTAGGGCTGGGCACGCCCCCACCCTCGTGGGCCCCTTGAGCGTCCACCGACCTACTTCTTCCTCCTATATATACCCACGTACCTTGAAACCAACAAGGGGCACCACTAAAACCTAATTCCATCACCACAACCTTCTATATCCGCGAGATCCCATCTTGGAGCCTTCGCCGGCGCTCCGCCCGAGGGGGAATCGACCATGGAGGGCCTCTACATCATCTCCAAGGCCTCTCCGATGAGTTGTGAGTAGTTTAAATTGGTGAAGGATACGCATAACATAATTCTTGTTCTTGTTTCATCCAAGTGATTGATTCATTCTTCCGGAGTTCGTAATGGTAGCATTTTCTCAGTTCTAAGTTGTTCATCTCTTCTTTCCGGAGTTTGTTCATCATATCACATTCTCGGTCCGAGATGCTTCATCTTTTCTTTCCGGAGTTCCAAGTTTTTTCTCGGTTATATCATTTCAAAGCTTCATCTAAATCATTGCAAGGATTCACCTTGTGTTTTCAACTTCTCTTTCTTTTTATCATCCTTTTATTACCGGAGTTCTTCATGGAGGCTCTACATGGTGGTTCATCAAGGATTCTCTTCATTCTTCAATTGTTCTTCAAGATTTCTCTCGAAGTTATGACCCGCCAAGCTATACTCTAAGATAAACATGGTGTTCAACACATGTTTTGTTTTGAGGAGCTCAAGTATTCTTCATCTTGCATTCCAAAGTGCAATTCTTTCTACCTTATCTTTTGGGGTGGTGTTATGTCACTCTTGACAATTTCCTTCATGTTTCATGATTCATATGTTGTCAAGAATGAGGTATTTTAAATCCATCATTTTCTCTTTGTTCAAGAGATCTTTTCGACCAATCAACTTCTTCGTTGGAGTTATCTTGGTAAAGATTTCATCTAAAAGCCTTCCCGAAGGAATGTTGCTAATTGTGGTGCTTATCATTGACCCAAGTTCTCCAATTATCCTCTTGGTACTCGTCGTATACCTTGTTCCTCTTTTCTAACGAAGTGTTTTCAACTTTGTTCATCTTCGTTGTTTTCTTTCTTTCATTTTGCTCAACCTCTCAAGGTTCATGGTTTCACTCATTTGTCAAAGAAGCAACTTAGTTTACCTCTTATCTTCCTCTTCCTTTTCCCTCCGGTGCAATCCTAGATCTCGGGACGAGATCCTCTCGTAGTGGTGGAGTGTTGTAACGCCCCGGATACAACTTTCCATATTCGTAACTCCAACTCTTGCCTTTTCGGAGATGCGATATATTATTTCCTTCGTGGTTGGGTTTTTGTCTTTTGTTTTGCATTTTGTTCATGTCTTGCATCTCATCTCATAGCATCATGCGCATTGCATTTGCATGTTTTCATAAAAACTCGTAGATGTTCGCAGTTGCCCTTTCTCTCTTTGCCTCCGTTGTCATTTTGTCAGACCCTTGTCCTCGTTGACCTCTCTTGACCCCTCTCGCGCGTGTCCGAAACTCCCCCGAACCCGACCCGGACAGTCATCACCGTTGGATTCGGATCATCCCCCAACATCTATAAAACATCTCCATTTTATTATTTGCACTCCCTGCCTATTTATTCCGACCGCCCGATTGCGATCGGAGGATCCAAATCATCCCCCTTTTGTATATATATAGACCTCTAATCCATTTCTAGACCAAAGCCCTAGATCCTAGGACATTTGTCCCTCCCCGCCGCCGCCGCTCCAAGATCTTCCTCGGGATCCTAGCACAGCCAAATTCCCACGCCATCGCCACTCTCTTCCTCCGTTGATTTCAGCGCCAGCCACCTCCTCCTTGGGATTTTTCCCTGATCCATCCATCGCCTCCACCAAATCGCAGAGACCAACCAGCCCCTCTTGATCCCGTAGGAGCCCGAGCTCCTCCCGTGTGCGCCTCCACTCGACCCGTCGCCTCTCGCCTCGCCCCGCCACCAAGAACAAGCTTCCTCCGCCACCTCCTCTGCTCCCGAGGCCCGAGCGTCCTCTTGTCCGAGAGCGCGAGCCCCTCGTCACCGCGCCGCCCCGGCGAGCCCGCCAGCCGGCGACCGTCGGCCAGCATGACCGAGCCGCCGTCGTCCTTTGTCCCCGCAGCCTCCCCGCTCTCCTCATCGGCGCAGGGAGATGAGCTCCTCTCGAAAACCAGCAAGCGGCGCCGCCCCTCGCAGGTCATCCGTGCCCCTGCGCTTCTTTCTTCTTCCCCTATCCCGCTCTTCTCTCAGTACTTTCTCTGTGTCCCGTGTAGGAGGACAGCCATGGGAGCACCACAGCAGCAGCAGCCCCGCGCGCCTTCGCCAAGTCCCGCTTCCCTCCCTGTTCCTTGCGCCACAGAAGCCACCAAGACCACCGCGCCAAGCTTGAAGTTCCACAGCCACTTCGTCGGATCTGGACGGGACCGACCGGATCTGCTCGTCCTCGCCGTCCCTTGCACTCGCCAAGTCCCGCCGTCGCTGCGTTCCACTGCCATGGCGCCTCGGCCTCCCCTGCTTCCTGCATTGACCGCCGCCCCAAGTCCCAGCCTAGCGCTCGACCTCTGGATCGATCGATCCACTGGCCTGCGCTAGCCCAGCGAGACCTCCTGTAACCCAGCACCACCGACCGGGCCGAAGCCCATGGGTGAGGCCACACCCCAGTGCCCTCCTCTTGTTTTTTTTTCACCTATCGGGCCAGCCAGATTCAGCCCGCATACGTTTTTTTTCCCTGTTCTGCGATTTTAGCAATTATCCCAGGAATTACTGTTTTACAGAAAAGACCTTCATGTTCATGCATTAACAACTCATTAACCGTGCATCGGATTAAAGTGATTTAAATATGAAAAATGCTTAAAATTGTGTCTAGTTTCATAATATGCTGCTTTCATCCAAGTTTAACATGTTTAAAATGTTGTTTACATTAATTTGCTCCTATGCCATGCTAAAATGATTTATTTCATAACTATTTAACCGTAACTCCAAATTTAATAAACCTTATATGAAAATGGGGTGGAAAATGCCTAGTTTAACATGGTCCACTTTATTTTCCTGTTTAACAACCTTAAAATATGGTTTAGGTCAGAACAGTACCAAATTCGAATATTGCTTATGGGGATTTCCCGGAATTGTTGTTTGTTCTTCCGGCCTCATTTAAACTTGCCTAGATAGGTAGTTTTATTATGCTTCACCTCTTGCCATGTTTAACAACATTTAACATTGCTTGGTAGCTTAAACGAGATTGAACTAAATAACTCGAATGTGGTGTTTCGTCAATATGCAACTCGTTGCATATCGAGCTCCACTTAACTTGTAGTATTGTTTGTTGCACTTTGCCATGCCATGCCTTATTAAACCGGGCATGCATCATACCTGATTGTGCATCATGCCATGTTTATTCTTGTGTGTTTACCATGTTGTTTGTTTCTTTCCGGTGCTGCTTCTTAGTTCCGGTAATGTTGCGATTGTGAGGATTCGTTCGACTACGTCCGATCGTCTTCTTCATGGACTCGTTCTTCTTCCTAGCGGGATTTCAGGCAAGATGACCGCTACCCTGGATCTCACTACTATCATTGCTATGCTAGTTGCTTCGTTCTATCGCTATGCTGCGTTACCTATCTTTTGATCTTCAAGCCTCCCAAATTGCCATGAACCTCTAACCTTTGACACCCTTTCTAGCAAACCATTGCTTGGCTATGTTACAGCTTTTCTCAGCCCCTATTATAGCGTTGTTAGTTGCAGGTGAAGTTGAAGATTGCTCCATGGTGGACAGGGTTATGTTGGGATATCACAATATCTCTTATATTATTAATGCATCTATATATTTGGTAAAGGGTGGAAGGCTCGGCCTTATGCCCGGTGTTTTGTTCCACTCTTGCCGCCCTAGTTTCCGTCATACCGGTGTTATGTTCCCGGATTTTGCGTTCCTTACGCGGTCGGGTGATTTATGGGACCCCCCTGACAGTTCGCTTTGAATAAAACTCCTCCAGCAAAGCCCAACCTTGGTTTTACCATTTGCCTCACCACGGGAGTTGCTCTCTCGAGGGTCATCCTTATTCAGCCCCGGGGCGGTGCTTCTCTAAGTCTTTGGTCCGAACCGAAAGCAACTGCGGGGCCCTCGGGAAACTCGAGGTCTGGTTTTACTCGTAGCTTGACTTATCCGTGTTGCCACGAGAACGAGATATGTGCAGCTCCGATCGGGATGTCGGCGATCGGGCGGCTTTGCTGGTTTTGTTTTACCATTGTCGAAATGTCTTGTAAACCGATTCCGAGACCGATCGGGTCTTCCGGGAGAAGGAATATCCTTCGTTGATCGCGAGAGCTTATCATGGGCTAAGTTGGGACACCCCGCAGGTATAAACTTTCGAGAGCCGTGCCCGCGGTTATGTGGCAGATGGGAATTTGTTAATGTCCGTTGTAGATAACTTGACACCAGATCCGAATTAAAACGCATCAACCACGTGTGTAGCCGTGATGGTCTCTTCTCGGCGGAGTCCGGGAAGTGAACACGGTTTCTGTGTTATGTTTGATTTAAGTAGGAGTTCAGGATCACCTCTTGATCATTGCTAGCTTCACGAACATTCCTTTGCTTCTCTTCTCGCTCTCATTTGCGTATGTTAGCCACCATATCATGCTTAGTCGCTGCTGCAACCTCACCACTTTACCCCTTCCTTTCCCATTAAGCTTTGCTAGTCTTGATACCCATGGTAATGGGATTGCTGAGTCCTCGTGGCTCAAAGATTACTACAACAACAGTTGCAGGTACAGGTTATGCGATGATCATGACGCGAGAGCGATGTTTGCTTGTTTGGAGTTCTTCTTCCGCTTCTTCTTCGATCGGGGATAGGTTCGGTCGGCAGCACTGGGCTAGCAGTGGTGGATGTCGCTTGAGCTTGTTTGTGTTTCATCCGTAGTCGGATGGTGCTCTTATGTATTGTGATGTTGTATTCATGTGGCATTGTATGCCTTATGTATGTATCCCCATCTATTATGTAATGTTGATGTAATGATATCCACCTTGCAAAAGCGTCTTCAAGATGCGCTTCTATTCTTGGTGGGACCATCGAGTTCCTTTAGGATAGGGTCGCATCTTGGGCGTGACACATAGTTTTAGCTAGATGGCTTCTTCTCTCTCTTTGAATCTCAATACAAATTCTCCTCGATCTTCTTGGAGATCTATTCGATGTAACTCTTTTTGCGGTGTGTTTGTCGAGATCCGATGAATTGTGGGTTTATGATCAAGTTTATCTATGAGAAACATTTGAATCTCCTCTGAATTCTTTTATGTGTAATTAAGTTATCTCTGCAAGTCTCTTCGAATTATCAGTTTGGTTTGGCCTACTAGATTGATATTTCTTGCAATGGGAGAAGTGCTTAGCTTTGGGTTCAATCTTGCGGTGTCCTTTCCCAAAGGATGTTAGGGCAAGCAAGGCACGATTGTATTGTTGCCATTGAGGATAAAAAGATGGGGTTTATATCATATTGCATGAGTTTATCCTCTACATCATGTCATCTTTCTTAATGTGTTACTCTGTTCTAATGAACTTAATACTCTAGATGCAGGTGAGTCGGTCGATGTGTGGAGTAATAGTAGTAGATGCAGCAGAGTCGGTCTACTTATCACGGATGTGATGCCTATATACATGATCATGCCTAGATAATCTCATAATTATTCGCTTTTCTATCAATTGCTCGACAGTAATTTGTTCACCCACCGTAATACTTATGCTATCTTGAGAGAAGCCACTAGTGAAACCTATGGCCCCCGGGTCTATCTTTTATCATATAAGTTTTTCATCTACTTTTATTTGCATCTTTTACTTTCCAATCTATATCATAAAAATATCAAAAATATTTATCTTATCATATTATCTCTATCGATCTCACTTTCATGAAGTGGTCGTGAAGGGATTGACAACCCCTTTATTGCGTTGGTTGCGAGGTTCTTGTTTGTTTGTGTAGGTGCGTGGGACTTCTGAGGAGCCTCCTACTGGATTAATACCTTGGTTCTCAAAAACTGAGAGAAATACTTACGCTACTTTGCTGCATCACCCTTTCCTCTTCTAGGAAAACCAACGCAAGCTCAAGATGTAGCAAGAAGGATTTCTGGCGCCGTTGCCGAGGAGGTCTTCGCTCAAGTCAAGACATACCAAGTACCCATCACAAACTCATCTCCCTCGCACTACATTACTAGTTGACCCGTTGCGCCAAATGGCGCAGAGACCTGCTGATTCCATGTTGGCGATGAAAAAAAATCCATGATTTAGTTGATTTTGTTACGGGCAAGCACATATAACAACAAATTTAATCTCTCTTAGTTTAGGCAAACAAGGGCTTGTTGTCTATAATAGATGTATATACACATTTAAATTTGGTAGCATAGAGTTCTATTTGAAACAAAATCTTTGTAACAAATCTAATCCCCTTTAGTAAGAAACAATGGTATTTTGTTGTCTATAATGAGATGTACATACACATTCTAATTTGATAGCATAAAGTCCCATTCAAAATCACGTTGCCGAAAATACGTGTATCTTTTTGAATCAGTGTGCACATTGTAAAAAAACCATGTATTAGTTGTCTTAGTTATGAGGGTAACAAATAATCCCCTTTAATAAATAATGGTTTTGGTGTCTACAATAAGATGTACATGCACATTTTACTTTGGTAGTGTGGAGTCTCATTCAAAACCACATCGTTTTGGAAATATATGTATTTTTTAGTATTCTTCTATTTGAGCAAGTACGCACGGCAAGACTTTTTGCCTAAGAACATATAATAAAGTACATATCTTTTTGCCTTAGAACATATGTATACTTTTTTTATATGAAACACCTTGCATTCCATTAACATGTGGTCGCGGCAAGATCGCCGGCCACTGCACGGGTTACATCAGCAGGAAAATTGGTAATCCACAGAGTATGGTCACTTTGAACTTCCCGAGAACCGAGACTTGCCAGCACATGCGCTGGTGTGTTACAGTTTCGGGAGAGAACTCCACTCGGTACTCGATGAAACCCAAACAGAGATGATATTTTGCTTCTCTGAATAAAGCTCCTAGAGCGCCGTCACTGGCGTCCGAACACACAGCCTGTTTCAGATTTAGACAATCCGTTTCAAAGATGACTTTGCCCATGGCAAATTTTCCGAAAGGTCGATCGCCTTCAAAAACGCATTGCTTTCAGCCTGTAAGGGTTCAGACAAGTTACTGAGCGGTCCAGCGGCTGCGAACAGGATATCTCCGTCCGGCGGTCTAGCAATGCAGCCCCAACCTCCCGTACCAGATTCCGGATAGTATGCACCGTCCAGGTTGATCTTGACGAAGTCAGGTGGCGGCTTCCACTTGCTCGTATCCTGTATAACAGGCTTTGGAGAGGGCGTAAAAAACTGGCACCATTCAGCAACATCAAAAGACAGTTGTGCACTAAATTCTTCAGGCCTTAGTCTGTGTTCAACATGCCATTATTCCTCAGTCCACCACTTCCACAATAGGCATATGACCTGAAGCTTGATGTTTTCCGGTTGTGCAAAAATACGCTCAAGAATCTCCAACTGAGATTAACATAAAAGCAGCTCCTGTCTCACACCCTCTAGCTGGGTGGTTCGCCAAACTTTTTTGACTTCCTTACAGCAAAGGAAAAGGTGGCCGCCAACTTCAAGCAGACGCCCGCAAACGCAGCAACGAGTATCCAGCTCCACACCACGCCTTTCTATATTCATTAGCAAGGGATGGCTATTATGAGCGGACCTCCATAAGAAGTGTTGTACTTAGGGAGGGCAATGAGCTTTCCCTATCGCGTGCCAGACCCCTATCCTCCGCTGCAATTGCGAGCCTGCTGAGCCTTCACCAGTAGCACGGTTAGCTTGTTGATGGGTAATACCAAACTGAATTTGATAAGCTGATTTGACAGAGAAAAAAACCCTTGGGTTCAAAATGCCAGGCAACAAAACCCATTGAGAACATATGTATACTAAACACCACGTATAAAACCTGTTAAGGAGGCCTTATACTATTTTAGAAAGAGTAGTGTTTCTATCAACTTTGTTTTTGTGCGTTTGAAAAAAGAGAGTATTATGTGCCACTTAGATGCATGTATATTTCAAAGCAATCGTATGGCAACCAGTTCGGCCCATGAATCAAGCAACTTACTTATCCCATCTTCTCGGCACTTATTTATCCCTTCTTCCTCAACAGCTTCGTTCGGTCAGAGACAAAACTCCTAAGTAGTGCTTCCATCATCTCAATAATTGGAATGGATATCATCCACTACAATGAAGAACAATAACATTTATCTATATCTTGAACAATAATAACGTCATTTACAGTACATTTGGTCAAGCAACCGATTAGCAGAACAAGAACATTTCTCTATATCTTGAATTCCACATATGGGGTTATTAATATATCGACTTGTATGGATGGCTTCACTCATAACAATACATATCCCGTACTCCAGAAAAAACAATACATCCGCCTTCTCTTTATTTGCATGGCAAAATGTCCATTAGATGAATCAATCAAATAGGACGGACTGGGGAGTATTTCAAACCGAAACAAAGAATTGATCCTAACTACGAAGTGGAGTAGCTTTAAAGCCTCTGAATTATTTTGCTGCTGCTCCACCAGGAAAGTGCAGGCCTCCAAAAACCAAAAGATGCCACTTGAGCTCTCTTCAACCTCATAAGCCATGTTGTTCTTTATATCCTTAACCCCAAAAGGATACATCGCCCTTCGGGATTCCATCTTATATCATAAATATAATGGCCTCCACATTGAGAAACTACTGCAGTTCTTATTCACTCAAAACAAACAATAAAGGTTTTTTAATAGATGCACATAGGCATTCATGATGAAGAAATCAAAGGAAGTAGTTATTGACTTGTGTCGCGCCAGATAAAGTGGAATGAAGCCGTATTGATGCCATAATAACATCCACCCAAAAATAAACTAAAATATTTTCTGATGTCAAAGAGTCATAATTATCTATCTATCAAA
Organism: Aegilops speltoides; assembly: GCA_021437245.1. Classification (NCBI taxonomy): domain Eukaryota; kingdom Viridiplantae; phylum Streptophyta; class Magnoliopsida; order Poales; family Poaceae; genus Aegilops; species Aegilops speltoides. The sequence continues at coordinate 241,468,231 of CM038144.1, forward strand.
GTTCAAGATTAGAAGTTACAAATAATAACAACAAGACTTTGGAGTCTTGGCAAATCATTGATATCTTCGATGTACAATTTTATTTCAAACTTAGATGGTGAAATATTTGTACATGAGAAGCAGGTGACTCACAGAAAGAGCCCATGACTCTCTGCTTGCTGCAGAACAGCTAGCTTTTCAGCATGTCTTAACAGACAGGAGACAATTATGCAAAAAATAGAACGAGTAAAAGGCGAACGTAAATCTAAATTCAAATGTTGTTCAACTTGTGTACTTTTTTTGACACCTAACAACTTGTGTACTTCTCGAGATTTCAGAGATAAAACAAAATACTAACTAATTTACTGTTGAGATTCAACTAATTGGAAAATGGAGAAAGCAGACAATCGAAGATTATCAAATATAACAGTGAGAAAACTGTAAAGGAATGTGATTTAAGATAATAATAGAGAGACATTTAATGGGACTTACATCTGAATGGTGATCCAACAAAATCTTTATGGTTGCATCCTGCTTCTGTTCAGCAGCGACATACAACAGTGTTCCATGATTCCTTTACAATTTTGTACTGTCTAAAGCATTTTTCATGGAGATAATCATGATATGTGATCATGCAGAAATTCTTTTGCCTTTTGAAAAAAATGGCTGTGGTTGAAAATACATACTCCCTCCGTTCGGAATTACTTGTCTCGAAAATGGATGTATCTAGAACTAGAATATGTCTAGATACATCCATCTCTACGACAAGTATGTCTAGATACATCCATCTCTACGACAAGTAATTCCGAACGGAGGGAGTACATTCTAACTCATGGTGAATTTCCATACAAAAGTCTGCAGCAGGAACACACATGATAGAACACAAAAGCCATGTATATAAAATATACAGAACAGATATGAAAGGAAGTTTTCATCCATACATTGAACTTCGCAATATAAATCATGTCCAGTTCCCCAATAGGCCAAAAGATGTCACCGGATCACAAAGAACTTCTTGCGAGCAGATACCATGCCCTCCAGCAGAAAATCCTTGCAAACTTAACTGCTCCAACATGAATAGGTGCATACCTTTGAGTAGTTACCTTCCTTCAAGATCAACGCTTGAGCTCCATCGAATGCTTGTCTTGCCAACTGCTTTGAGTAGTTACCTTCCTGCTAGTACAAAGATCAAGCCAGACAACCAATATGCTTGAGAGAGAAACATGATCCAAATACGCTGCCAGAGAGGAGAAGAAAACTGCAGACAAAAACAATAATCAAAAGAAAATATAGCTTAAAGAGGAAGCACAAACCTTGATAGGCAAAACAGCAAACGATGAACAAGCAGCAGTTTAGAAGAGCAGGCAACAACAACATCACCTGTAAAATAGAAGAACGAAATTGAGTATTCAGAAACCAACAACTAGATCAAGCAAATAATTTGGTAGTATAAGGATGCTCCATTTTTTTATGTAGTATGTACGTAACCATGATTTACAGATACTGAAGCTAGACCGCAAAGGCTACTTTCTTAATGTACACTTGCAGTATCACATACCAGAATGGATGGAGTTTTTACATGTAATTAGACTGTTAAAAGGCAAATGTAAATCTATAGATGCTAGAACATATGAATGTTGTTTAACTGTAGAATATTGATCCAAGAGCATACCATTGGTTCCACGCCTCTGCCTGCTCTCAAGTAAGGTTTCTGTTTCATTTTCCAAAGGCTACGGTTTCAGTGTATAATCACTTTGAGTCATCAGTTATGGAATAACATTCAGAGTCGTATGAATCTACAGAAAACTACACAAATACACAAGCAATCAAATTGTTGCAAAGCAAAACTCAGGTTAGCAAAGACAGCTTCAATGATTCAGTAAAATTAAAGGAGTTTAGTTACCTACCCAAAAGAATGAATTAATGTGCAGTATAAAGGCAAAATTACAGACAACTTCTATTAAAATGTAAGGACACAAGATAGAAAAAAACCATCTCATACCTAGATTTCCACAGATATGTTGAATTTATCCGATAATTTTAGATAGGAAGGCTCGTCCTGAAAATCCTACAATCGAAAAGAGGGAAACACATCAAGCAAAGGAACAAAAGCCTCCTTTATAGTGGGGAAAGGAGGTCCATGGCAAATCGATCCCCTTCTTGACGAGGAAAGAGCAAGCTACCAAACAAACTAAGAAACGAAACAATTTTTTATGAATCTAGCTAGGTCAGAGAGCATCTCCTGAGCAGGAACAAACAAAAATCCCCTTTGCAGAAACGTATCCGAGGTACCCAACAAACTTAAAAGGTAAAAAAAATCCTATATGAAAGCCTAGCTAAATCTGAGCATCAGGTCAACTAAAATAAACAAAAAATTGCAGGAACCTCGCTAGACATGAACAACTCGTTGACAAGAAGGATGAATAAGATCACCCAGCAGCACAACCGGGGCATGGACTAGGCCCTATCACCCAGCATCCCTGGAGCCTCTGCTAGCAGGCTCGCTTCTGCCAGGGTCTCCTAGTCTCCCTCCAATCTCAAACGGCAGATGACCACCACGGAAGGACAAGCCCCCTGCAAAAGGAGATAAGATGGATATCAGCAAGGGAGGGAGGCGATGGCGGAGCTGAATGGGCGAGGTGGGGAAGCAGCCATCAAGCCCGAGATGCATGGGAGGGCCACCAGCGGGTGAGGGCACGGGAGGACGGTGACCAGAGGGTGAGGGGACTGAGGTGGGCCGGGTTGAGCGCATTGGAGACCGTGGGCGCACGGGGAGGAGCCACTGCCGGCTGGGGAGAAAGGGGAGGAGGCATGCGGGCATTTGATGATAACCCCCCCAGTTCGTGCGCGCTGATGATCATCATGCGACACAGCGTGTGGTGATCAAAGGCGCATTTAACCCAAGCATTACCGATTTTCCCGGAGGCATGACAGGAGTGGATGGAAAGGAGGAGGGAGGGCTCTAGGGTTGCTTTCTCGCACCAACCGCATTCGAGGCATGCGAGGCACGACGCACGGTGCACACAGAACCACACACGTAGCGAGCAGGGCAGGAGGAACAGGGAGAGCAGAGATTTGGAGGAAATTACTTGCCGGGATGCGATTCCTGGCGGCAGCGGTGGAGTTGACCCACATCAACGACGGAGGTGACTCGAGGCGGAGGCTAGGGCAGATCCACGTGACGGCTAGCAAATCCAGGCACCAGCGGCGTGGCCGCGAGGGCTCCCTGATCCAATCCGCTGCCCGCTGTAGCTAGGGTTAGGAGTGGACTGCTGCTGGGCTCGGGTTGGGCTCCACCACTGCCTATCACCAACGTGTCGATGGTGCCCTGGTGGCGTGTCGAGGGCCGCGGCCTGGGAGAGGAGGCAGAGGGGCGAGTGGTGGACGAGAAGAGGCGCTGGCTAGGGTTTTTGACCTTTTGCACTTTTTGCGGGTCGAGCACGATGCGCGGGCGACAAGATTGGCGAATCTCTCCCGGACATGCGCAGAGCTCACCCAACCAATGAGCACGCAATGCGAACCCACCCGTCATTGGCCAGTGGAAATGACTGCAAGGTCAAAAGAGTTTGTCCACAAGGTGAAGATCTGACGGTTTGGATGCGTTAGAAGGGCAGATCCAACAGCCAGGAACGACCCAATCGAGGGAGCTCCATGGAGGCAGGTAGGCTAGCATCTTTTTATGTTAAAATTTGTCATTTGCCTCTCGTTTTCCTTTCCCCACTTCACCCTTGCCGTTTTATTCGCCCTCTCTTTCTCAATCTTCTCTCTCTTTCGCTTGCCTTTTTGTTTGCTTGTGTGTTGGATTGCTTGTCACGATGGCGCAAGATAATACCAAATTGTGTGATTTTTCCAACACCAACAATAATGATTTCCTTAGAACTCTGATTGCTCCTCTTAATGATGTTGAATCTTGTGAAATCAATGCTGCTTTGCCGAATCTTTTTATGAAAAATCAATTCTCCGGCCTTCCTAGTGAAAATGCCGCTACCCATCTAAACAACTTTGTTGATTTGTGTGAGATGCAAAAGAAGAAAGATACGGATAATGATATTGTTAAATTGAAATTATTTCCATTTTCACTTAGAGATCGTGCTAAAGTTTGGTTTTCGTCTTTGCCTAAGAATAGTATTGATTCATGGAATAAGTGCAAAGATGCTTTCATCAATAAGTGCAAAGATGCTTTTATCTCTAAGTATCCCCCCCCCCCCCCGCTAAGATCATCTCTCTTAGGAACGATATTTATGAATTTTAAACAACTTGATCATGAGCATGTTGCCCAATCTTGGGAAAGAATGAAATTAATGATTCGCAATTGCCCTACTCATGGTTTGGACTCTCAAATTACTCATCTTGAAAAATCAATAGCCCAAATTTCTGATAAGCAAGACACCTTGGTCAATAAGATGGCTGCCAAACCAAAGGGTTGGGGAAAAATAACGATGAAGATTTAAAATTTATTGATGTGTCCCCGATTAAATCTTTGTTTTGTAATATGAATCTTAATAATGATGGGACTAGAGATGAGTCAACTTTAGTTAAAAGGCATCCCAATGATTCGGAGTTTTTAGATCTTGATGCTAAATTTGGTAAAAGTGGGATTGGAGAGGTCAAGACTTTAAATAGAATTTAACCCACTATCTTGGATTTCAAGGAATTTAATTATGCTAATTGTTCTTTAATAGATTGTATTTCCTTGTTGCAATCCGTGTTGAATTCTCCTCATGCTTATAGTCAAAATAAAGCTTTTACCAAACATATCGTTGATGCCTTGATGCAATCTTATGATGAAAATTTTAATTTGGAAGTTTCTGTACCTAGAAAACTTCATGATGAGTGGGAACCTACTATAAAGATTAAAATTAAAGATCATGAGTGCTATGCTTTTGTGTGATTTGGGTGCTAGTGTTTCCACGATTCCGAAAACTTTATGTGATATTCTAGGTTTCCATGATTTTGATTATTGCTCTTTAAATTTGCACCTTGCGGATTCCACCGTTAAGAAACCTATGGGAAGGATCAATGATGTTCTTATTGTTGCAAATAGGAATTATGTGCCCGTAGATTTTATTGTTCTTGATATAGATTGCAATCTTTCATGTCCTACTATTCTTGGTAGACCTTTCCTTAGAACGCTTGATGCAATTATTGATATGAAGGAAGGGAATATTAGATCCCAATTTCCATTAAGGAAAGGCATGGAACACTTCCCTAGAAATAAAGTTAAATTACCTTATGAATCTATCACGCGAGCTATTTATGAATTGAGTGCCAAATATGGCACTACTAAGATCTATCCTCGCTTTTATGCCTAGTTTGGGGCGTTAAACGATAGTTCTAGTTGGGAGGCAACCTAATTTATTTTTGTTTTTTGCTTTTTGCTTCTGTTTAGTAATAAATATTTCATCTAGCTTCTGTTTAGATGTGTTTTCATGTTTTAATTAGTGTTTGTGCCAAGTAGAACTTTTAGGATAACCTACGGTGATAGTTAATTTGATTCTGCTGAAAAACAGAAACTTTTGCACGCACGAAAATAATTTTAGTAATTCACAGAAACGTGATTTTGCGTTGATTCTTTTTTATGTAAATCAATAGACAAATTGCCCAGAACTTCCTATTTTGGTAGGATTTTTAGAGTTCCATAAGTATTCGAAAGTTATAGATTGCTACAGACTGTTCTGTTTTTGACAGATTCTGTTTTTCGTGTGTTGTTTGCTTATTTTGATGCATCTATGGCAAGTATCGGTGGGTATGAACCATAGAGAAGTTGGAATACAGTAGGTTTAACACCAATATAAATAAAGCATGAGTTCATTATAGTACATTATGTGGTGGTTTTTCTTTCTTGCACTAACGGAGCTTATGAGATTTCCTGTTGAGTTTTGTGTTGTGAAGTTTTCAAGTTTTGGGTAAAGATTGGATGGACTATGGAATAAGGAGTGGCAAGAGCCTAAGATTCGGGATGCCCATGGCACCCCAAGATATTCAAGGATAACCAAAAACCTAAGCTTGGGGATGCCCCGGAAGGCATCCCCTCTTTCGTCTTCGTCTATCGGTAACTTTACTTGGAGCTATATTTTTATTCGCCACATGATATGTGTTTTGCTTGGAGCGTCTTGTATGGTATTAGTCTTTGATTTTTATATTACCATAATCATCCTTGCTGTACACACCTTTTGGGAGAAGCCCACATTATTTAGAATTTATTAGAATACTCTATGTGCCTCACTTATATCTTTTGAGCTAGATAATTTTTGCTCTAGTGCTTCACTTATACTTTTAGAGCACGGCGGTGGTTTAATTTTGAAGAAATTGTTGATCTCTCATGCTTCACTTATATTATTTTGAGAGTCTTTTAGAACAGCATGGTATTTGCTATGGTTATAAAATTGGTCCTAGAATGATGAGCATCCAAGTTAGGTATAATAAAAACTATCATAGAAAGTGAATTGGATGCTATGATCAATTTGATACTTGATAATTGTTTTGAGATATAGAGGTGGTGATATTAGAGTTATGCTAGTTGGGTGATTATGAACTTAAAAAATACTTGTGTTAAAGTTTGTGATTCCCGTAGCATGCACGTATGGTGAACCGCTTTGTGATGAAGTTGGAGCACAATTTTATTTATTGATTGTCTTCTTTATGAGTGGCGGTCGGGGACGAGCGATGGTCTTTTCCTACCAATCTATCCCCCTAGGAGCATGCGCGTAGTGCTTTGTTTTCAATGGCTTGTAGATTTTTGCAATAAGTATATGAGTTCTTTATGACTAATGTTGAGTCCATGGATTATACGCACTCTCACCCTTCCACCATTGCTAGCCTCTCTTGTGTCGCAAGAACTTTTGCTTGCACCATATAACCACCATATACCTTCCTCAAAACAGCCACCATACCTACCTATTATGGCATTTCCATAGCCATTCCGAGATATATTGCCATGCAACTTTCCACCATTCCGTTTATATGACACGCATCATCATTGTTATATTGCTCTTTGCATGATCATGTAGTTGCCATCGTATTTGTGGCAAGGCCACCTTCATAATTTTCATAAATGTCACTCTTGATTCATTGCATATCCCGATACACCGCCAGAGGCATTCATATAGAGTCATATCTTGTTCTAAGAATCAAGTTGTAATCTTGAGTTGTAAGTATATAAAAGTGTGATCATCTTCATTATTAGAGCATTATCCCAAGTGAGGAAAGGATGATGGAGACTATGATTCCCCCACAAGTCGGGATGAGACTTCAGACTTTATAAAAAAAAGAGGCCAAAGAGACCACCAAAAAAATTAAAGGCCAAAAGAAAGAAAGGCCAAATAAAAAAAGAGAAAAGGAGAGAAGGGACAATGCTACTATCCTTTTTACCACACTTGTGCTTCAAAGTAGCACCATGATCTTCATGATAGAGAGTCTCCTATGTTGTCACTTTCACATACTAGTGGGGATATTTCATTATAGAACTTGGCTTGTACATTCCAATGATGGGCTTCCTCAAAATGCCCTAGGTCTTCATGAGCAAGCGAGTTGGATGCACACCCACTTAGTTTCTTTTGTTGAGCTTTCATATATTTATAGCTCTAGTGCATCCGTTGCATGGCAATCCCTACTCACTCACATTGATATCTGTTAATGGGCATCTCCATAGCCCGTTGATACGCCTAATTGATGTGAGACTATCTTCTCCTTTTTGTCTTCTCCACAACCACCATTCTATTCCACATATAGTGCTATGTCCATGGCTCGCGCTCATGTATTGCGTAAAAGTTGAAAAGGTTTGAGATTACTAAAGTATGAAGCAATTGCTTGGCTTGTCATCGGTGTTGTGCATGATTAAATACATTATGTGATGAACATAGAGCAACAGCCAGACTATATGATTTTGTAGGGATAACTTTCTTTAGCCATGCTATTTTGAGAAGACATGATTGCTTTGATTAGTATGTATAAAGTATTACTATTTATTATGTCAATATGAACCTTTATTTTGAATCATTTGGATCTGAACAGTCATGCCACAATAAAGAAATTTACATTGAGAATTATGCTAGGTAGCATTCCACATCACAAATTCTGTTTTTATCATTTACCTACTCGAGGACGAGCAGGAATTAAGCTTGGGGATGCTTGATACGTCTCCAACGTATCTATCATTTTTTATTGTTCCATGCTATTATATTACCCGTTTTGGATGTTTATGGGCTTTACTTTACACTTTTATATCATTTTTGGGACTAACCTACTAACCGGAGGCCCGGCCCGAATTGCTATTTTTTTGCCTATTTCAGTGTTTCGAAGGAAAGGAATATCAAACGGAGTCCAAACGGAATGAAACCTTCGGGAGCGATCTTTTTGGAACAAACATGATCCAGGGGACTTGGAGTGGACGTCAAGCAATAGAGGAGGCAGCCACGAGGGTGCCCGACGCGCCCCCCACCCTCGTGGGCCCCTCGAGCGTCCACCGACCTACTTCTTCCTCATATATATATATATATATATATATACCCACGTACCCTGGAACCATCGAGGGGCACGACGAAAACCTAATTCCACCGCCGCAACCTTTTGTATCCGCGAGATCCCATCTTGGAGCCTTCGTCAGTGCTCCGCCGGAGGGGGAATCGACCAGGGAGGGCCTCTACATCATCTCCAAGGCCTCTCCGATGAGTTGTGAGTAGTTTACCACAGACCTTCGGGTCCATAGTTATTAGCTAGATGGCTTCTTCTCTCTCTTTGAATCTCAATACAAAGTTCTCGTCGATCTTCTTGGAGATCTATTCGATGTAACTCTTTTTGCGGTGTGTTTGTCGAGATCCGATGAATTGTTGGTTTATGATCAAGTTTATCTATGAGAAATATTTGAATCTCCTCTGAATTCTTTTATGTGTGATCAAGTTATCTTTGCAAGTCTCTTCGAATTATCAGTTTGGTTTGGCCTACTAGATTGATCTTTCTTGCAATGGGAGAAGTGCTTAGCTTTGGGTTCAATCTTGCGGTGTCCTTTCCGGTGTGATGTTAGGGCAACAAGGCACGATTGTATTGTTTCCATCGAGGATAAAAAGATGGGGTTTATATCATATTGCATGAGTTTATCTCTCTACATCATGTCATCTTTCTTAATGCGTTACTCTGTTCTTATGAACTTAATACTCTAGATGCAGGCAGGAGTCGGTGATGTGTGGAGTAATAGTAGTAGATGCAGGCAAGAGTTGGTCTACTTGTCGCGGATGTGATGCCTATATACATGATCATGCCTAGATAATCTCATAATTATTCGCTTTTCTATCAATTGTTCGACAGTAATTTGTTCATCCACCGTAATACTTATGCTATCTTAAGAGAAGCCACTAGTGAAACCTATGGCCCTCGGGTCTATCTTTTATCATATAAGTTTTCCATCTACTTTTATTTGCATCTTTTACTTTCCAATCTATATCATAAAAATACCAAAAATATTTATCTTATCATATTATCTCTATCAGATCTCACTTCCGCAAGTGGCCGTGAAGGGATTGACAACCCCTGTATTGCGTTGGTTGCGAGGTTCTTGTTTGTTTGTGTAGGTGCGTTGGACTTCTGAGGAGCCTCCTACTGGATTGATACCTTGGTTCTCAAAAACCGAGGGAAATACTTACGCTACTTTCCCGCATCACCCTTTCCTCTTCAAGGAAAACCAACGCAAGCTCAAGACGTAGCAGACGTTGGTTTGCAGAGTGGTACTGGCATTATAAGCCACTTGACTGGCCTCGTGCACCACCTTCATCTGCTCCATCACAAGATTCACCTAGAGAAGAGCCTCCCTGGCGGCACTTGGCGAGTCGTCTGGAGTTTGGTACGCAGCAAAGAGCGATGGTGTCAAGGCAATCAAAGCAGCCACTCGGTCGGACGCATGGAGTTGTGCTGGAGCAGCAGGGGTCTGAGCAGTCGACCCTGATGGGCGATCAGTCGACAGCGGGTTAGCGAAAGTGACGTTGGTCCGAACCGGATCTCCGGATCGCTTGACCACCGTCTCAAGCACCAGTGTCGACTGAGGGAAACCTCAGGCGCTTTCCCACTTGATCCCTTGCCCCTCCTCCTCCTCTCCCTCAGAGGCACTTCTTCTTCATCATCATCTGGAAGCACGACTACGTCTCGTGTAGCTGCAACAAAAAGAAACATCAGAAATTCAACTGATCGACAACTCAATCGACAGAATAAATTCAAGTCAAACGGACTTACTAGCTCTGGAGGTGGCCGCTGTCGGTGTCAAAACCGGCGGATCTCGGGTAGGGGGTCCCGAACTATGCGTCTAAGGCTAATGGTAACTAGAGGCGAGGGACACGATGTTTACCCAGGTTCGGGCCCTGTCGATGGAGGTAATACCCTACTTCCTGCTTGATTGATCTTGATGATATGAATATTACAAGAGTTGATCTACCACGAGATCGTAGAGGCTAAACCCTAGAAGCTAGCCTATGATTATGATTGCATGTTGTCCTATGGACTAAACCCTCCGGTTTATATAGACACCGGAGGGGGCTAGGGTTACATAGAGTCGGTTACAGAGAAGGAGATCTACATATTTGAATTGCCAAGCTTGCCTTCTAGGCAAGGGAGAGTCCCACCCAGACACGGGACGAAGTCTTCAATCTTGTATCTTCATAGTCCAATGGTCCGGCCAAAGTATATAGTCCGGCTGTCCGAGGACCCCCTAATCCAGACTCCTCAAGAGTCTCCCGAACCAGGCTTCAATGACGATGAGTCCGGCGCGCAGATCGTCTTCGGCATTGCAAGGCGGGTTCCTTCTCCGAATACTCCATAGAAGATTTTGAACACGAGGATCGTGTTCGACTTTGCAAAATAATTTCCACATACCACCGTAGAGAGCACAATATTCCACAAATCTAATCTGCTGACAACTTTTCATAGCGTGACATCACGCCATGACCCGGTCATTATTCGAGCCGTTTTTCCCAACCAGCTATTGCACGTATTGCGAGGCAGTTTCCTTGGCACGTCTTGTCGAAGCAGAGATCGTGTCCCCTTATCATGGGATTCTCATCAATACGGGTGTGGGTAACCCAACCGCGCCATCAATTGCGGCGCTTGGGGAATAAGCAATTTTACGGGCAAGTGAGGAGGCGCATAGTTTCTAACGCCTTTATAAAGAGATAGGGATTCTCCTTTTTCACCGGCGCCTTCTTCTTCCTTCGCTCATCCATTATCGCACACTCGAGATCCAGCGCCCAAGTTCTCACCTTCTCCGGAAAGCCATTGCAAACATGTCTGGAGCGGGAGGCAAGTGGATGGACTCCTCCGTTACGGAGGAGGACATCACGAAGCTCCGGGAGGCCGGATACTTGGCCATAGACATTGCGCACCGGCTCCCGGATGCAAGGCAGATCGTTCCTACTCCGGAACCCCACGAGAGGGTTGTGTTTGTCGCCCACTTCGTCCGCGGACTGGGATTTCCTCTCCACCCATTTGTCAACGGGCTCAAGTTTTACTTTGTGCTAGATTTCCACGATCTGGCCCCCAATTTCATCCTCAACATCTTAGTGTTTATCGTCGTGTGCGAGGCCTTCCTCCGCATCAAGCCCCACTTTGTCCTGTGGCTGAAGATCTTCAACGTGAAGCCGAAGATAGTGGTCGGCCAGCAAGCGGAGTGCGGAGGCGCCATGGTGGGCAAGATGCCCAACGTCACCTGGCTCGAAGGCTCCTATGTGGAGACTGTGAAGGGGTGGCAGTCGGGGTGGTTCTATATCACCGAGCCGAGCGACTCCAACTGGGCGGGGGTCCCCGAATTTCGATCTGGCATCCCCATGCGGCTTACCTCCTGGAAAAGGAAGGGCTTAGCCTGGGGTGAGCCAACGGAGCTGACCGGACTCCAGAACTGTGTCAAAAATATGATAAGCAAGAAAATCAAGCTTGTCAACGTGGTCTAGGTCATGCTCTTTCGCCGGATCCTTCCGTGTAAAAGACGGGCATTCAATATGTGGGAGTTTGACCCGGCTGAACATCAGACGCTGCGAGAGCTCTTCGACACGATGCACAAAGACGTCTGGAAGGTGTTGTTCAAGGCCGCCGAGGTGCCTCCTCCCATTACCGAGGTCGCGGACTCAGCGCAAAGCGCCGCGCCAATCCGGTAAGATATCTGTATTTCACAAGATGTGTCGTTCCCCAGTATGTCTGTGGGACGAATCTAAGCCTCCACACCAATTTAACAGGACTGGGTAGCGACAACGGAGCGGATCGACTGTCCAGCTCCACTACCCAAAGGTCCAGCAACGACTCTCTTGACGGAGATGCTGTTTCTGGCGCCTTATGAGGTGCCGGAGAATAAGGCTAAGAAGAAGGCCACGGGGACCAGTAAAGGCCTCCGGTGCAAGGTGGTGTTGGACTCATCGTCTGAAGACATCGAGGCGCACTCCTCCAACGAAAACGAGAAGGAGGAAGAGGAAAACCCTCCCCCCAAACCGAGGGGGAGAAGAAAAGGAAGGCCACCCCGTCTGGGGAGGCCGAAGGGTCCAAGAAGGGAAGGACCCTCCCTCCGGACCACTCCACAACAGCCGCCTACAGCGACGAGGAGTGGCTACCCAGGGACAAGCCCCTGGTGAAGTCGTAAGTATCCGGATACCATAATACTTCTGGCGTGTTTTGCTTTATTGCTTCTTATCATGTTAAATATGATCGTGCAGTCCGTCCAAAGCCCGCATCGACTTATCCTCCTCAGATGGTTTGAGCGCGTCGACGATGAACAACGATTCGCTCCCGACGGCCACCACCCCCCGGCCCGCGGACGACACTGAGGTGTTGTCTCAGAGGATACCGGGCCAGGGGGAGATAGTTCTGGAGGCGCCCCAAGGAGAAATCCCCGACACCAGGCACATGGGGGGGGGGGAGATCCCCATGGATTCTGATGAGGGGGGCCGCAGCAAGTTTGGCCCCCAGCTGGATACTGCGCCGGAACCTCCAGTGGTTCCGGATTCAGGGAGGCAACCCCTCGCTAAGGGGGGCGAGCCGCCTGTGCCGATGACCTCTGTCCATCCAGAGGCATCGGAGAACTTGCTGGAAGCGCTTCAGGGCGCTTCCCTTGATGAAGAACACCGTACTCTTATGAGTACGGTGATTGCGAAGGTTCGGTCCGCCAAAAGCGGATTGACCGAAGCCTGTGCCAGCCTCCTAACAGGCTTTGAGGTAAGTAATTAAATTATGAGAAAATATCACAGTATAGACAGTAGCCCCTGATGCTCTGTTTGGTGTTCGGAAAGAAAGGCCGAACAGAGGATCAAATAACATCCCCAGGAGTCTAATCATATTATGTCTATGTGAATAAGCAGGCGTCGCTGCTGGCCGCTGCCGCCCGCACTGCGGAGGTCTCCGGACTGAAGCGGGTCCTGGGGCTGGCCGAGGAAGAGCTCGGCCTCATGAAGAGGCAGCTCGAGGAGAACAAAGGTAAGCGATACCCCATCCTTGTGTCATATAAAGGAAAGATTGTTGATGCTAATAGAAGTATCATGAATTTTAATAGGGGCCACGACTGAAGTGGCGGCCCTTAAGAAGGTGCTGTCCGAGGCCGAAGACAAAGCGGCCAAGGAGCGCACCGAGCGCGAGAAGCAGGAGGCTCGGGTTGATGAGGTCCAGCAAGAGCTCCAGGACTTCGTCAAAAAATTCGAGTCCTTGGAGCGTGACTCCAAGACACAAGAGTCCAAGCTTGTGAAGGCCCTCTAGAGCGTGCAAGATGCCAAGGCTGAAGCCCAAAAGGCCCTCCAGGAGATTCAGGTGGCCAAGAAGATAGCGGCGGGTAAGGCATTCATTATGTAAAGCAAGCATGTGACGGAGACTTTCCTTTTACTTACCTGAATTCAGAGCTCTCTAGGAGCGTTCGCAGATCTGCCGCGCAGCATATCGGATGCCACAGAGTTCTACCGTGCCGAAGAAGGGAGCTCGACGGAGAAGTTGTTCTGGTCGCAGTATATTGGGACCGAACATCCGATGCCCTTGAGCGACCAGCTGAAGCAACTGGTCGAACTGCACAAGGCGGTTGAACTGGCCATGAAGGACTTCATAGTCCGGCTGTGGCCTGGCGAGCCCCTACCCAACAGCTACTTCGGCCTTGTAAAGCGGATGGTAAATGCTTGTCCGCGGCTTGAAGGCATTAAGCGGTCCGTCTACATTGAAGGTGCGCACATGGCCTTGGCCCGTGCGAAAGTGCACTGGGCGAAGATGGACGTCGAGAAGCTGGTGACGGAGGGGCCGCCGAAGGGCAAGGAGCATCGCCACCCCGAACAGTATTATGACAATGTCCTGAAGGGTGCCCGCCTTCTGGTGGAGGAATGTGCTAAGGATGTAATATTTGAATGAATGTACTTATGTCATCCTGTAATATGAAAACGAGTTCATGTGCGCTATATAACGCTTGTTGATTTAAAATATTACCTTTCAGGCGCCATTTATAAAGTCGAGAGTTGGCCGCCGCCGCCGCCCCATGTAACTAATCTATGGGGTGTTCGGGATAAATCTAAACACTCTTTATCCAATTTGTTTGGTCCTTTAAGGAGGTGTTTAGCGCAGCGAACAAGACAATCAGACTATCAGCTTTATCACTCCCACTTAGCCATAGAAGTCTACAATTTTAAATTTTGGCAAAGCCCCTAGTATTCAGAAGACCGAACATGGGGCGCTATGCACGCCTAAATCGGACAAGGCCGATTCCTCGCCCGAAGCGGAAAAAATCTTTAAGGATTTGAGACCTCTCGAACAGCGACCAGCTCTCATCTCACCATGACAGTCAGTTTTCAGCTTTCTCTATTGAGGTGCTCGTTCGGAAGAACCGGGACACAATCGCAGTAGTTCTCCCTGTGCTACCTTAGCCGATATAGCGGAACGTAAGGTACCAAAACATGGGAGCCGGGCAAACCCAACTATTGACCCAAGACATGATTCGGAGCTGATGCATATAGTGCTATAAGTTCGGGGTGCCACACTGTCGAAAGTGTTCGGACTTTTCTTGCCATGTTATGGGGTATACTGAAGCCCCTGGCGAGCCGGACGTAACAAAATGTACGGGTGCAATTTGTAATAAATAAGAAGTAAAGGAAAGGATAAAGAAATGTAATAGTAAGCTGACGCTGTACATTAGTTTCCATTGTTATTTAAATAATACGTCAAAGCATATGTATACAAGTAATGCGATAAGCAAAATAGGACTATTTGACATGTCCTGGCCAAGGGTAAGCTGCATGTGGGTATGTAAAACAGGTATAACAATCGTTATCAGAGACCACCTGAGGATTCCATTGTACGCCAAAGCTTCTTGTCTCCTTGGTGTTTCCATCCCGTTATATATCCGATGTTCAGACTATTGGGAGGGCCTCTTGAAAAGAAAAAGGTGTGAAGATATATGGATCCTGAGGCGGTTGAGCCGCATTGTGGACCGTGTCATAGTCGTGCCTCCGCCTGTGCCCATGGTATTTTGAGTTCGTAATTATGTATGCGTGGCACAAATTTTGTCGCTTGACTGGGACTAGGGCGGAGGCCGAATTGCTAGGCGAGATCTGGACGTGGCGGACGATCCTGTTGCAGGGTATTTCGGACTTGCTTGACGGTGTCCAGTGGTTTTGTCGCCAAATTGGCGGTCTACCTAAGAAGGCTGCTTTGTACTTCTACTGCGAGGGATGCAGTGTGCTCCTCCGTACGGAGCGAGTGCTCTGTGTTTCCATTAACTGTTATAACCCCGCGGTGTCCTGGGATTTTGAGCTTTAAGTATGCATAATGCGGTACTGCATTGAATCTGGCAAATGCGGTTCGTCCGAGCAGTGCGTGATAGCCACTGCGGAAGGGGACGACATCGAAGATTAACTCCTCGCTTCAGAAATTGTTCGGAGATCCGAAGACCACTTCTAATGTGATTGAGCCCGTGCAACATGCCTCTACACCTGGTATGACACCTTTAAAAGTGGTTTTTGTGGGTTTGATCCTTGAGGGGTCGATGCCCATTTTGCACATTGTATCCTGATAGAGCAGGTTTAGGCTGCTGCCACCGTCCATAAGGACTCTTGTGAGGTGGAATCCGTCAATGATGGGGTCAAGGACCAATGCGGCAGAACCGCCATGATGGATATGTTGGGGAACGTAGTAATTTCAAAAAATTTCCTACGCACACGCAAGATCATGGTGATGTATAGCAACGAGAGGGGAGATGTTGTTCACGCCCTCGTGAGACCAAGCGAAGCGTTGACGCAACGTAGAGGAAGTAGTCGACGTCCTCCGGTCCAACCGATCCAAGCACCGCATTCGGCACCTCCGAAGTTCTTGACACACGTACAACTCGATGACACACCCCGATCTCCGATCCAGCAGAGGCGTGGGGAGGAGTTCCGTCAGCACGACGGCGTGGTGACGATCTTGATGTTACCCTGTCGCAGGGCTTCGCGTAAGCACCGCTACAATATGACCGAGGTGTAATATCGTGGAGCGGGGCACCGCACACGGCTAAGGAACGATCTCAATGATCAACTTGTGTGTCCATGGGGTGCCCCCTGCCCCCGTATATAAAGGAGTGGAGGAGGGAGGGCGGCCCTCTACTATGCGGCCTGGGAGTCCTACTCCCACCGGAGTAGGATTCCCCTTCTTAGTCCAACTAGGAGTCCTTCCATGTATTAGGAGTAGGAGACTAGGAAGGGAAGAGAAAAGGAAGGAAGGAGGGGTGCGCCTCCCCTAGTCCAATTCGGACTAGGCCATGGGGCGCAGCCTGCCCTAGGCAGCCCTCTCTCTTTCCTTGAGGCCCAATAAGGCCCAATACTTCTCCCCGGCGAATTCCCGTAACTCTCCAGATCTCGATAAATACCGAATGACTCGGAACCTTCCGAACTCCGAATATAGTCATCCAATATATCGATCTTTACGTCTCGACCATTTCGAGACTCCTCGTCATGTCCCCGATCTCATCCGGGACTCCGAACTCCTTGGTACATCAAAACTCATAAACTCATAATATAACCGCCATCGAAACCTTAAGCGTGCGGACCCTACGGTTCGAGAACAATGTAGACATGACCGAGACACGCCTCTCGGTCAATAACCAATAGCGGACCTGGATGTCCATATTGGTTCCTACATATTCTATGAAGATCTTTATCGGTCAGACCGCATAACAACATACGTTGTTCCCTTTGTCATCGGTATGTTACTTGCCCGAGATTCGATCGTCGGTATCCAATACCTAGTTCAATCTCGTTACCGACAAGTCTCTTTACTCGTTCCGTAATACATCATCTCGCAACTAACTCATTAGTTGCAATGCTTGCAAGGCTTAAGTGATGTGCATTACCGAGAGGGCCCAGAGATACCTCTCCGACATTCGGAGTGACAAATCCTAATCTCGAAATACGCCAACCCAACAAGTACCTTTGGAGACACCAGAGAGCACCTTTATAATCACCCGATTATGTTGTGATGTTTGGTAGCACACAAAGTGTTCCTCCGGTAAACGGGAGTTGCATAATCTCATAGTCATAGGAACATGTATAAGTCATGAAGAAAGCAATAGCAACATATTAAACAATCGGGTGCTAAGCTAACGGAATGGGTCATGTCTATCAGATCAGTCAACTAATGATGTGATCCCGTGAATCAAATAACAACTCTTTATCCATGGTTAGGAAACATAACCATCTTTGATTAACAAGCTAGTCAAGTAGAGGCATACTAGTGACACTTTGTTTGTCTATATATTCACACATGTATTATGTTTCCGGTTAATACAATTCTAGCATGAATAATAAACATTTATCATGATATAAGGAAATAAATAATAACTTTATTATTGCCTCTAGGGCATATTTCCTTCAGTCTCCCACTTGCACTAGAGTCAATAATCTAGATCACATCACCATGTGATTCACATCGATAGTTCAAATCATCATGTGATTAACACCCATAGTTCACATCTCCATGTGACCAACATCCAAAGGGTTTACTAGATTCAGTAATCTAGTTCACATCGCTATGTGATTAACACCCAAAGAGTACTTAGGTGTGATCATGTTTTGCTTGTGAGAGAATCTTAGTCAACGGGTCTTTCCCATTCAGATCCGTTATGTATTTTGCAATTTTTTATGTCTACAATGCTCTGCACGGAGCTACTCTAGCTAATTGCTCCCACTTTCAATATGTATCTAGATCGAGACTTAGAGTCATCCAGATCGGTGTCAAAATTTGCATCGACGTAACCCTTTACTTACCTAACCTTTTCTCACTTCCATAATTGAGAAACATATCCTTATTCACTAAGGATAATTTTGACCAATGTCCAAAGGATCTACTCCTAGATCACTATTGTACCGCCTTGCCAAACTCAAAGGTGGTATACAATAGATCCGGTACACAAGATGGCATACTTTATAGAACCTATGGCCAAGGCATAGGGAATGACTTTCATTCTCTTTCTATCTTCTCGCCGTGGTCGGGTTTTGAGTCTTACTCAATTTCACACCTTGTAGCACATGCAAGAACTCTTTCTTTGATCTGCTCCATTTTGAACTACTTCAAAATCTTGTCAAGGTATGTACTCATTGAACAAACTTATCAAGCGCCTTGATCTATCTCTATAGATCTTAATGCTCAATATGTAAGCAGCTTCACCGAGGTCTTTCTTTGAAAAACTCCTTTTAAACACTCCTTTATGCTTTGCGAATAATTCTACATTATTTTCGATCTACAATATGTCATTCACATATACTTATAAGAAATGATGTAGTGCTCCCACTCACTTTCTAGTAAATACAGCTTCCTTCGCAAGTCTCAGATAAACTATATGCTTTGATCAACTTATCAAAGCGTATATTCCAACTTCGAGATGCTTGCACCATCCATAGATGCACATTTTGTTAACACCTTTAGGATCGACAAAACCTCTTGGTTGCATCACATACAACTCTTCTTTAATAACTCCATTAAGGAATGCAGTTTTGTTTATCCATTTGCCGATTTCATAAAATGCGGCAATTGCTAACATGATTCGGACAGACTTTTAAGCATCGATACGAGTGAGAAAATCTCATTGTATTCAACATCTTGAACTTTGTCAAAACCTTTTCGACAAGTCTAGCTTTGTAGATAGTAACACTACTATCGGCGTCCGTCTTCCTCTTGAAGATCCATTTATTTTCTATGGCTTGTCGATCATCGGCAACTCCACCAAAGTCCACACTTTGTTCTCATACATGGATCTCATCTCGATTTCATGGCCTCAAGCCATTTCGCGGAATCTGGGCTCATCATCGCTTCCTCATAGTTCGTAGGTTCATCATGGTCTAGTTACATGACTTCCAGAACAGGATTACCATACCACTCTGGTGCGGATCTCACTCTGGTTTACCTACGAGATTCGGTAGTAACTTGATCTGAAGTTACATGATCATCATCATTAGCTTCCTCACTAATTGGTGTAGTAGTCACAGGAACAGATTTTTGTGATGAACTACTTTCCAATAAGGGAGAAGGTACAATTACCTCATCAAGTTCTACTTTCCTTCCACTCACTTCTTTCGAGAGAAACTCCTTCTCTAGAAAGGATCCATTTATTAGCAACGAATGTTTTGCCTTCGGATCTGTGATAGAAGGTGTACCCAACAATTTCCTTTGGGTATTCTATGAAGACGCACTTCTCCGATTTGGGTTTGAGCTTATCAAGATGAAACTTTTTCACATAAGCATCGCAGCCCCAAACTTTAAGAAACGACAACTTTGGTTTCTTGCTAAACCACAGTTCATATAGTGTCGTCTCAACGGATTTAGATGGTGCCCTATTTAACGTGAATGCAGCTGTCTCTAATGCATGATCCCAAAACGATATTGGTAAATCGGTAAGAAACATCATGGATTGTACTATATCCAATAAAGTACGGTTATGACGTTCGACACACCATTATGATGTGGTGTTCTGTGGCATGAATTTGTGAAACTATTCCACATTGTTTTAATTGAAGACCAAACTCAGAACTCAAATATTTGTCTCCGCGATCGATCGTAGAAACCTTATTTTCTTGTCACGATGATTTGTCCACTTCACTCTGAAATTCTTTGAACCTTTCAACTATTTCAGACTTATGTTTCATCAAGTAGATATACCCATATCTACTCAAATCATCTGTGAAGGTCGAAAATAACGATACCCGCCATGAGCCTTAACACTCATTGGATCGCATACATCAAGATGTATTATTTCCAATAAGTCGCTTGCTCGCTCCATTATTCCGAGAACGGAGTCTTAGTCATCTTGCCCATGAGGCATGGTTCATAAGCACCAAGTGATTCATAATCAAGTGATTCCAAAATCCCATCAAGATGGAGTTTCTTCATGCGCTTTACACCAATATGACCTAAACGGCAATTGCCACAAATAAGTTGCACTATCATTATTAACTTTGCATCTTTTGGTTTCAATATTATGAATATGTGTATCACTACGATCGAGATCCAATGAACCATTTTCATTGGGTGTGTAACCATATAAGGTTTTATTCATGTAAATGTAACAACAATTTATTCTCTTACTTAAATGAATAACCGTATTGCAATAAACACGATCAAATCATATTCATGCTCAACGCAAGCACCAAATAACATTTATTTAGGTTCAACACTAATCCCGAAAGTATAGGGAGTGTGCGATGATGATCATATCAATCTTGAAACTACTTTCAACACACATCGTCACTTCACCCTTAACTAGTTTCGCTTATTACGCAACTCCCATTTCGAAGTTACTACTCTTAGCAACCGAACCAGTACCAAATACCGAGGGGTTGCTATAAACACTAGTAAAGTACACATCAATAACATGTATATCAAATATACCTTTGTTTACTTTGCCATCCTTCTTATCCGCCAAATACTTGGGGTATTTCGCCCAAAGAATCAGTCCCTTTGCAAGAGAAGCACTTAGTCTCGTGCTTAGGTCCAGACTTGGGCTTCTTCACTTGAGCACAATTTGCTTGCCGTTCTTCTTGAAGTTCCCTTCTATCCCTTTGCCCTTTTCTTGAAACTAGTGGTCTTGTTAACCATCAACACTTGATGTTCTTTCTTGATTTCTACCTTCATCGATTTCATCATCATGAAAACTCGGGAATCATTTTCATCATCCCTTGCATACTATAGTTCATCACGAAGTTCTACTAACTTGGTGATGGTGACTAGAGAATTCATCAATCACTATCTTATCTAGAAGATTAACTCCCACTTGATTCAAGCGATTGTAGTACCTGCATAATCTGAGCACATGCTCACTAGTTGAGTGATTCTCTCCATCTTTTAGCTATAGAACTTGTTGGAGACTTCATATCTCTCAACTCGGTATTTGCTTGAAATATTAACTTCAACTCCCGAACATCTCATATGGTCCATGACGCTCAAAACGCCTTTGAAGTCCCGATTCTAAGCCATAAAGCATGGTGCACAAAACTATCAAGTAGTCATCATATTGAGCTAGCCAAACGCTCATAACGCCTCAGATCCGCTCCTGCAATAGGTCATCACCTAGCGTGCATTAAGGACATAATTCTTCGTGCAGGCAAGAATGAGGATAAACCTCGGATCGCGGATCCAATCCACATCATTGCTACTAACATTTTTCAACACAATTTTCTAGGAACATATCAAAATAAACATATGAAAGCAACAACGCAAGCTATTGATCTTACAACATAATTTGCAAAATACTACCAGACTAAGTTCATGATAAATTTAAGTTCAATTAATCATATTACTTAAGAACTCCCACTTAGACAGACATCTCTCTAGTCATCTAAGTGATCACGTGATCCAAATCAACTAAACCATAACCGATCATCACGTGAGATGGAGTAGTTTTCAATGGTGAACATCCTATGTTGATCATATCTACTATATGATTCACGCCGACCTTTCGGTCTCCGTGTTTCGAGGCCATATCTCGCATATGCTAGGCTCGTCAAGTTTAACTCGAGTATTCGCGTGTGCAAAACTGGCTTGCACCCGTTGTAGATGGACGAGAGCTTATCACACCCGATCATCACGTGGTGTCTGGGCATGACGAACTTTGGCAATGGTGCATACTCAGGGAGAACACTTCTTGATAATTAGTGAGAGATCATCTTAAAATGCTACCATCAATCAAAGCAAGAATAAGATGTATAATAGATAAACATCATATGCAATCAAAATATGTGACATGATATGGCCATGATCATCTTGCGCCTTTGATCTCCATCTCCAAAGTATCTTGTCATGATCTTTATCGTCACCGCACGACACCATGATCTTCATCATCTTGATCTATATCAATGTGTCATCACATGGTTGTCTCACCAACTATTGCTCTTGCAACTATTGCTATCGTATAGCGATAAAGTAAAGCAATTATTTGGCACTTGCATCTTATGCAACAAAGAGACATCCATAGGGCTTTCGCCGATTGTCGATAACTTCAACAAAAACATGATCATCTCATACAACAACTTATATCTAATCACGCCTTGACCATATCACATCACAACATGCCCCTGCAAAAACAAGTTAGACGTCCTCTACTTTGTTGTTGCAAGTTTTACGTGGCTGCTACGGGCTGAGCAAGAACCGTTCTTACCTACGCATCAAAACCACAACGATAGTTTGTCAAGTTGGTGCTGTTTTAACCTTCGCAAGGACCGGGCGTAGCTACACTCGGTTCAACTAAAGTTAGAGAAACCGACACCCGCTAGTCACTGTGTGCATAGCACGGCGGTAAACCAGTCTCGCGAAGCGACGCGTAATGTCGGTCCGGCCGCTTCATCCAACAATACCGCCGAACCAAAGTATGACATCTTCGGTAAGCAAGATGACTTATATCGCCCACAACTCACTTGTGTTCTACTCGTGCATATAACATCAACGCATAAAACCTAGGCTCGGATGCCACCGCTGGGGAACGAGTAATTTCAAAAAATTCCTATGCACACGCAAGATCATGGTGATGTATAGCAACGAGGGGAGAGTGTTGTCGTACGCCTCTGAGACCAAGCGGAAGCGTTGACGCAATGTAGAGGAAGTAGTCGACGCCCTCCGGTCCAACCGATCCAAGCACTGGCATTCGGCACCTCCGAGTTCTTGACACACGCATAACTCGATGACACACCCCGATCTCCGATCCAGCAGAGGCGCTGGAGGAGTTCCACAAGACGACGGCGTGGTGACGATCTTGATGTTCTCTCTCGCCGCAGGCTTCGCCTAAGCACCGCTACAATATGACCGAGGTGTAATATCGTGGAGGGGGCACCGACACGGCTAAGGAACGATCTCAATGATCAACTTGTGTGTCCATGGGTGCCCCGCCCGTATATAAAGGAGTGGAGGAGGGAGGGCGGCCCTCTACTATGAGCGGCGCCTGGGAGTCCTACTCCCACCGGAGTAGGATTCCCCCTTTCTAGTCCAACTAGGAGTCCTTCCATGTATTAGGAGTAGGAGACTAGGAAGGGAAGAGAGAAGGAAGGAAGGAGGGGTGCGGCCTCCCCTAGTCCACCCGGACTAGGCCATGGGGGGCGCAGCCTGCCCTAGAAAGCCCCTCTCTCTTTCCAGGCCCAATAAGGCCCAATACTTCTCCCCGCGAATTCCGTAACTCTCCCAGACTCCGATAAATACCGAATGACTCGAACCTTTCGAACTCCGAATATAGTCGTCCAATATATCGATCTTTACGCCTCGACCATTTCGAGACTCCTCGTCATGTCCCCGATCTCATCCGGACTCCGAACTCCTTCGGTACATCAAAACTCATAAACTCATAATATAAGCATCATCGAAACCTTAAGCGTGCGGACCCTACGGTTCGAGAACAATGTAGACATGACCGAGACACGTCTCGGTCAATAACCAATAGCGGGACCTGGATGCCCATATTGGTTCCTACATATTCTACGAAGATCTTTATCGGTCGACCGCATAACAACATCGTTGTTCCTTTGTCATCGGTATGTTACTTGCCCGAGATTCGATCGTCGGTATCCAATACCTAGTTCAATCTCGTTACCGCAAGTCTCTTTACTCGCTCCGTAATACATCATCTCGCAACTAACTCATTAGTTGCAATGCTTGCAAGGCTTAAGTGATGTGCATTACCGAGAGGGCCAGAGATACCTCTCCGACATTCGGAGTGACAAATCCTAATCTCAAATACGCCAACCCAACAAGTACCTTTGGAGACACCTGAGAGCACCTTTATAATCACCCGATTCGTTGTGACGTTTGGTAGCACACAAAGTGTTCCTCCGTAAACGGAGTTGCATAATCTCATAGTCATAGGAACATGTATAAGTCATGAAGAAAGCAATAGCAACATATTAAACAATCGGGTGCTAAGCTAACGGAATGGGTCATGTCAATCGATCATTCAACTAATGATGTGATCCCGTTAATCAAATAACAACTCTTTGTCCATGGTTAGGAAACATAACCATCTTTGATTAACAAGCTAGTCAAGTAGAGGCATACTAGTGACACTGCTTGTCTATATATTCACACATGTATTATGTTTAGGTTAATACAATTCTAGCATGAATAATAAACATTTATCATGATATAAGGAAATAAATAATAACTTTATTATTGCCTCTAGGGCATATTTCCTTCAGGATACTGGTAGGATGGTCCCTGTGATTGAAAGTGATCGGACAAGAAGACCATGGGTTGAACTTTGGGGCGACTGGCTCCATCGCATAGATGTCCCTTAGTGCACGCTTCCGTTCCCGCTTGGGGATATGGGTTGCATATATCATGTTCACCGTTTTCACTTGGGGGAGGGAATTTCTTTTGTCCTCTTGTGTTCGGCGGCCGGGGCTCTTCATCGTCATCGCTAGGCAGCCCCTTTTCCTTGTTTTCGGCATTCAACTTGCCGGCCTGTTTGAACACCCAACATTCTCTGGTGGTGTGGTTGGCTGGTTTATCGGGGGTGCCGTGAATTTGACATGAGCGATCGAGTTTGCGGTTCAAACTGGACGGGCTCGGATTGTTTCTTTTGAATGGCCTTTTCCGCTGACCGGACTTATAGCCACTGAATCTGGCATTGACTACCGTGTCTTTGGCGTTGTCGCCTTTGTTGCGACGCTTGGGTCTGTTGCGTCGTGGCTTGCCGTTGCTATCTCTGGCATCGGAAGTGCCAGGATTTCTTGATGTGCTGTTGCTGCGAGCCAACCAGCTGTCCTCGCCCGCACATAAGCGGGTCATGAGTGTCGTGAGGGCTGCCATGGACTTCGGCTTCTCTTGGCCGAGGTGTCGGGCAAGCCATTCATCACGTATGTTATGCTTAAAGGCCGCTAAGGCTTCGGCATCCGGACAGTCGACGATTTGGTTCTTTTTAGTTAGGAACCGAGTCCAGAATTTCCTGGCTGACTCTCTGGGCTGTTGGGTTATGTGACTTAAATCATCAGCATCCGGTGGTCGCACATAAGCGCCATGGAAGTTGTCAAGGAATGCATCTTCCAAGTTCTCCCAACTGCCAATGGAGTTTGCCGGCAGGCTATTCAGCCAATGTCGAGCTAGTCCTTTGAGTTTTAGTGGGAGGTACTTGATGGCATGTAGATCATCACCGCGGGCCATGTGAATGTGGAGAAGGAAATCTTCAATCCATACCGCGGGGTCTGTTGTATCATCATATGATTCGATGTTCACGGGTTTAAACCCTTCTGGGAATTCATGATCCATTACTTCATCGGTGAAGCATAGGGGGTGTGCAGCGCCTCTATGCCGGGCTTCATCACGACGCAGTTCAAATGAGTCTGGTCTATTGTATTCGGCCCGATCGGATTTTCTTTTAGTATGTCCGGCGTGACGGTCATCGTCCTGCGTTGTGGCGCGCCCCCGTGATCCGTAGATCGATCTTGACTGTCCTGCTTTGTTTTCCAATGCGTCTCGCAGGTCCTTCATGTAGCCCCGAGCCTTAGTGTTACTGTTTGATTGGCAACGGGGTGCGGGCTAGAGTTCGGGCTGATACGCCGCTTTGTCCCGTCCATGAGGTGGCTGGTCAGCCGCATCGTGGGCTGGTAGTGTGGGCTTTAATGCCTCCTCCTCGAGTTGAGGTAGCAATCTGCGCTTTGGGTAACTTTTGGTAGGGCGCTCGAGTCCGTAATCCTTGGCTGCCAGGACTTCAGTCCACCTATCGGTCAGCAGATCTTGATCAGCTTGAAGCTGCTGCCACTTCTTCTTCAGGCTTTTTGCAGTGGCTATAAGCCGGCGCTTGAAGCACTCTTGCTCGACGGGATCCTCAGGCACGATGAATTCTTCGTCGCCAAGGCTCGCTTCGTCTTCAGAGAGGGGCATGTAATTGTCATCCTCTGATTCTCCATCTGTTGCCTGTTCCTTAGGGCTAGCCTGCCCATCCTTCCGGTGGGCTTGCTCGAAGCCTGGCTGGACGGGATTGTTTTCGTCTTCGGCACCATCCGGATTGCTATCATCCCTTGTGCCAATGTTGCTATTTTTGCAATGGCGGGGCTTAGAGCAGCGCCTATGACGCTAGTGCTTAGATTGCTTCTCAGGGGGGATACCCTCCATTGCCTCATCGCCATCGCCTTCTTTGGGCAGGTATATATATATATATATATATATATATATATATATATATATATATATATATATATATATATGAGGTGGCTGTCCAGTGCCTTGTGGGCGGTGGTTGCTGTTCTTCTCCTGCATTGTCGTCCATACCGTCGATGTCTTCAGAGTTGAAGTCAAGCACATCGGTTAAGTCATCGACGGTGGCTATTAAATGTGTGGTGGGTGGGGAACGAATTTCTTTGTCGTCCGCTTCCAACTCCAGCCGGACATAGTTCGGCCAAGAGTCTCCTGACAAGGAGAGAGACCTCAATGAATTTAGCACGTCTCCCAAGGGCAAGTGCTGAAAGATATCCGCGGAGGTAAACTCCATGACAGGTTCCCAATCAGATTCGATAGGCACGGACGTACGCGGTTCGGAGCCTGTGGCCGAAGGCGAGTCCGAGGGTCCGATGACATGGATTTATTTAGATGTGAAGTCTGTGTTCGGCTCAAGTGCCGATGAGTGTGTGGCCTCCGTGATGGGGTCCATCCACCCGTCCTCGGATGGCACGATCTGCTCCGGATTGATGGCCGGGGCAGCCGCAAAGCGATCTCCGAATCCGTCGATGGCGGCGATCTAAGTCATGATCGCCGGATCGCTTGGCACACGTGACATGGGCTCGAATCCATCGAAGATCAAGTCTCCGCGGATGTTGGCAGTGTAGTTTAAGCTTCCAAACCTTACCTGATGGCCAGGGGCGTAGCTATCGATCTGCTCCAGATGGCCAAGCGAGTTGGCCTGCAGTACGATGCCGCCGAATACAAAGATCTGTCCAGGGAGGAAAACCTCACCCTGGACCACATCGTTGAAGATGATTGAACGAGCCATCAAGCCTTATCATGACGACACAGTGGAACTCTCAATGAAAGCACCAATGTCGGTGTCAAAACCGGCGGATCTTGGGTAGGGGTCCCGAATCAAGGCCCAAGGCTAATGGTAACAAGAGGCGGGAACATGATGTTTACCCAGGTTCGGGCCCTCTCGATGGAGGTAATACCCTACTTCCTGCTTGATTGATCTTGATGATATGAATATTACAAGAGTTGATCTACCATGAGATCGTAGAGGCTAAACCCTAGAAGCTAGCCTATGATTATGATTGCATGTTGTCCTATGGACTAAACCCTCCGGTTTATATAGACACCAGAGGGGGCTAGGGTTACATAGAGTCGGTTACAGAGAAGGAGATCTACATATCCGAATTGCCAGGCTTGCCTTCTACGCAGAGGAGAGTCCCACCCGGACACGGGACGAAGTCTTCAATCTTGTATCTTCATAGTCCAACAGTCCGGCCAAAGTATATAGTCCGGCTATCCGAGGACCCCCTAATCCAGGACTCCCTCAGCCGCGTCATTGGCTTCCTCATCACTTGGGGCCTTGTCAACATCCATATCAGTCGCGGTGGAGGTAGGGCTGGAAAAGTGTACGATCCTTCCGGTCAGAACAGAAGAGCCAGTCGGTGGTGGAAAACACAGAAAGAACACTCACCCAGAGGCAACAGGAACATCCTTCTTAATCGTGGGCAAAGTCTTCCGAGCTTTTGGGGGAATGACCTTGGGCTGCTTGGCGACTTTCTCTGTGGGCTCCGGAGTCGAAGTCCGAGTACGCTTCTGAGTTTGGGTGCTCGAGGCTACGGTCTTGCCGCGCCCACCCACTGGATAATGGAGTAGTTTGGATCGACGTTACGAATGATGTGGCGAGTCGACCATCTCTTCGTCGTCCGACTCATCGCTCTCCTCTTCGTCCTCGTCGTCTGGAGATTGCCAATCGCCGCTCTCCTCCGCGCTGTCCTCTTTCTCCTGGTCTTGCTCCAGAACTTGTTCGCCATTGGGCATCGAGTACATCTCAATATAAACCTATGAGACAAGAAGTCGAGTGAAAGTCAGTCGGATTCAAAGACAGTCAGAATATGTAAACAAATACAATCGGTGACAGAGACCGAACCTTGTCTGGCTGGTTGCTATCGCTGAAGGGGTCGACTTTCCTGGCGCCTCTGGGGTTGTCCTTGTTTCCTGTGATACTCAACCACTGGGCCACAGTCTTGGCCGGTACTTCCTCTGGATGAACCCGAGCGGTGACGTTGACTCCAGAAGACATCCACATGGAGTGGTCGCGAGCCTGGAGCGGTTGGATCCGCCGACTGAGAAATACCTCCAGCAAATCCATGCCAGTGACGCCTTGATTGATCAACTGGACCACCCTCTCAACCAACATGTTTGTGTCCACCCTCTCCGAAGTGGTCACTTTCAGTGAGGAAGGGGTCTGAACACGATCGAAGGTAAAATGGGGAAGTCCAGTCGACTGGCTGGGAGTTGCAATGTCCTGGCAGTAGAACCAGGTCGACTGCGAGCCCCTGACCGACTCACGAAGGGTCATGGAAGGGAAAGAGCTCCCCTTCCTCTTCTGGATACCCAAACCCCCACACATCTGGATAACGTGTGTTTTCTCGTCACTCGTGTTAGATTTCTTTACCGACTAGGAGCAGATAGTGAAAATGTGCTTGAAAAGACCCCAGTGCGATCGACAACCCAGAAAATTCCCGCACATGGACACGAACGCAGCTAGGTATGTGATGGTATTGGGAGAAAAATGATGGAGTTGGGCGGAGTTCAAGAAACCCCGGAAAAAAGGATGCGGAAGAAGCGAGAAACCATGGTCGACATGGGTGGCGAGCAGAACGCACTCACTCGATCGGCTGCGGCTCGTCTCCCCCAGAATCAAGACCTGAGACCGTTAGCGATCGATCCGACTCAGCCAGCTCGTCCAAGTCATCCTGCCGGAGCAAGGATCAGATCCCATCGCCCTGGATCCAACCCGGCGGCAGCGCTGACCGGGACGACGACCCCCAATTCTGCTTCTTGCCCTTCGCCGCCCCCGTCACCTTTTTTGCGCGTTCCAGCACCGCTGTTTTGTCATTCGCCATGGTGGCGGAGTGGCGGCTTTGAGAGCGGAGGAGCCGGATGCGGTGGAGAATCAGAGGAGAAGGGGAGAGAATGGACACGCACAGTGCAGGCGCCTCGACCCCGTCGCCTTTTAAGGACCCACTTTCGAGTGGCTAATGCATGGGCCCAGGCAATCCTGTCAAATCCTGCAACAGTCGTGCGCTGGGTATGTGGCGAAAAAGGTGGTGCAGGGATCGAGGCACTCCTGTCTATCCATCCCGCTTACCACGGCACGCTCCGCCCTGCGCGCTTCCCTGAAATTTCGAATCCCGTGAGATCCGGGATACGCTGTGTAAGTGCATCTAGTGCCCCTTAGTGATTTTGGTGTATTGAAGACTTATAGGTTAAGTAACTGATGCGTTTGTGAGTGTACACAGGTCTATAAGTCTATGAGGAGTTTGATATTTACAGAGAAAGTCGACCCTAAAAATGAAGTTCTTCGATCAAGACTTTGATATTTCAAGACTTTCTCAAGACTTTGAAAGTGAAGAAATTGGTGTGACCTTGAAGACTTGATATTCATTCGAGGAATATGAAGCGTGAAGACTTTTGTTTTTCGTAGTTTCATTTTTCTTTCTTGAGTCATAGGAAACACCGTCATGTTAAAGGGGTCGAGGAAATACTAAGGAAAAATTTCCATGTGATGCTCAACTCAAAATCCTACACCTACCAATCCCTTCGAGTGAAGCCATTGGAAATCTCATACAGTTCAGTCAAATTCTTCAGTAACAGAGACGCAGTTCTTCTGGTCACTCATGACTTTGTTCTGACTGAGGAGTTAGGAATTCGCCAGTGCGAATTGCCTACATAGTGAGGAACATGATAACCCTGAGGAATTTGAGAGTCAAATTTCCGACCGTTGTTGTGCTGCGCGCCAGCTGTCCCAAAATATCTTATCCACCTAACGGTCATATCATTGAAGGGCATTTATGTCTTATCATGTCGGGCTGCTCCCTAGGCTATAAATAGCCGCCCCCTACAACCACTAGCTGGTTGGCTGCTCCGAGAGAACTTGACACTTGTCATTTGAGAGCAACCCATCCTCCGAGGACTTTGAGCGAAAATCATCAAGTGAGGAAAATCCCAAAACCAAACCCCACAAACCCAAAGTGATTGAGCATCATCAAGAAATTGATCTGCGTGGATCCGACGCTTGTTACCTTTGAAGACTGTGCTTCTTCCACATGGTTAGGCGCCAAGGTCTAGAGCATCCAAGAGGAATTGTGGATCGCCGAGTGACCAAGTCTGTGAAGGTTTGGAAGTCACCAAGACTTACCACGAGTGATTGGACGAGGCCTGCATGGTCTTAGTTAAAGGAGAATACGGTGAGGATGGGTGTCCTGAGTTGCGCTCGAGATCGGGTGTCTGGGAATGATGTCCTCGAGTTTAAATACTCGGCCGCTCCAACCAGACGCATAACCGAGACACAGCTTGAACTGGTTTACCAAATCATTGTCTTCACCAACCGACCGGTTCTATTTCCTCAACTCTTCCATTTCCTCATTCTCGTGTTGAATGTTGTTCATATCGTGCTTGAAGACTTCGATCAAGACTTTCACAAATTCCTCGTTCAATTTCTTCACCTGTTTGTCTTCATCTTGCTATCCTGTGTTTACGCTTTCGCATACTCGTTTTAGTCTTCATTTCATCATGCCGACTATGTGTGTATCCTGTTATGTTTACTTCGAGTACATATTCCGTGCAAGTAGTTCTTCGCTAAGGAATTTCCTCACCGCAAATTCCTCGCTGAAGAATTCATAAAATCGCCTATTCCCCCTCTAGTCGATATAACGACTTTCAATTGGTATCGAGCAAGGTACTCCCTTGTTCGTGTGATTTTGGTTTAACCGCCGAGTTTTAGTTTTGTCGATCGCAGTATAAAGAAAGTGACATGCCCTATCTTTGACGGTCATGACTATCCCAAGTGGAAGGCCATGATGAGGAAGCGCCTCATGGCAAAGAATAGCGAGTTGTGGACCGTCACCGAGATTGGTCTTCTCGATCTATGCAAGATGGCGAATGTGATGATATTCGCAAGTACACTCGACTTGATCACATAGCGAAGGATATCATCTCGCTCCCGCCTATCCAGAGATCAATTCGCTAATTATGCATCTTGGCAATTGAAGCTTATCTCGGGACCGAATCTCGATGTCTATGAAGGTCATCGAACTCGTCATGATCCTGGTTTGAGGACTTCAAGGAATCTCTCAAAACGATGACTTTCGAGCCGTAATCATCATCTCGTCGCATCTTGTCTCATGGCAAACGGTGCTGAGGTAACCGAATGCTCTTCATCCGAGTCTTGTGATAATGAATCTAATAATGATGAATCTGACAATGATGAATTTGATGATGATATTGAATCTTGCTATACCAAACTTATTTGCGTTGCCACTAAACAACAAACCGTTTTAGAACAAACTCAAGAGATGCTAGAAAGAAGTGATAATCTGTTGCGCAAAGAAATGGATCATTCAAAAGCATTGGGTGAATGTCTTCAGAAAATTCACTCCAAGTTTGATGTCCTTCAAGATCAACATAATACCCTCTTGACTGATCATGAGAAGCTTTCTCTTGAAGCTATTCAAAGAAAGGATGATCTTGAAAAGCTAAGAGTGTGTTATGAAGATCTTCAGAAGGAGCGCGATTCATTACTAGCTCAACAAATCAGCGCTTCTCAGGAAGAATTTGTTCCTCCATGCTTAAAGTGCATTGAACATGAATCTGCTAATTCTTCACCTGAATGTTCAAATGCTTCAAATGTTACAAATTCTTCATCCTCTGCTATCACTAATTCCTCATCCGAGGACATTGCTAGTATCACCGACAATGCAGGTTGAAGGAATTGTACATGACAGCATGTACAAAAGCCTCAAAGGGCATCGACACTTTGTGATGTGCTCAAAAGCAGATCCTCAATGAAACCCTAGGAAAGAGGGTATTGCCTTTGAGATGAAACTCAATGCCGATGGAACATATTGGAAACCTGAGCAGTATCCCAAAACCTCATGGGTTGCTGCAGAGGGACCTCCAGTTGATCCATCTAACTTATCTGGCTTTACATGTGAATCTCCTCATTCTTCTGATGAGTCATTTGACTCCAACTATAAACTGTTCAAAAATCAGAATGGTGAAGTATTTGCTAGATATGTTGGCACTAACTGCAGGAACGGTTCCCCTATGAAGAAAATCTGGGTTCCCAAAATTTGTGTCGAAAGTCTTGAGGTGAATGTCCTCATGACACCACCTGTGAAGAACAGGAACCCCAGATCAAATTCTTCATATGGACCAAACTCTTCATATGGATCCAAGTCCTCATATGGACCAAATTCTTCACGAGGATCAAATTCCTCAACTGGATCAAAGTCCTCATATGATTATCATCGTGCTAACAACTCTGTCTCGCAGGGTAGAGCTAAGGGCTATGAATATGTGCATTATTCTTCAAACGATTATGTTCATAAGTCCTCGAAGAATTACTCGCTTATTCATATGCATACCCTAACCCCTCTCATGCTAAGCTTAAATGGTTTGGCATCTTTGCCACCTTTCTCACATGGTGCTCGCAGGATGATGAACTCTTTGCCACCCCTCCGGATGTGGGTGGTGAAGAAAAGAACTAATCTCTTCTGCAGGTCAGGTCTCACGCGTGCTCTAACGTCTCAAGAATTTGCCGGGACGACAAAAATGCCGAAAGGACGCAGTAAATCATGATGAAATGAACTTTCATTTCACACGCCCTCATATCGCTATATCATTTCTTATCGCTTGATGAAATTCATCCGATGAACTTGATATCATATTCTTCATCGATGAAGCATATGAGATTGTAAGCTACACTAATTCATATGCAGGATGATCAACCCAAAACCACTAAATGGGTCCTCGATAGTGGATGTACAAATCACATGATTGGTGACAAGAATCTATTGATGGATGCTCCTTGTCACCGCCACCTCAAGCATATCATCTTTCTTGACAAAGGCAAAAGTCGTATTGGGTCTTGGTAAGGTTGCTATCTCTAAGGATAAGCACATGGACAAAGTCATGCTTGTTGAATCCTTAGGATACAATCTCATGTCGATCTCAATGCTTTGTGATCTTGATATGGTTGTTGTCTTTGGCAAATATCGCTGTGTTGTGATTATGGAAGTCGACAATTCCAAAGTCTTCAAGGCTTTAGGAGAGGAGATCAGATATTGTTGATTTCTCTCAGACCACAACCAGCCATGTGTCTACTTGCAAAAGCTTCGTAGGCTGGCTATGGCATCGACGACTTGGTCATGCAGCATGAGGAATTTGAACACGCTTGCAAAGAAGAAGCATGTCATTGGCATTGAAAATGTCAAATTCCTCAAGGATCACTTATGCGAGCATGAGAAGCGGAAAATGACCAAGGCCAAGCATCCAAATAAGACTATCATGACCACTACCCGTCCATTCAATTGCTTCACATGGACCTCTTCGACCAAATCATTATTCAGCAATCACTAATGATGCATCTCTATATGGTTTTGTCATTGTTGATGATTATTCTCGATATACATGGGTACACATTGTTACTTACAAACATGAAGTGCCGGAAGTCTTCAAACGATTTTCCTCGAGGGCTTCAACCAACTTTGGTGTGAAGATCAAGCATATCGAAGTGACAATGGAACCGAGTTCAAGAATTCTGGTCTTGATGCTTATCTTGATGAACTTGGTATTACTCATGAATTATCTGCTCCCTATACTCCTCAAAGCAGAATGGCGTCGTGGAGCGCAAGAACGTAACTCTTGTTGAGATGGCTCGCACTATGCTTGATGAATACAAAACGCCTCGGCGTTTTTGGATTGATGCAATTGATCTTGCTTGCCACATCATCAACAGAGTATATCTTCACAAATTCTTCAAGAAGACCGCCTATGAACTCCTCAACGACAAGAAACCCAATGTGAGTTATTTCAAAGTCTTGATTGCTAAATGTTGGATTAGAGATCCTCACCACAACTCTAAATTTGCACCGAAAGCACATGAAGGTTTTATGCTTGGTTACGGAAGGACTCGACACCTACAGAGTCTTCAACATTGTTCTTCACAAGATTGTCGACATGTAGATGTGCGGTTCGATGAAACTAATGGCTCGCAAAGAGAGCACCTACCTTCTGTGTTAGATGAACCAGCACCGAGGATGCTATCAAGCTCAAGGCAACCGAGGATGTCATTCCTCATCAAGAATTTGTCAAGAATTCATTCTGCTCATGAAGAACGCCGAGTGATGCACTCAAGAACATGATGAGGAAAATGGTGCCAAGAAAATGCTGATCAAAATCCTCGGTGACAACCCACTCATCCACGCGCTGCAAAAGAAGTGCAAGTGGAGAAGATCATCGATGACATTAGCGCACCAGTCCTCTCACACGCCAAAAGCCTCACATTTATCTAACTTTTGTGGGCACTATGCTTTTGTCTCTATCTCAGAGCCCACTAAGGTAGATGAAGCATTTCGAGCCGGAGTGGATTCAGGCTATGCAAGAAGAATTACATCATTCGAGTTGAACAATGTCCGGAATTGGTAAATCGCCTGCATCCTCGCAAGCATAATATCATTGGCACAAAGTGGATCTACCGCAACAAGCAAGATGAAAATGGCCTTGTGGTGAGGAATAAGGCATGGCTAGTAGCTCAAGGCTACACACAAAGTCAAGGAATTGATTTCGATGAAACTTTTGCACCTGTTGCTAGACTTGAGGCTATTCGATTTTACTTGCCTATGCTAACCATCATGATATCATCTTATATCAAATGGATGTGAAAAGTGCATTCCTCAATGGTAAGCTTGAGGAAGAAGTATATGTTGCTCAACCCCTGTGTTTTGAAGATCCCAAGAATCTCGACAAAGTCTTCAGACTCAATAAGGCCCTCTATGGCCTCAAGCAAGCCCCTCGGCGTGGTATGACACATTGAAGGAATTCTTCGTGAAGAATGGCTTCACACCTTGTTCACTCGCCCCACTCTTTTACTAAATCATATGATGGTGAACTGTTCATGTGCCAAATATATGTTGATGATATTATCTTTGGCTGTACTAACCAACGATATAGTGATGAATTTGCCTATATGATGAGTGAAGAATATCAAATGTCTATGATGGGAGAATTGAAATTCTTCTTAGGTCTTCAAATTCACATCAAAGACAATGGCATATTCATATCTCAGAGAAATACCTCAAAGATGTAATCGAGGAAATTCGCATGCAAGATTGCAAAGGCGCTAAAATTCCTATGCCCACAAATGGCCATCTATGCAATCGATGAAAATGGTATTGACTTGATCACAAGGTATACCGCCCATGATTGGTTCCTTATTGTACTTATGTGCATCTAGGCCGGATATAATGCTTAGTGTTTGCATGTGTGCCCGATTTCAAGCTGCACAAGGAATCACACCATAAGGTGTGAAGCATATTTTTCGATACCTAGCTCACACACCAACACTAGGATTATGGTACCCCAAGGGCTCTCTTTGATCTCATTGATATTTCGACTGACTATTTGGTGATCGTGTGGACCGCAAGTCAACATCCGCACTTGTCATTTCTGACGATCTTTGGTCCATTGGTCCGCGAAGAAACAGAATCTGCGATCACCGCTTCATGCTGAAGCTGAATACATTGCTGCTTTGGCTCATCTCAGTGCTCAACCGCTTTGGATGAAGCAAACCTCAAGGACTATGGCGTCAACGTGAAGAATGTGCCTCTCCTCTACAACAATGAGAGTGCCATCAAAATTGCTCACAACCCGTTCAGCACTCAAGACTAAGCACATCCAGATTCGTCATCATTTTCTTCGTGATCATGTGTTGAAGGGCGACATCTCCATCGAAAGCACGTGAAGATCAAGAACAGCTAGCTGATATCTTCACTAAGCCCTTGGATGAGGAGAAATTTAGCAAGTTGCGGTGTGAGCTAAATATCTTAGAATCTTGAATGTTCTTTGAAAAGGACATACATCCTAACTCTTATGCGTAATTGATGACTTAGATGTGCAACACATGAAGAAACGTTTTCTTCAATCAATGAAGAATAACACTCTAAGTGTGAAGAAATTAATGAAGAATTTGATTCTCGTAACCCTACGACAATTGTACGCTGTGTCTGAAATCATCATTCTTATGATGGAATACGCCACCACAAAAGTTGAAAATCTTCAATTTGAGTTTTTCCTCATTTTTGAAATTCCTCAGTTTTTCAAATTCTTCGACTTTGCAAAATCTTCAATGTTTCCGTCGTTTTTCTTCATTGGCTGTATATATATGTGAGTTTATGTCCTCTACAACATTCACTTATTGCTATTTCTTCAAGTTGTGATTTCTGCTAAGTGAATGTGATCGGACCCTTCCCCCTCTATGCTATACTCAACCCAATCTATTCACAAATTCTTCATGTGCATTCTGATTGAAACTCGTTCAAAGTCTTCACTGTGTCCTTGACAACTGAAGAAATTGCGAACGAAATTTTTAAAAACAAATCTTATCCAGATTTTCAGTTTTACCGCTCAAACCGTTCCACATCCCATGATACATTAGTTTATTCACCCACGATCTTACACGATCTCATCTGCACAGTACGTGGGTGACACATGTCGCGTGAAGGTGAAAAGGCAGGGGCATGTTCGTCCAAAATCTTCGGGCGAACAGTTTTTACCGTGGCTATAAATACCCCTCTCCCTTCCTTACTTCATTTACTCTGCTCGGTCGCTGTCTCTCGCTCGAGCTCTCCTCAAACCCTAGCGCCGCCGCTACTCCATCACCGTCGGTGAGGAAGAGCTTCACTGCCTCGACCTCGTCGCCGTCGTACTCGCGCCGGCCGCGGAAAATCTTCACTCCGCCACCGCCGTAGCCGTCTCCCTCTGCCAAGTTAGGGCGTGGGAGATCTAACGTGACGAACTTCACTACAGTTCATGTAACGCCCTCGATGCGGCTATATCTCCCACGTGTCGAAGCACGACTTAGAGGCATAACCGCATTGAAAGCAATGTCGCAAGTGAGGTAATCTTCACACAACCCATGTAATACATAAGGGAAAAAAATAGATACATAGTTGGCTTACAGTCGCCTCTTCACACAATTACATGAATAAAGCACTACATCATCCAGATACAATCAAGGTCCGACTACGGAACCAAAATAAAAGAAGAACCTCAAATGCATAAAGGTCCCCGATCGACCCCAACTGGGCTCCACTCATCGATCAACTAGAACGAAACAACACAAAGGGCAAGATCTTCATCGAGCTCCTCCTTGAGTATGGTTGCGCCACCTTTCGATTACATAGGCACCGCAAACTGGTTTTGAAGTATCCGTGAGTCACGAGGACTCAGCAATCTCGCACCCGCGAGATCAAGACTATTTAAGCTTATGGGTAAGGTAAAGGCATGAGGTGGAGCTGCAGAAAGCGACTAGCATATATGGTG
Source organism: Aegilops speltoides (assembly GCA_021437245.1). Lineage (NCBI taxonomy): Eukaryota > Viridiplantae > Streptophyta > Magnoliopsida > Poales > Poaceae > Aegilops > Aegilops speltoides. The sequence goes on from CM038144.1 coordinate 241,506,202, forward strand.
GCTGACATACGCAAATGAGAGCGAGAAGAGAAGGCAAAGCACGATCGATAAAAGTATGGTCAAGAAGTGATCCTATAGCAACCCACGTCAAGCATAACTCCAACATCAGTGTTCACTTCCTGACTCCACGGAAAGAGACCATCACGGTTACACACACGGTTGATGTATTTTAATTAAGGTCAACTTCGGTTTTCTACAACCGACATTAACAAATTCCCATCGCCACATAACCGCGGCACGGCTCTCGAAAGTTTATACCTGCAGGGTGTCCCAACTTAGCCCATGACAAGCTCTCGCGATCAACGAAGGAATAGACCTTCACCCAAGACACTCCGATCAGACTCGGTATCCCGGTACATCAAGACATTTCGACAATGGTAAAACAAGACCAGCAAAGCTGCCCGATGTGCCGACAAATCCCGATAGGAGTCGCACGTACCTCGTTCTCAGGGCACACCGGATTGTCCAAACTTCCGGTAGGCCAGCCCAGAGTTGCCCCTGGTGGCCACCGGCGGTTGACGGTTTGGACCAACACTCACAACGAGCACCGCCCGGGGTAATAAAGATGACCCTTGGGCTCCGAAACCCAAGGGAAAAAAAGGGGCTAGGTGAGGCAAATGGTAAAACCAAGGTTGGGCCTTCTTTGGACAAGTTTTATTCAAAGCGAACCGTCGGGGGTCCTATAAATCACCCGACCGCAGAAGGAACGCAAAATCCGGGAACATAACACCGCATGACGGAAACTAGGGCGGCAAGAGTGGAACAAAACACTGCATAAGGCCGAGCCTTCCACCCTTTACCAAATATATAGATGCATTAATAATATAAGAGATATTGTGATATCCCAACAAGTAAACATGTTCCAACAAGGAACAACATCTCCATGTTCCAACAAGGAACAAACTTCATCTTCACCTGCAACTAACAACGCTATAAGAGGGGCTGAGCAAAGCGGTAACATAGCCAAACAACGGTTTGCTAGGAATGGTGTCAAAGTTTAGAAGTTTGACATGGCAATTTGGGAGGCTGACAAGCAAATGGTAGGCATCGTAGCATTGGCATAGCAAAAGAGCGAGCAAACTAGCATAGCAAAGATAGTAGTGATTTCGAGGGTATGGTCATCTTGCCTGAGATCCCGCTAGGAAGAAGAACGAATCCATGAAGAAGACAAACGGACGTAGTCGAAAAATCCTCACAACTCCGAAACGAAACCGAAGCTAACGAGAGAAGCAAACCGGAAAGAAGCAAACAACATGGTAAACAACCATCACATAATCATGGCATGATGCACAACCAAGTATGATGCATGTCCGGTTTAATGAGGCATGGCATGGCAATATGCACAAACAACACTACAAGTTAAGTGGAGCTCAATTTGCAACGAGTTGCATATTGACGAAACACCACATCGAATTATTTAGTTTGATCTCGGTTATGTACCCAACAACATTAAATGTTATTAAACATGGCAAGAGGTGAAGCATAATTAAACTAACAATTTAGGCAAGTTTAAATGAGGCCGGAACAACAAACAACAATTCCGGAAATCCCCATATGTTATTTAGCAATTTAATGCAACAGCAAGTTTAAAACATTTTAATTGTTGTTATCATGATGCGGATGACATATGCAAGTTTTATGCAATTTTTATGAAAACGTTGACATGAGCATGATAAGGAGCATTTGGTCACCATGGCGGAACGAAAAGGGTGCCATGGCGGCGAAACGAAAAGGGTGCCACGGCGGCGAAAAGGAAATGGTGCCACGGCAACATATCCGAAAATGATGCCACGGCATCATATCGGTTCCGGTAGCTTGAGGAGATACCGATGCAAACAAGAAGTGGGCGTGAGCGAGTCATGCAAGATGGTGGGGTGATCCCGGATTCCGGGTTCCCACGGGTTAGTGGCATGGAAAACGAGTGACAATTCGGACACGGTGCAGACACGAGCATCTCATACATGCAAGGGCATCTCATCGCGGTCGTCTCGGGTTATACCTTCGAAGCGTGCAAACGGGACGGTTCGCGTCGTCGAGGGAAGTAGTCGTTCACGGGACGGTCGTAGTGGAAGTAGTGGTTCACGGACGTCGTGGAAGTAGTCGTTCGGGCTCCCGTGTAGACTTGGTGGTCTTGGTGACAGAAGTTGTACACAGGTCGTAGACGTTCGATGCGGTACTTGTCAAAACCCACATCGGATGTAGTCGTACACACACGTAGATGAACTTGACGGGTCCCATGAGTAGTCGTACTCGGCGAATTCAGAGACGGCGAAAGACGAACTTGGCGGTCCTCGTTGGCCTAGTACTTGGCGGTGGTCTCCTCGGGTCAACAGCGATGACGAACAGAACCCACGGAGAAGCATGGGGGTGCAGCGGCGTTTGTTCTCCACCTGAACAAGGACGACGTGGAGGCAGGAGGAAGATGCAAGGCAGGGGCGCGAGGGGCGCAGGAGGATGGCCGGAGATCGCCTGGGCCTTGGAGAGGCGCTGGCCACGGAGGTCGGGGCGGAGGCGAGGAGCTCCTGGAGGCGACGGGCGAGGCTTGGCGCGCAGAGCTTGGCAGCGACCATGGCGCCATGGGAATGGAGCCGAGGAGAAGGCCGGCTGTAGGCGCGGGCGCCCGAGGAGGCGAGGCGGACGCCGGTGGTGGAGCACGGGCCCTGGACGGAGGTGGGGACGCCGAGGCGGACGGCGCCGGGAACGGAGCAGGTGGGCGCGGAGGAGGGAGATGGAGGCGCGGGCTGCGGCCTAGCGACGCGGTGGAGGAGGTCGAGGGGGAGAGGCAGGAGGCGCGGCGGCGGCTGCTTGGTCGGCGCGAGGGGATGGCGCTCCTCTCTGTGGGGGTGGGTGCAGAGGAGGACGATGGGGAGAGAGGAGATCGAGCGATGGGGGGAAGAGCGATGGGTGTGGGCGCTCCTCTGCAAGGCAGTGAGAGAGGAGAGATCGAGAGGAGAGGCGGAGGCAGAGGAGCGAGAGGAGAGATCGGGAGGAGAGATGGGAGCGGGCAGGCCGGGCCGGCTAGGGTTAGGAGCTGATGGGCCTTTGGGCGGGGGTGGCTGGGAGCAGGCTGGGCTGGGAGGCCCAGCTAGGTTGCATCTCTTCTTCTCTCTCTCATTTTCCCATTTAAAACAAAACAGAAAAAGAGAAAGAAAAGAAAGAGAAGGATAGGCAAAGAATTAGCGCCTGCAAAAAATATTCTTGGACTCACAAAAATGCGCTAGTCCCAAGAAAATAGAAGTGAGCAAGATTGCAAGATTAAATTCAAAATCATTTGAATTTAATTCAATAGGTTTGAACTAGGACTAGGAAAAAGGAAGGTCCAAAAATGTTGAGAATTTTGGTAGAGCTCCGGAAAAAGGATGAAAGAATAAAAGACAAGGTTAGAGGTCGAGAGATGTGATAACAAAGGCATTGGGATTTGCAAGTGTGTTATGGTGATTCCAAAGAATGGATTATTTTATAATAACTCCACTAATATCGGGAGGATATATTATAAAGAGAACTCACCATGTGAATTCCCTCAATTTAAATGGATCAAAGGTCCATGCAATTTATTTAGTTGAGGTTTTAAAAGTTAAATGACATGCTGGCATGATGCATGATGACATGATGCAATGCACATGATGCAAAGATGAAAGCAACAAACAAAACAAATCACATGACGAAACTCGGAGTAGCTGGAAGTCTTCTGGAGCGTCGGTCTCGGGGCGTTACAACACTCCACCACTATGAGAGGATCTCGTCCCGAGATCTAGGATGGCACCGGGGGAAAAACGGAAGAGAAAAAGAAAGGTAAAACTAAGTTGCTTCTTTGACAAACAAGTGAAACCACGAACCTTGAGAGGTTGAGCAATTTAAAAGAAAGAGTACAATAGAGATGAACGAGATTGCAAACAATCCGTTAGAAAAGAGGAACAAGGAACATTACGAGGACTTGAAGGTTGCAAAGACATGAATGACGAGTACAATGGACAAGAAGGAATAAGATTGATATAATTTGGGCAGCACTCCGACTGAAAGAAGGAAAACTTGATAAGATGAAAAGAACTTGAAGAGATGACACAACACTCCGGTTAACTGGATAAGCAAGAAAAGAAGACGATCCTCACCAAACGAGGTGATGTGTGAAGAGCATAACATCACAATGCCTCCATAACGAAAGAATAGAAGTTAGACCGTTGGGATAAAGGGACGGAGAAGAAAATGACAACTTCTACCACAATTGAATTTGGAAGAGCCTCCTTAAAAAGAAGGATTGAACGGAGTTGTTGGAAAACCAACAACGAAACGAAAAGAATAAGCTTGTAGTGGGCTTATGGAAACATCTCAAAATTATGAGGTGACAAACGGCCACTAACGGAAACAATTGCTTGAGATTAACGAAGAGATGAAAGCTTGTTCCATCAAGATGGAAAAGAGATAACTTGGATCATTGATAAACACCATAAATAGCAACAATCCTTAGGGAAAGCTTTAGGTGAAATCTATACCAAGATAACTCGAATGACGAGATTGACGGATTTAAAATACCTCATTCTTGACAACATATGAATCATGAAACATGAAGGAAATTGTCAAGAGTGACATAACACCACCTGAAAAGATAAGGTCGAAAGAATTGCACTTCGGAATGCAGGAAGAAGAATACTTGAACGCCTCAAGACAAAACATGTGTTGAACACCATGTTTAATTTTTGAGTATAGCTTGGCTGATCTTAACTTCAAGAGAAATCTTGAAGAACAATTGAAGAATGAAAAGGATCCTTGACGAACCACCACTCCGGTAAACAAAAGGGGGATAGAAAGAAAGAGAAGTTGAAAACACAAGGTGAAGCCTTGCAATGATTTGGATGGATCTCCGTGATAATTAGAGCTTGGAACTCCGGGAAAAAGAGAAGATGAAACAAATGAAACCGAGAATTTTAAGGGCCTCCGGAATAAAGAATTAATCACTTGGATGAACAAGAATAAGAATTATGTTATGCTTATCCTTCACCAATTAAATTGATGACAATCAACGGATTTGGCATACTACTTATTCTCGTAGAAAGGATTAAAGAGAGATATAGCGCCAACTTGAGGAGGTATTGATGGAACCACCGGTGGGATTTGGAAAACAACAAGTGAATTGATATGATAACGAAGGAAGTGAAATCTTGAACGAACCACCGTAAGAATTGAAAATGAAAGTAGCAAAGGAAGAATTTGAAAACGATTGAAGATACTTGAAGGGATTTAGATACAAATGAACGAATAGATCACGAGCTGATTAGAGAATACTTGAATGATGCACCGGTATGATTTGGAGAACGAGAGCTAAAAGCTTGAATGAATAATACTGAGATGATGGGCTTCAAAGAATGAAACTGAAAAGACTCCTAAAATGCTCCGGATGGGTGAAAAAGATTCTCACAATCGAAAACAATTATGAGAGGATGGCAACAAGCTAGCACCATGAATCTTGAAGAGAATAGAGCAAGATTAAAGAGAAACTCTTTTTCGGTCTTCAAATGATGAGAATGACAATGAGAAACACCACCAAGAATTATTGAGGCACACCGGAAGAATCAAAAGTGAAGAGGTTGAGCCAACTATGAAAAGAATTTGAAAGATCTTGGAGAAAAGCATTTGGTGATGATAACTCATTCTTACGCCAAACTTGGAGAAGAATTTAGGATAGCTCGGGTAAATAGAAGAGTCGTAAGATCCTCGAAAAGACACGTGGGTTAGGGCCCACTCAAAAGAATACCGTTGAAAAGATTTAAAAGAGATGTTGCACGGTTGAATTAAATGACTTGAATGAGATACCAATCTCAAAGAGCTTGAACGAATGCGAGTGGAAACACGAATCTTGAGATATCTTGAGCACTCCAGAATAACAAATAGCGAGAAGTAGAATGATAATGAGGTGCACCGGTATGAGAAGACATTGAAATGAGGAAAAAGGTATGATCAATAAAGCTTGAATTGAAACCACCGGAGAAGAAAAGAATGACGAATGATGAACTAGTAGAACATCTTCTTGAGAACCACTGGGTAAGAACATTGACGGAAAAGAATGGAGAAACTTCACAAAAATAAAAGGATACTTGGTAAAGAAATCTTAGTCCTTGAGGAAAAGGGTGGGTGGGCGGGAAAAAAAAACAAAGGCAACTTGGAGACGGATGAAACAAACACCGTTGAGAAGAAATGATAATCGGTCTTGCTGATGTTGAAGTGATCGGATCCACTTGAAGAGAAACACGCCGGTTGAAAAGGATTGACATGACAATCTCGATTGTCGAGAAGGATTGTTATTCACATCGGAGTATGAGGACACAATTTCGGAAAGGTATGGAATCAACACTTGACATTGAAGCAACTCGAATACCACAACTCAAAACAAAAACAAAGGACTGGCTTGCAGAATAAGCCGGAACAAATACATATGATAGAGATTTACCCAATCCCATATCATGCATCTGTCGAAAAGATATTTTAGGAGCTACTTGAATTCCCACCTATAAAACTCCCGAAACTTTCTGGTTATGCAATCTGGTGTTGGGGATACAGGAAGCAATATATCTCACCCAAACTAACAATCCCTACATCCAAGCAGATCCATCCGTCAACACATAACCAAGAAACCTCCGAAATCGTGTACCACAACCTTCAAAAGCATCCATTATACGAGTCATGGCAATACTCCCGTACTCACCTCAAGATCAAGTTAGCGGGTTATCTCACCAACAAGCGCATAAAAGAGATTTTCGATGTCAAGACTAAACTCAGGTATTCTAGAACTGCAACGATAAAATTATGACGACAACACCTCGGAGCTCAACTCCGGGACACCTCCAAGAAAAAAACCCCGCCGACGGAGGCAACCAAGACAAAGTTGTCATCATAAAACCATCGAACGATTCTAAGATACCCGAGTGATCCTAAAAAAATTAGTGAAATTTGAGAAAGAAGAGTCAAAACTCTACGTCGGGAGACCTCACCAGAGCGATTTAAGGACCGAGGAGTAAAAAGAATTCCTAACTCTCCGATATATATAATCCTAAATGACTCAAAACATTTTTTCTAGACACAACTCGCCGCCAAAAACGATCAAGCGGTGGGGCTCCTAAGGTCGGGAAGGCTCGACACCAACTTGTAACGCCTCGATGCGGCTATATCTCCCACGTGTCGAAGCACGACTTAGAGGCATAACCGCATTGAAAGCAATGTCGCAAGTGAGGTAATCTTCACACAACCCATGTAATACATAAGGGAAAAAATAGATACATAGTTGGCTTACAGTCGCCTCTTCACACAATTACATGAATAAAGCACTACATCATCCAGATACAATCAAGGTCCGACTACGGAACCAAAATAAAAGAAGAACCCCAAATGCATAAAGGTCCCCGATCGACCCCAACCGGGCTCCACTATCGATCAACTAGAACGAAACAACACAAAGGGCAAGATCTTCATCGAGCTCCTCCATGAGCTTGGTTGCGCCACCGCCGATTACATAGGCACCGCAAACTGGTTTTGAAGTATCCGTGAGTCATGAGGATTCAGCAATCTCGCACCAGCGAGATCAAGACTATTTAAGCTTATGGGTAAGGTAAAGGCATGAGGTGGAGCTGCAGCAGTTTACTAGCATATATGGTGGCTGACATATGCAAATGAGAGCGAGAAGAGAAGGCAAAGCACGATCGATAAAAGTATGGTCAAGAAGTGATCCTATAGCAACCACGCCAAGCATAACTCCAACATCAGTGTTCACTTCCGGACCACGAAAGAGACCATCACGGTTACACACACGGTTGATGTATTTTAATTAAGGTCAACTTCGGTTTTCTACAACCGACATTAACAAATTCCCATCTCGCCACATAATCGCGGGCACGGCTCTCGAAAGTTTATACCTGCAGGGTGTCCCAACTTAGCCCATGACAAGCTCTCGCGATCAACGAAGGAATAGACCTTCACCCAAGACACTCCGATCGACTCGGTATCCCGTACATCAAGACATTTCGACAATGGTAAAACAAGACCAGCAAAGTCGCCCGATGTGCCGACAAATCCCGATAGGAGTCGCACATACCTCGTTCTCAGGGCACACCGGATTGTCCAAACTTCCGGTAGGCCAGCCCAGAGTTGCCCCTGGTGGCCACCGGCGGTTGACGGTTTGGACCAACACTCACAACGAGCACCGCCCGGGGTAATAAAGATGACCCTTGGGCTCCTAAACCCAAGGAAAAAAGGGCTAGGTGAGGCAAATGGTAAAACCAAGGTTGGGCCTTGCTGGACATGTTTTATTCAAAGCGAACTGTCAGGGGGGTCCCATAAATCACCGGACCGCGTAAGGAACGCAAAATCCGGGAACATAACACCGTATGACGGAAACTAGGGCGGCAAGAGGAACAAAACACCTGCATAAGGACGAGCCTTCCACCCTTTACCAAATATATAGATGCATTAATAATATAAGAGATATTGTGATATCCCAACAAGTAAACATGTTCCAACAAGGAACAACATCTCCATGTTCCAACAAGGAACAAACTTCATCTTCACCGCAACTAACAACGCTATAAGAGGGCTGAGCAAAGCGGTAACATAGCCAAACAACGGTTTGCTAGGAATGGTGTCAAAGGTTAGAAGTTTGACATGGCAATTTGGGAGGCCGACAAGCAAATGGTAGGCATCGAGCATTGGCATAGCAAAAGAGCGAGCAAACTAGCATAGCAAAGATAGTAGTGATTTCGAGGGTATGGTCATCTTGCCGAGATCCCGCTAGGAAGAAGAACGAATCCATGAAGAAGACAAACGGACGAGTCGAAAAATCCTCACAACTCCAAACGAAACCGGCTAACGAGAGAAGCAAACCGAAAGAAGCAAACAACATGGTAAACAACCATCACATAATCATGGCATGATGCACAACCAAGTATGATGCATGTCCGGTTTAATGAGGCATGGCATGGCAATATGCACAAACAACACTACAAGTTAAGTGGAGCTCAATATGCAACGAGTTGCATATTGACGAAACACCACATCGAATTATTTAGTTTGATCTCGGTTATGTACCCAACAACATTAAATGTTATTAAACATGGCAAGAGGTGAAGCATAATTAAACTAACAATTTAGGCAAGTTTAAATGAGGCCGGAACAACAAACAACAATTCCGGAAATCCCCATATGTTATTTAGCAATTTAATGCAACAGCAAGTTTAAAACATTTTAATTGTTGTTATCATGATGCGGATGACATATGCAAGTTTTATGCAATTTTTATGAAAACGTTGACATGAGCATGATAAGGAGCATTTGGCCACCATGGCGGAACGAAAAGGGTGCCACGGCGGCGAAACGAAAAGGGTGCCACGGCGGCGAAAAGGAAATGGTGCCACGGCAACATATCCGAAAATGATGCCACGGCATCATATCGGTTCCGGTAGCTTGAGGAGATACCGATGCAAACGAGAAGTGGGCGTGAGCGAGTCATGCAAGATGGTGGGGTGATCCCGGATTCCGGGTTCCCACGGGTTAGTGGCATGGAAAACGAGTGACAATTCGGACACGGTGCAGACACGAGCATCTCATACATGCAAGGGCATCTCATCGTGGTCGTCTCGGGTTATACCTTGAGCGTGCAAACGGGGACGGTTCGCGCCGAGGGAAGTAGTCGCTCACGGACGGTCGAGTGGAAGTAGTGGTTCACGGACGTCGTGGAAGTAGTCGTTCGGGCTCCGTGCAGAACTTGGTGGTCTTGGTGATGAAGTTGTACATGTGTCGTAGACGTTCGGTGCGGTACTTGTCAAAACCCACATCGGATGTAGTCGTACACACATAGATGAACTTGACGGGTCCCATGAGTAGTCGTACTCGGCGAATTCAGAGACGGCGAAGACGAACTTGGCGGTCCTCGCTGGCCTAGTATTTGGCGGTGGTCTCCTCGGTCAACAGCGATGACGAAAGAACCCACGGAGAAGCATGGGGTGTGCGGCGTTTGTTCTCCACCGAACAAGGACGACGTGGAGGCAGGAGGAAGATGCAAAGGCGGGGCGCGAGGGGCGCAGGAGGATGGCCGAGATCGCTGGGCCTTGGAGAGGCGCTCGCCACGGAGATCGGGGCCGAGGCGAGGAGCTCCTGGAGGCGACGGGCGAGGCTTGGCGCGCAGAGCTTGGCAGCGACCATGGCGCCATGGGAATGGAGCCGAGGAGAAGGCCGGCTGTAGGCGCGGGCGCCCGAGGAGGCGAGGCGGACGCCGGTGGTGGAGCACGGCCCTGGACGGAGGTGGGGACGCTGAGGCGGGACGGCGCGGAACGGAGGCAGTGGCGCGGAGGAGGAGATGGAGGCGCGGGCTGCGGCCAGCGACGCGGTGGAGGAGGTCGAGGGGGAGGCGGAGGAGGCGGCGGCTGCTTGGTCGGCGTGAGGGATGGCGCTCCTCTCTGTGGGGGTGGGTGCGGAGGAGGACGATGGGGAGAGAGGAGATCGAGCGATGGGGGAAGAGCGATGGGTGTGGGCGCTCCTCAAGGCGAAAGTGAGAGGGAGAGATCGAGAGGAGAGGCGGCGGGCAGAGGGAGCGAGAGGAGAGATCGGGAGGAGAGATGGGAGCGGGCAGGCGGGCATTGGGCGGCTAGGGTTAGGAGCCGATGGGCCTTTGGGGGGGGTGGCTGGGAGCAGCTGGGCTGGGAGGCCCAGCTAGGTTGCAATCTCTCTTCTTCTCTCTCATTTTCCCATTTAAAACAAAATGTAAAAAGAGAAAGAAAAGAAAGAGAAGGATAGGCAAAGAATTAGCGCTGCAAAAAATATTCTTGGACTCACAAAATGCGCTTAGTCCCAAGAAAATAGAAGTGAGCAAGATTGCAATATTAAATTCAAAATCATTTGAATTTAATTCAATAGGTTTGAACTAGGACTAGGAAAAGGAAGGTCCAAAATGTTGAGAATTTTGGTAGAGCTCCTAAAAGGATGAAAGAATAAAAGACAAGGTTAGAGGTCGAGAGATGTGATAACAAAGGCATTGGGATTTGCAAGTGTGTTATGGTGATTCCAAAGAATGGATTATTTTATAATAACTCCACTAATATCGGGAGGATATATTATAAAGAGAACTCACCATGTGAATTCCCTCAATTTAAATGGATCAAAGATCCATGCAATTTATTTAGTTGAGGTTTTAAAAGTTAAATGACATGCTGGCATGATGCATGATGACATGATGCAATGCACATGATGCAAAGATGAAAGCAACAAACAAAACAAATCACATGACGAAACTCGGAGTAGCTGGAAGTCTTCTGGAGCGTCGGTCTCGGGGCGTTACAGTTCATCTCTGTTCGTCGTGTACTTCAGTTCGGGTAATTAAAAGTCACTTTTATTACTCACTTTGATTCTCAAATCTTTCTGAAAATCTTCAAAGGTGTTTTTGTTCTTCAAATCTTCACATATGAACACCTCACACACTATATGCTCTTGATTTATCTCTCTAAGCATTCATTTCTTCAAGATTCCTCAATTGTGCGGATTTTCAATCTGTACAACTCTGGAACCTAAGATGAAACGCTTAGTGAAATTCCTCAAGGCTCAACTGGTCAAATTCCTCAAAACTTGTATTTTTCGAAAAAAAAACCTTCTAAGAACGCATATGACCTCTCCAAATTCCTCGCACCTACACTCTGTTCACAGGTACTCATGTCCGTTGCTGAATCACTAGGTTCTCATCAACTTAACTCATTTGCAGCATTCCTCGAAGAAAACTGCATACTTCTTTGAGTGCTCTATAGTTCAAATTCCTCATCTGAAGAAAATGGCAGAAGGCAAGAGACCGCAGAAGGGAGGAAATAAACCGGAGGTCATGACTGCCTTTGAGATCCCTAATGAAATTTACAAAGATTACTGCACACCTGATGAAGCCAAGTTTGGCAAGGAGACCAAAAATCAGCGCAAAGTGCGCATACAGAGGATAGAACGAAGATGGGCACGAGAATGGAGGGAATATCGCTATGTTACTCCCAAGTACATGAAGAAATTCGCCTTAAACCTCCATGCCCAAGAGCTCCTTTGGCACCGCCAAGTCACGACCCCACCAAAGATCAAGCGTGGTGAAGACTTTCCAAGAATGGTCCAGCGCCAAGCCAAATTGGCAAGACAGCCAAGGAGGCGGTGAGGAAATTCAATGAGGATTCTGCTGCCGCCGCTGAAACCTCGGCGGCCGAGGAAATCAATGCCAAAGAAGCTCGCACGCAAGCCAAGTGCTTCACCATCAGCGCCCTCACGGCCCGGTTCTCGATCGCGCCCTCACGGCAAATTCTCGATCGTCTGCTGCTCCCTCAAAATCCTCAAGCAGCTCCTCCAAGTCCTCAACTCCTGTGCATCCGCTACATGTCAAAGGACTCGAGGATTCTCGATTGCTTCGTGTCTCAAAGAAGTTCCTCACCGCACCAATGTCCTCATCAGCCCCACTCTGCTAAAGACAAAAGCAACCATCGACGCGGTCCTCGACCAAGTCCTCTAAGAAACAGGTTGCATTCAACGTGCCCTCTGATGACGAAGCTTCTGATGAAGAACTTGCAGAAATCATCAGAGACAGACTGACCAAGGCCGCTAGAGCCAAAGGAACAAATGTGCTCGCTTTTGGATCCGAAGAAGATCCTTGACTTCATCGACTGTGGCATCAAGATCCAAACACTCCCATTCTCGATCCGCCATCGACTCTGGTCAAAGTCATATGTCAACCATTTCATCGCCAAGAGAAATGGAATTTGAAAAGGCTCGTGAGATCAAGAGAACACAAGCCGTAAAGGAGAAGCTTCGAGGAAGAACATCATCAACGACTCTGAAGAACTTTTCAAAGCTCAATCAAATCCAAACCTCAAAGAAGGATTTCGATGCTTATAATCTGATTGGCAAGGAGCCAAGGTGAGATTCGTCAATTTGACGAAGAAAATGACAATATTGCAGCTCCATCGCAACAAGAAAATCCTCAGTCAAGACTCGCTCACTGCTTTGAAGAACATGCCAAGATCGCCGATGACTTTCACCTGCCGATGAGAATACAAGTTCCTGGGTGATGACTCCATTCCACCGCCGAAGAAATTCCTGTGGCATCCACTAGTGGTGCGCTCAAGAAATCAGAAATCAGGCAATCGCATGGCCATACCAAGAAACCGAACCACGATCCTCAGCTCCCATCGCACCAACACCAACTCCAATACTTCCTTCGCTATGAAGTGAAGAAGACAAAGGCCGCAGATCGAGCTGCGGTGAAGAAGAGGAAGGCATCACTGCGCCAAATTCTTCGCTGCGAAGAAAATGAAGCCAATGACCAGCTCGATTGAAAATCCCATTGATGCCGCTCCCATTTCCTCCATGTCGCCTAAGGAAATTGTTCCTTATGGAGAAGACTACAAGATCCCAAGCGGATCTCGATGAAGATAATCAATCTGTTGCTACCTCGTAACAGTTTGATGAAGAAATTGAAGTGGAAGCATTCCTTCACCGCCATTGTTTCTCACCCATGCCTCGGTTCACAACCAAGAGGCTGGTGTTGAGGAAATTGAAAAGAAGATGAAGACGTGGATATTGGGTGCACTACACGGTGATGAATGATGACTTTGGGAAAGTCAAGATCCAAATACTCTCTCTTCACTCCGATTCAACAAGTTCCTCACCCCGGCTACAACTGCTCAATTGGGCTCAAGAAACTCATCCCACATCTTCGTTAATGAGGAAATTCCACCGCTAGTGTCAAGAACCCGCCGTTGATCCCCAGATTGCACAAGAAGAGGAACCAGAAATTCCTCACCAAGCACACGAGATCGCGATTCTCGAGGTTGTGCTGCAAATCATCGACATTCCTCCGCCCAAACCAAGAATCCGTTCTTGAGCAAGCAAAATTCAAGGTGAAGACTTCTTTTACGAGCATGTGTTCTTCATCGCTAATAATCCTTATGACTCGCCGCATGAGGAAAAGACGCTTCTGGACTCCAACTCAAGCCAACTTCTATTCCTCAGTCCTCTTTGACAAGGACAAAATCTTCGATCATGAGCATATTCCTCATGTGGATATGGAATCATTGCCATGCTTCGAGCCAGTCCTCAGGGTTATTCACGATGCAGGGCTGCTGAATTCTCAGACCGATATCTGTGGATCGAATGAAGAACTCATTCTTTAGTTCTATGCCACCCTGCACATCACCGGAGATGCTGAAGATATCAATTCATGTGTGCTGGATTGGATGACAGAAAATAGTCACTACAAGGCACCAGCAACTGAATTGCTTCATGTCCTTCCTCTTGATCCTCCCCATGAAACTGCACGTTGCATCTACAATGACCGCGAATCGTCTCGATCACTTTATGCAAGTGCTCATGAAGCCCTTGAAGCTGTGGCAGGCCCTCAACCAAATTCCTCGTCAAGGAATTGATGTATGTGCCTCTGACTGTCTATAGAATCTTGACGAAGACAATGAGTCCCATCAAAGGCCACGACTCAAATGAAGAAGATGTCGTTGGCATCATGAAGAACATGCTTTTCAACATCATTCATGGCGTTCCGCCAACTTCCATGATTTCTTCATGAGGACTCGGCTAATGTTGCAATGTCGCTTTTGAACTGAAGCCATATGCGCCTTTGGATTATGAGATTCATAAGGGCAAGATCTTCACCAATTACAAGGTCGACACTCAACCATGGCAGCTACTTGCCGCCCATTGAAGTCCTCGTTTACCGGGCCATCATCCGATGATAAGGGCAAGGCATTTCTTTGTGATTGATGAAGGCACTCGTCCATGGATGGTCAATTCCGCCTCGCCACATCTTACTCCACCAATGATGATTCTCGCAACACATGACACCGCCGCCAATACCTCGGCCAAGCAAAAGCCTCAAGCAACAAAGACCTGTGGTGATGATCGACCGTGAGTTACTCCTCGCCTTCATCGGAAGGTTGAACGAATCGAAATGGGTGAAGGCCAATTTGCTGCAATTCTTCACAACATGACCTCAACACATAATGCAAGTGAAGAAAAATCAGACTACCTTCATGAAACCCTTAACCGCCACCGGGCTGTTCTTAATCATGTATATTCCGCGGAAGAATTGAAGACTATGGGTCTCTGTGAAGCTTTTGATCGGTCCGCACCACTCAAGAAATTCAAGAGAGTCAAAGTTCCCGATCGGTGGCGGGCTTATTCTTCATCGCGTGAAACTGATGAACATGAAGATTTGGACGACATGCGGCAGCCCTACTTCAACAACCAACCCGATAACGCCGGGCGCCTCCATCAACTTGAAAATCTTCAGGGTGTTAGTCCTCGTTTTGGTCCTTTTGGTCATTTGATGACAAAGGGGAGAAATCTGAGTTAGTCTTCAAGCCGGTTTATATTATGGGCTTTTATTAAGTTACAACTCTCGCTCTTCCAAACTTTTATTGATCGAGTTGTAATCTTAAACCGATGGTGCCTTGATACTTTTGGTCGTGCTCGATGCTTTTGATGCATCGAGCTCAAACTTTTGATGTGATATTCGCATGCTTATTCCTCGTTAATATTATTGCACGATGTGAATCTCATCGAGCACCATATTTCATCATGCATTTCAAATTCTTCATATTATATATCAAATGCGTATGAATTACAAGATATATGGGGAGATCTCCATGAGTCGATTCTTCAAATGTGCAATGCCTCAAAAGCAAATTCTCACTATGCACACATTCGTGGGGAGTTCTTCTATATCTTGCAATCAAATTCCTCAATATCAGATTTACACTTCATATGTTTATCCTCGTTGAAAACTTAACCTATGTTGTCATCAATCACCAAAAGCGGGAGATTGTAAGTGCATCTAGTGCCCTTAGTGATTTTGGTGTATTGAAGACTTATAGGTTAAGTAACGATCGCTTGTGAGTGTACACAGTGTCTATAAGTCTATGAGGAGTTTGATATTTACAGAGAAAGTCGACCCTAAAATGAAGTTCTTCGATCAAGACTTTGATATTCTCAAGACTTTGAAAGTGAAGAAATTGGTGTGACCTTGAAGACTTGATATTCATTCGAGGAATATGAAGCGTGAAGACTTTTGTTTTCGTAGTTTCATTTTTCTTTCTTGAGTCATAGGAAACACCGCATCGTTAAAGGGGTCGAGGAAATACTAAGGAAAAATTTCCATGTGATGCTCAACTCAAAATCCTACACCTACCAATCCCTTCGAGTGAAGCCATTGAAATCTCATACAGATTCACCAAATTCTTCAAGAATGAGACACAGTTCTTCCGGTCACCGATGACTTTGTTCGACCGAGGAGTTAGGAATTCGCCAAAGGCGAATTGCCTACACAAAGGAGGAACATGATAGCCCCGAGGAATTTGAGAGTCAAATTTCCGATCGTTCTTTGTCTTCTTGGCACGGCTGTCCCAAAATATCTTATCCACCTAACGGTCATATCATTGAAGGGCATTTATGTCTTATCATGTCGGGCTGCTCCTAGGCTATAAATAGCCGCCTCTACAACCACTAGCTGGTTGGCTGCTCCGAGAGAACTTGACACTTGTCATTTGAGAGCAACCCATCCTCTGAGGACTTTGAGCGAAAATCATCAAGTGAGGAAAATGCCAAAACCAAACCCCCACAAACCCAAAGTGATTGAGCATCACTGAAGAAATTGATCTGCGTGGATCCGACACTTGTTACCTTTGAAGACCTGTGCTTCTTCCAAACGGTTAGGCGCCAAGGTCTAGAGCATCCAAGAGGAATTGTGGATCGCCGAGTGACCAAGTCTGTGAAGGTTTGGAAGTCACCTGAAGACTTACCACGAGTGATTGGACGAGGCCTACGTGGTCTTAGTTCAAGGAGAATACGGTGAGGACTGGGTGTCCCGAGTTGCGGCTCGAGATCGGGTGTCCGGATCGTGTGTCCTCGAGTTTAAATACTCACCGCTCCAACTGGACATACAACCGAGACAGCAGTTGAACTGGTTTACCAAATCATTGTCTTCACCAACCGACCGGTTCTATTTCCTCAACTCTTCCATTTCCTCATTCTGTGTTGAATGTTGTTCATATCTGTGCTTGAAGACTTTGATCAAGACTTTCACAAATTCCTCGCTCAATTTCTTCACTGTTTGTCTTCATCTTGCTATCCTGTGTTTACGCTTTTCAGACTTCGCTTTAGTCTTCATTTCATCATGCCGACTATGTGTGTATCCTGTTATGTTTACTTCTGAGTACATATTCCGCTGCAAGTAGTTCTTCGCTAAGGAATTTCCTCACCGGCAAATTCCTCAGTGAAGAATTCATAAAAATCGCCTATTCACCCCCCTCTAGTCGATATAACGCATTTTGCATTTTCACGCTGTAACCAATTGTGCCGAAGGTTCCGCGCCCAAAAACAACACTAGACGGATGACGTTATAAATTCACTCGGCAACTTTTGAATCGATCAAGGCGACTTAAACGAAGCCGAAGTTCCAACACGAGCCTTCCATCCAACGTAAGTCCTTGTGAAGCGCAAGGGTCGAAGCAGGATCAACTTCAACCTTCTTTCCACTCGGACCTCAATCCATTCGGGGGCTAATGATGATGATACAGACCTAGGGTAGGGTCATAGGTCTGACCTATATGTCCTACCCAAGGTCACTACCCTAGAAGCAGAGAAGTTCAAGAGACAACAGGGAACACCCAATAAAGGCGTCGAGTGCGATCCACTCAACTAATCAACCACTCGGGTACCCCTCCTTCCCGAAGTCACGCGACCAGTCAACCACTCGACCTACAGAAGACCAGGAGTCACTCCGAACAGCAACGGGCACGCATTCACTCTGTAGTCTTTAAGGTCATTTAAGGCACTTAAGGCTGGTGTTACCAGTAACACCCCATCTTTATGTACATTGAACCCTCCGTAACGAGGGATGGCTGGGGTCCTGGCGAACTCTATATAAGCCACCCCTCCTCTGGCACAAGGGTTCGCACCCCCTGTAACACACACTCATATAATCCAATGACCGCCTCCCGCACCGAGACGTAGGGCTTTTACCACCTCCGAGAGGGGCCTAAACTCGTAAACACTTGCGTACAACCTTGCCGTAGCTAGGACCTTGCCTCCTCATTCGTACCCCTATACTTACTGTCAGACTTAGTACCACGATAGTGGCCGCTGCCGCCTGCCGGTGCCGTCCATCCCCATGCCTCCGCCCAGTCTGACCACCAGCACCACCACGCTCCACTCCTCCTCACTTATCTCTCATCTTTCATTTTTTTGATGACATTCTCGAGATACCAGTTTTCCTATAAAATTCTCGAGATATCATTAGTTTTTACACATGGGATTACTCCTGCATGGGTCAATCACAACAGGTGTTTTGTAAAAAAATGCATATTGATGTTCTGTGCAATGCACGGGCATCTTGCTTTTAATCATATAACGCAAATCACGAGCATGAAGTGACATTTTTTTACACAACCACGTTAACATGGCCATGTAAATCATTAGCTAAAGTATAATACCCTTATACTTATATCCCAATGCAAAAGGTTGAGTACATGTCCGAAGAGTAGAGTCGCACACATGCACTCTGTCTCTCAGAATCTCACACACATACCAGTTACGTGACGCCCACTTAAGCAGACACGTATGTTACAATTTGTGCACCCGCGGGTACACATGATGCTGCGCATTTATTTAAGACGGACGGCGAACCCAAACAATAGCTGCATTCATTCCCTTCTCGCCGCCTCTTCTCTGGTCGCCCTCGCCCGATAGCCATGGCCCGACCAAAGGTAACAACATACGCCATACTCCCGCCGGAGCGGCGCTTTAATCTGGAATTTTTAGTGGTCATGCATGCATCTTTTTGTGCTAGCACTCCTATATAAGGGTTGACCGGTCACTTCCCGCGGATGTGCGCGGGCGGTGGAAGAAGAAGGAGAAGGGAAGCGGGCTGTGGAGTAACGTTTTTTACCACAATTTCTTAGGAAACTGAGTGTAATAATTGAGTAATTTTGCAAACTGCCAGTACTACACCTGAAACGGTTCAAAACCAATACTCCCTTGCCAGCGCGCGTTTCCTACGTGAAACGGCCAGTGTCGCCCT
Organism: Aegilops speltoides; assembly: GCA_021437245.1. Taxonomy (NCBI): domain Eukaryota; kingdom Viridiplantae; phylum Streptophyta; class Magnoliopsida; order Poales; family Poaceae; genus Aegilops; species Aegilops speltoides. Next base: position 241,525,283 of record CM038144.1, read on the forward strand.
GGAGCGTTAGTGCTGCATTAATGCCCGGCCAGAGTGGAGGCGACCTCTCACTGGCACTGGCTTTGAAGCAGCATGACAGAGAGCGCCGCCTCGGCACGCGATCGCTCACACAAGGCTGGCCATAGGCCCTGTTTGGATCCATGGGTTAGAGTTAGTTTGAGCTAGTTGGGGCTCAAATAGCCCTAAAGTATCCAAGCATGAGGGTTAAATTGGAGCAAGTTGCACCGAACCCACCAAAAAAAACTATCCCACCCAAGATGTGCTAACTGGAGATAGTTCTCACTGGGCCCACTAAAAAATCACTTTTCTCTCTCCATCAAGTGCATTTATTGTCAATCTAACCCTGTCACCCAAACACCTCTTTGGCTACAGTTAGTTTAGGGTTAGTCATGAGTTAGTCTAACCTCTAGCTAAGTTAGAGTATCCAAATAGGAGCAGTATAGGACATGCAAGTTGCTCAAAGCATGCAGTCAAATTCATACGTGAAAGGATTTTTTTATTTTTGAAAACAAAATGTGAAAGGATCTTTGAATGATATAATTTTCAAATTATATAAAATCTTATCAATAGTCAAAGGCATCCTCGAAGAATACATTAGTCCCTATATAGATCTTTTCAATAGTCAAAAACAAGTGTTCTAAACGAGTTCAAAACGAGAAACTGGACCCATTCACGGCATGGCACGCCTGTCTCGTTTGGTCCGTCGGTCAAAGCGCTTCCTCTTCTTGGCATAACAATAGAGTACAGTACTATTTTTTTAGAATGCTCTTGGCATGTCGCTAGCATGTGATGAGTTAACCGACCTCAATAGACGGCAAAAACGCCAGCCCGCCACACTTTGAGATAGACGAGAAGGGAGAAGCAATACAGGCTGCTGGACTACTAGAGATAGGTGTCGCACGGAAGCCAAGAAATATGGTGATAGCGTGGGTTAGCCATGTACTAGTATGATTTAACTACACTGGCTGCCGTGTTTCGTACTCTTCCAGTCCACTGTGGAGATGATTGGTTGATTTTATATCGCTAAATAATATAAAATATTATGAGTGCAGACGCTCCACCACAAGGTTCCTTGCTCCTTCTCGGTCGTCGGGAATCTATGTTCTTCCACTCTATTTTTTTACGTGAGCTTTGTTCATCCTTTTGCCAACACGCGAGACATCTAGAATCAAGGTGCACGTGTCATGCAAGGATCGCTCCATCTATATGAAGAACACGGATTTGGAACTACGAGACAGACATGTACCTGTGGAGTGGACGCATTTAACTTGAGTAATGTAGCGCAGTAAGTGAAGTAGAAAGGCACAAATGGTATGAACATGCGTGGCATATAGGCATTTGTCTCTTACTACGTACCACTAAATGTTGTACGTGCAATGCACGGTGATGTTATGGAGTACGTGCCTAAGTACTATACTACTACTATATTAATTGGAGGCACATATTAGCTTTTATATTTGTTTACGTGTATGCCCTGAGACCTTCCAACTAGACGTGTCTTTCTCTCCGGGTTGCACTTTGTATCGTTCATACCACTAGTACTACTACGTGTGGTCTTCGACCCAGAAGTGGAAGAAGTGGAGACGCTCTACCACACTGTTTTTTTGTTTTGCGCTGGGCTCTACCACGCTGTTCATGTCCCACTCCTTTTGCTGACATGTGGGACATCCAGCACGTGCCGTGTTTGGCACTCTTCATCGTAAGAGTTGAAATGCTAGCATTCATCAGAAATAAAAAATAAATATAAATCAACACTGATACTATACCACGCGGTTTCCTTGCTCCTCGATATCAGAAAGAATACTTTCGTTCGCCAACATGTGGGACATCGACCATCCTGGTCCACTTGCCATGCACGCAGAACTCCAAGGGAGAGTCACCCCGATCGTCGCGCCTCAGTAATAATGACTAATGAGATGTCAAATCACAGGCCCAACCTTTCCCACTATGAAGTTGCTCAGACGAAGGAACCATCATGACTTCATTGAATTCCACTTGTTGAAGAAAACTACTGTACCGACAGTACTCCTAGCTACAGTAGTTACTCCAACTGAGGCCTCCTTTCGTTCATAGGATAGGAATTTTATAGGAATATGAAAATCATACGAAGTGAGATGACATGCATCTCAATTCCTATAGAGAAAGAGATGCCATTTGATGCATAGGATAGGAATTTTTTCCATTGAGTCTAGGCTAATGTACTAGTAATTTGCTCTTAAAACTAGAATAGTAACTAGTAGTACTGGTACATGCTCGTACTCAGACACAGACACACACACACACACACACACACACACACACACTAACTACTAGTAGTACTACTTCTCACATGCTAGCCAGACGCCATCGTTCTCCTTCCCGGCTATGTCGGCGACACCCCATCGTGCTTGGATCTCCGCCGACCTCTCCACAGCAGCGCGTGCATCCTCTTCTTTCTTGTGACAGCGGGCCTCTCTTTTCTTGAGTGCTTTCTGACTTTTCCGCTCCCTCTGTGCGGCTTTGGCCGCCTCTTGCTCTACTGCCCATTCGGCCTTGGCAGCTTCAAATTCCTCCCACACAGGTGTGAGGTCGCGAGCGGCGATGAACTTGGCACGGCGGGATGCCATCGCTTCCCTACCATTTTGTGTGCAGTCGTGGGCGGCGAGGAACTTGGCGTGGTGGGATGCCATCGCTTCCTTACCGGTTAGTGTGCGACGCGGTGGTATGAACGGCGCTTGGTGAGAGCTCTGGGGTGGAGTGGTTGGACAACCGTGATAGTGCATTGGTTTGTCAAGAGCTCAGGACGTAAGACGAAGGAAAATTTGATTCCCTTCAATCCTGGTCATTTATTCTCGAGTAAAATGCATTGGCAACATCGAACTTGTCTTGATAGCTCACTTTGATCATTGTATATGAGATATGGTGATTATACGGTCATTGGCTCAACAGATAGCTCTGTGATTTGTCTGGTTGACCAGTCAAACAGTCCGCATGTGCCTCATAAGCTTGTGTTCTTTATCTATCTATGCGGGCCTACCTGTCAGTGGAGAAAGAAATAAAAACCAAAATTATGCGTATGTGGGGAATCAAACCACGGACTCGTCGCAGCAATGCACACTCGTCAGCCAAATGAAAATGAAATACTTTGCATCAGACACTCACGCTCACGCTGTCAAAGCATGGTAATGCATGCACGTCGCCCTCTCAATCAAAGTCCTGCTCATGGCGCAACGCAAACGGCAAGCCCATCACCTGCGTGCCCCGGTGGTGCCTGACATTACTGTTTAGACATTTGATGGAGGCCTACGCGAACGCCGAGCATGTATTCACCTGGCTCAACACCAACGGTCATACTCGGGAGCGCCTTGCTCATGTATATCGTCCATCACAACGACAATCTATAAAACAGCCTAGCTAGAGAGGGTACTATGGTATGGAGTATGTACTATCGTGAGCGACCGATCTTAGTGCCAATGCACACGAGTGTGTGTCTGATCGATTCGTCCATTATTCGTAAGTTATGCATGGTTGTGTGGTGTCTAATGGTGGCCATCGAAGGCTAGCTGGCGACAAGAGCGGTTGCATGGACGCCTGGTTGTCAATATGTGCTGCATATTCTTCAAAGGCTCGTCATCCATGAGTTCACACTTTACCACCACGCCCGCCTCGACCGCCTCGCCCATCAAACCCTTCCATCGCTAGCGCGCGCTTCCCGCTTGAAACGGTAACCGTCTCTCCAGAACATCAATGTCGCATTCACGGGACTTAACTGCAGGTGTAGTTGGTGTGTCACTGATATGCGGGCCAGATGCCCGTTGGGCCCACATGTCAGTAACCCAATGCACCTGCAGTTAAGTCACTGAAGCAGCATCCGCATTCACGCCCGACGAACCTACTCCGGCGCCAGCCGTCTATCCGTCTACCGCGGCTCATTGCCATTCGCCCGCTATATTAACTTGAGCCCCAGCTCCCAGCCATAGCCAAAGACCCACACTTATTCTCCTTCGGTCCCTTCCTTCTGTCGGCACCACTCCAACCATGGCCTCCTGGCGCTTCGAAGCTCTCTTGGACATACTGTCGCAGGAGTAGATGAAGGACATCAGCGGCTCCATTCCGGGTGTGCTCCAAAGCTCTCTTCGACATACTATCGCAGGAGCACACGAAGGAGATCGCCGGCACCCCCGACCGCCCTCCGCCGCGACGACCACGAAGCCGACGCGCGTGCACGGGCGTAGCTGGCAGCAAGGAAGAGTAGTACACGGTAGGTCGCCACCGCTCTGGTCCCAGGAAGGCCACCACTACTCCACTCAGTTGACGCCAAGCTTGGTGGGGTAAACATCGGCGGCCGATTAGCTGCTTGACGGCGACGTGGAGGCGGAAATATTCAAAACCTTATGCTCCGGAGGGGGAGGTTATCGAGGCAGATGAGGAGGAGGCAAAGGCAATGGCCAACTTTCTCGGGTTCATGGGCGGACATGGTGGTCGGGCGCCGGCGATCGTTTAGATTAGGTTTACAGTAGGTTTTAGTATGGTTTGTGCGAAATATATAATGAATTTTGTCCTGTTTGTAGGAAAAGTTTTTGAAATGTAATGAATTTCATCCGGTTAATTTGAAATTTGCTTTGTTTGCATGAATTTCGTCCGGTTAGTTCATATAGTTCTCGAAAGGTATGCGGGCTGCATCGGATGGCATCCATCGTTGTCCTCTGACAGATGCCAGTGTAAATTTGTGGTCCAGCACTGGACATGCCCTAGCTATCATGCTATAATCGCTAACAGTGCTCCATTATTTGGTAGGGAACAGTTACCGCTCGATCAAAATCAGATCCGCCGTGTTTCGCAGTCCTCCCACGTAAGAGTGTAAACTCTTGCTTACGTAAAAATGGAGCAAGTGGACGGCACTGTAGCACGTCATATCACTCAAACTAGCCCGCGTAACAAGCGGGAAAGCACTGCCCTCGTCATTTTGTTCTGGATTTCTATCGATGGATCGCACGAAAATGTTACGCTTTGCAAGTTCTAAAGGAAAAGGTGGCACACTTACGACTCGTACGCGTCGCACCCCGATAGTCCGGCTCGCACGCTGCTCACCAGAGATGACACACGTTGTCTTGGAATTTCACTGACATGTGGGACTGCAATTGAATAAACCATCGATAACCAAAATCTAATCGCTCAGCAGGCGTCAGCTGAGAAGAGAGAGACAGGGGAGGGAGAAGAGATCGCCCGCCCGCCACGCATGGACTCCAAGAAATATATGGTGATAATGTGAGGTGGGCCATGCGGGAGTCCGGACCGCTTCCCAGCCCGCTTCTGACCAGCCTGGCCCCTCAGACGCCAGCTGCCCGCCGCATGCATGCATAGAAAGTAGTACCAGTAAAATACTGGGTTATAAGCCCGCTAATGTGGAGGAGAGAGAGGCATTGACAAAGTCAAGGAGTGGGCTCTGCAAGAGCCCGTCTCTACACGTGCTCCTAGGTATAAAAAAACTAATTCTAAAAAAAAGAGGCATAAAAAAACAATTGTGTCTAAAAAAAGAAAGGTAAAAAACATTTGAGAGGAAATAGATAGAGAGAAAGTGAGAAAAAGTTGTAACCTTATAGCCAACCTTATAGTCAACAGTATGGTAGGATTACATGAGGAAGGAGGGAGTGGTGCACATGCCAAGTTCACTTGACTGCCGTGTATCACGCTCCTCCGTCGTAATAGTGGAGACAATAGCTTTCATCAACAATAAACAATGAATACTCGTTGCTCGTCCTCTTTATCGGATAGAATACTTTCATTCGCCGACATGTGGGACGTCGACCATCCTTGTCCACCTGCCATGCACAAAATTATCCTGGTCTACCCCGGTCGTATCGCAGGCCCAACCTTTCCCAGTGTAAGTTGGTCGGACGAAGGAACCATCATGACTTCGTTGAATTCCGCTTCTTCAATAAAACTTACTGTACCCGCAATACTGCTACCACACATGAAGACCGGACGACACTGTACCACGTCATATCACTGAAACCCACTAGCCATCCTAAAAGAACCACTAGGCCAAACTAGCCTGCCTATAGGTCATCTATTTTGGAACGGAGGGAGTATGTCTGTACTGCTATGATTTTGTGTTGTACGTCTCTGTACTTTTGCTACGATTTTCCTACCCTATGAACTAAATGAGGCTTGAATGTGTCCGTGTCAACTAAGCCTACAATTTTAGGAGCTTGGGCTATTGGCCGAACGACGACGGATAAGTATAAGCGTACCACGAGCTCATCAGCCCCAATGTTTCTCTTCGGTGAGTGTTTTGCAAGTACTATAGCTCACACAGTAGCTAGCCTACTAACACCAAGAATCATCAAACAAGCCCTGCTGATATGATAAACAGTTCAAACTTACATCTAAGCATGCCATATATTACATCAAAAGCTGGTGAGGATACATCTGTTTCCATAACTCGGAGAGGGTTCACATGATTCACTATCAAACAAAAGTAGCAAGTACCGCCCACACAAAACAGTGCACTAGCCCTAAGATGGTTTGATAACACGCATCGTTCTGGTAATTAAACACATGGCAATGCAAACTACACTGAAGGATTAGCGCGACCAACTATTTCTTGTCATCGATCTCTCAGGCAATGACCACAGCACGGACAGCGGCATGGGAATCAATCTCTGGGGAGATGTCCACAGGATTGACCGATACATCAGAATCAATCTCTCGGAAGATGTCCACGGGATGGACAGCGACATCGGAATCAATCTCCGGGGCGATGTCAATAGGATGGACCGCGACATCGAAAACGATCTCTGGGGCATTGTCCACAGGACGGGCCGCGAAATCGGAATCATCAAGGACGTCCACCGGCACCTGCACAACCCTAACATATTAGCAAGCACATTGCAAATAATCAAAAACCACAGCTATGTTAATAAGCCATTATTTTTTACCTTGTGCAGCTCATCGGGGGATCCCATCCCTCCGAGGGACATCTCCTCGTCCTCGATGGGGGCGATCACCTTGCCAGGTGTCGTGGATTTGTCACGGCAGATGTCCTAGCGTAAGGACTTAGTCGTGGAGCCATCGCAACGGGTTTACTTGAAGGGGTTAAAGCGGACACAAAGACACAGGGATTTATACTAGTTCGGCCCCTTCGATGAAGGTAAAAGCCTACGTCTAGTTGTGATGGAATTGATGTGGTTTCGATGGCTAGGGAGCAAATAAGCTTCGCCTAGGCTCGAGTTGTTGTTGTCTCCTTTGAACCGCCGCCGGGTCGCCCCTTATATACACGAGTGACGCCTCACGGTTTTAGAGTCCCAACCGTTCATACTCGTATCCGGTTGGTATCTCTCTATTCCTAACTTACAATACAAGTTATACATCAGGCCGGTTTACGGCTATAAGTTCTAAACCGACTATAAGCCTTGGGCCCTTCCATGACTACACCACTAGCAGAGCTAACCCGGCCCAAACTCGACCGGTTTACACCTAGTGGTAATATCCCCAACATTAGGCCCCAGATTGATTTGAACTGGTTCATGTCAGTCCTTCATAAAACCTGCATCTTGGATATCTTCTTTGTGTAATAAATCGTCACGTCGTCATCGCTTCGATCATCAGAACCGCATGACATCATTGCTTCGTCATCAGAACCGCATGACGTCATCTTGAAGTTTATCCTTTATAACGCCTTCTTTAATGACCGCCCCTCGGATTCACGCGCTTGACCTAGTTTTATCGCTTTATAAATAGGACCGAAGGGTCATTCTCCTTCCTTCCTTCTCTTCTTCTTCTCTTCCTTGCGCCGCGCTTTGGAGCTCTGGCTGTCGTCATCAACGTCTACTTCGACCTTGGCCGCTGCATCAACCTGTTCGACCGATATCTGCGGCTTTCTCCGTGATCTCCTCCGCTTCCGTAAATCTCTTACCCTTCTTCACCGCTTCGTCATCTTAGATCTGTTTCTAGGGTTCAAGCTTCATACCACGCTCTTCAGATGCTCTCACCTTTCTAGCTTTTGAACCATGCTATGAATCCTGCTCGCACTCAAACGAAGACTCCGCTATCCGCTGCACTTTCTTATCCGAATCCCATAGATCTTCTCGCATATATATATATCTTATGGTGCATCCTGTTTCTTCTTTACTTTCGCGACGCTTTTCCTGTTTTTCAAAACTCGTTTGATCCATAATAAACATGAACTCTTGTGAAACCTGTTTCATCCATTTCTTTGAAGTCAAGATTAGGCGGTTTAACTCACCATAGTATCAAAATTGCTAAACCGCCATCGCACACCATTAGTCCCCGTGTTGAACCGCCAACATATATCCGACATCATATCATATCGAATCGATTAAATCGGAACCTCCTCCGGTTTATCATAACTTAGATCAATTACTCAGAATGAGTACTTTCTTAAACCGGATTCTTCTCCTTGTAGACCTCATGATGGCCAAACAGTGTACGAATGCAATCGGGTCCTTTCGCGTCTCGAGACACAACCGAACGAGTTAGTGTCGATTGGCGCTTTGATGACCGAAATACCATCCATTGAGGGTTCCCGGAGAGGAATGTCCTCCCACACCTCAGGAAGGTGAAGTTGTAGTTTTCGCAGATCACCTGTTCCGGGGTTTCAAACCGCCTGGTCAAAGTTTTACCGAGACGTAATGGCCAACTTTCAACTCCGTCCCCAAGATATCGGCCCCAATTCTGTTACCAACTTGTGCCATTTTCAAGTGCTGTCCGAAGCATATCTGCAAGAGGAGCCCTTTGTCGAACTGTTCAGGGATCTTTTCCACCTAAACCGCCGCACCGAATTCACCGATGGCCCCAATCTTTGAATTGGGCGGTATGGCTATCCAAAAGAGGAAAGAGATCACTTATCCCCACGTCAAGCTCCACACTCATCCCAAAGAGTGGAACGCAACTTGGTTCTATTGCAAGGACACCTCCCCTGAAGGTGAAAATCCTTTACCTGGTTTTCGTCCCGAGCGGCTCAGCAACACCCATCCCTTTCCGCAACGATTAACTGCCAAAGAGAGAAGCAAATACGCTCCACAACTATCCAAGCTTCGGGCCTTCATGGCCAACGGTTTGACTGGGATCGATCTGGCACGTTGCTGGTTATCTTGGGGCATATTGCCTTTGAGCCGGCGTTCTGGTTTGATGTGCCAAGATACGCAGCGCCGATGACCCACTCCGACACACCAAATCGGCTATGTTCAAGATGAAGTCACGGATTCAAGAAGGAAGATGTGAACGAACCGAGCACCTTTGTGCCCAAACCGCTTGGCTCCTCATCGCACCTTCAACGCACCTCCTGCGGTAAGTCTGCGGATCGTGTCATCATTAAATATTGCTATTGCTTTCATACTTCCAACTCTCAAATATTTCGATCCGTGGTGACAATCCGCTTTGGAGTAAAAACTCTCTCAAGACAAAGCGGATAAGATCGGGCGGCAAACCCGCCCAAAACGAAGGTTGTCAAGAAATCCGCCCACAAGAGGAAAACCACGGCTTCGCTCGATCCGCCATCGATGATGATGTGGTTAATCCGAACTTGATTCTCTTGGCTTGTTTTTACACGCCTTATTGATGATGATGCTTGTCGATGACTTTGAAGCCAAGAACGCTGGATTTGCCGAGGTAACCATTCTCTTCCGATTCAACAAACTTACCTTCACCAAAATTTCGCCGGCAAACCGGAAAGTTAACTTTCTCACCCTCTTGCTCACTTGGATCCCAAACTTCTTATGAAGACACAAAGACCACGAGGCTCGCCAAGACAACCCAAGACAGCGGACGGTAGTTACCTCTGCGGTTTACTAAACAGCCCGGCTCGAAAGCGCCGCACCGAGGTTTCCAACCATTTTATTACCTTGAATTCCAAAGCGGGTTTATTCCACAACCTCTTAATCCGTCCGACCGATTATCGGGTCACCTCTCATTCATCATCTGGCGAATCGTCACCACTCAGCTACCACCACCGAAGATAGGCTGTCGGGTAAGTCAATATGACCACATGTTTGTCAATTTCTTCAGAACGTATGTGCCTTATTTCGAATCTTTTGTTTCTTCAGACTAAACGAAACCCAAAGAAGAAAGCTCGCTTGGAGAAAACAAATCAAGAGGCCGCCGCTTCAGATCATGAGCAGCGCCGGATCTCAAAATGTTGCCTTTGAAGACATTCGAGTGATCCCCTGTTCAAGAAGATGTGATTCTTGAGGAGAGGCTGCGATCGTTTAATGTCTGTTGATCCGACGCCTGCATCGTCCGGTTTGAAAATCCTCACGGTCCAATCAAACAGTGTGCCCACACGATCCGTCAATCGAAGGATGACGACGTTGTAATCACCGAACGGGCCACTCGACCGGGAATGCTGCCACTCTAACCCGCATATCAGGAAAGAGGACTCTTCCACTTTTAACAAAGGAAAGTGGAATGTAGAGTTGGAAACATATGCCGCTATGAGCGCCCAAGATCTTCATTCCGATATCTAAACCGCTTTACAAAGAGCCGTGATTATGAAGTGGCTTGGTGAAACCGATGAGAGATAAGTTTGAGGTAACACTCCTTTCCTTATCACCAATATAGTAATCCTTGTAGCCCCCAAGGGCCGGTTTACAATCTTTGATCAAACTGGTACTTGACAACTTTCATTGATAGACTTGCAATCTTCCCTCATAACCACCAGGGCCGGTTGAAATACGCATACGTAAACCGGCACTCCAAAAACTTCCTTTAATAGAAGCAAATAGCCATTAGCCCCCAAGTGCCGAGTTGAATACTCGTATTGAACTTGGGACTTTGCCTTGTATCAGTAGTAGAAAAAATGAAGGTACATTAGCCCCCAAGTGTCAAGCATATAACTATGTTGTGTGGTTGAGACTTGAACTCATGAATCGCTGGCTGATCATCTGTCAATGCGCAGCCGAGGTGAAAATCAAGGACGATCGGATTGCCGATTTACAGCGGCATTGAAAACCCAAAGAGGCGAGACAGATAAAGCCAAGAAGGAGCTAACCAAAGTGCTTTGACCGCTGCGGAACAAATGAAGGAGAACAGAAAAGGAACAGCGGTCTGGGCCACCGAAAAGGCCAATTTGCTTAAACGGGCCGAGAATGTCAAGTTGCCCTTAAACCGTGGTGGATGATCCGACACCGTGAAGCGGCAAGTGCATTCTATGACGGCAGCCATCTTGAGAAGTTCCTGTTAATAAGTGTAATATGCTTTTCCTGTTGCCCCACTATTCCGGTTTAAAATACCTGTCATTATATGCGTGCAGCACGCGCTGGACACTTGGGTAATGACGTGCGGAAGAAACCGAAAGCTGTCTACACTTTAGTGGAGCAGCTATATACCGAGCCAATAGCGTCATTACCACAATGTCACATAATAACCCAGACCGCCCCACGATCCAAGATACCTTGAACCGCTTTCCATCCTTCCTTCCCGGATTGAAGAGGTGAAGAAATCTGCCGCACTAACCGGAGCCATCAACGCCTTTGATCCGAGCCAAAGCCAGGTGCGATTTTGATCCCGTGGAAGCAGCTCAGGGCTATCCCAAAGGTGAAGGAAGACGGCTCGACTTTAGTGAAGAGGACTTGCGTGCAATAAATCGTGCAAGACGCCCGCTTGCTTGTCAATTGGCGGAAGAAGCCGATTTGGAGCACTACCAAGCCCAATACAATGATCGAACAAGCGTGTCCGCTCCAACTTTTGAACCGAAAACTTGATCCCTCCAATCCGTAAGCACACTTACGCCCTCGACATTGAGCCGCCGTCTTTGATTCATGAGGAAGCTGTTTTCGTTGCCGATGGGCATCGATCGACTTCGTGGATTTCCAGCCAATGGGTAGAGAGGAGGATGTCAAGCGGCGGAGGATGAAGACGATCGTGAACGGTAGCCGGTTTAGAAAACACCGATCATTTGGGCATCGTGTTGCCTTGTAATAATCTTAGTCAAAACTTTGTTGTCGGGTATGCCTTGGCAAGATCGAGGAAACTTTTGTTAAGTCATACTCCCTGCAACCAAAAGATTGAACTTCGGCGGCGGTGATACCGCCAGTCGGTTTATGGCATCCAATATATCTTATGTATTGAAAATCAATTAGTATGTGATACAAATACCGCCATATCCGGCGTAAAGTCATGAGCTAATCTTGAAGCGGAGGCTTTTTTTTGTTAAAACCATAACCGTCTGGGAAACAATAACCCCCACATAGGCGCGGTTGAATCAGCACAAGCCCCCATATTTCTCCATAAGGATGAACCGGAAAAAGGTAAACCGGAAAGAGAAAAACTTCGGTGTAATACCAAACCGTGTCCTGTCAGTTTATTACTGACAGCTAAACCGGATAAAAATATTCGTCGGGTTAAAAACGCAACAAGAATTGAACACCAAATATGGCAACAAAGGCAATAACTCTTTGCAAAAGTAAAGCTTCATGGAGCTGGTCAGATGGCATTACCATGGTCAGACGCAACCAAGCCCCCCGAAGGCGTAGCGATGGTGCTAGTCGGCCAGTCCCCAAAAGACTCTTGGCAGTACGCCGCCAAGTGGCGTGACATTGGTTCGGGTTCACCAAGCCCCCAAGTGGCGCTGGCCCTATTGGCCGACTAAGAGGCGTGACTGTTCAGACGTGACCGTGTCCCCAATGATCCGTGGCTTTCGCTTATCAAGAGGTGTTGCATTGGTTCGGACACCACCAAGCCCCAAGTGATAAATATAATCTGTCAAGGGGTAAACCGAGGCCGCTTTAAAAATGTAAACACTCCATGTAACCGCCAAGATGAAAAGAAAGACAGAGACCCCGCTTTGGTCGAGGCCCTGATTTTTATTATATCAAGATAATATATACATTGTTATGCTATGTACATAAACTGAGCCGATGACTCATGTGTAGTAAGGTCGAAGATGAGCTATATTCCACGGCCTATTGGTCTCCTCCTTTGATGTACGTGAGTCTTTATGCTCTCGAATATCAACCATATAGTAGGAACCGCAGTGCGATTCTGTCGACCACAAAGGGTCCTTCCCAAGGCGGGATAGCTTGTGCATATCTGTTCGGTCTTGGATGAGACGAAGCACCAAATCTCCTTCTGAAAGGCTCTGGTTTTAACCCGCGATCGTGATAACGACGAAGATCTTGTCGGTAAATCGCCAATCGAGCGGCTGCCATATCACGCCTCATCCAAAGTGGGTCCAAAGCATCCTGTCGTGCCGCTTCATTGTCCGTTTCAACATAAGCCGCTACACGGGGCGAATCGTGCCGGATATCACTGGGGAGAACTGCTTCTGCTCCATAAACCATGAAGAAAGGCGTGTAACCAGTAGACCGGTTTGGCGTAGTATTGATACTCCATAGTACCGATGGGAGCTCTTCAACCCAGCAAGACTCGGTGTTCTCTCGCAATGGAACGAAGCCGTGGTTTGATACTCGCAAGATTTCTTGATTAGCACGCTCGCCGCCCGCTGGATGGGGTGCGCCATCGATGATACATCAAGTCGGATATGCTCACGCTCACGTAATTCTTTCATAGCTCCCTTGGACAGATTAGTGCCATTGTCAAGAATGATACGTGTGGAAAGCCAAACCGAAAATCACCTTTTGATGAATCGCACGCTGTTGCCGCATCACACTTATCGGCTGTGTTCCGCTTCAACCCACTTGGTGAACTTGTCCACCGCTACTAACAGTGGGTCTTCTTATCCTTGGATCGCTTAAAAGGCCCGACCATATCCAGCCCCCATGTTGCAAACGGCCACGTTATTGGGATCATCCTCAACTCTTGTTTGGTACATGGGCACGCCCGAGAATTTCGACACCCATCGCACCGTTTGACCAAGTCCTCTGCATCAAGATGAGCAGTTAACCATAAAATCCATGACGGAATGCCTTCGCCACTGTGGACTTTGAACCGCATGATGCCCACAATCCCTTCATGGATTTTCGTAAAATTTCGCAACCTTCCTCGGGGAAACACAGCGTTGAAACGCCTCAAACACCGCAATGATGCAACTCACCATTAATAATCGCTATGGACTTGGAGCCGGATTACCCGCTCGCCGAACCTCATCGTCGCAATTCTCCTCGAGTCATATATGCAAGATAAGGCACCGTCCAATCCGAATAGCATGTAATGCTGCCACCAACGGGCCTCGGGTCGAATTGCCAAATCTGCTTCACCGGGGAGCCGAACCGACGGGTTGTGCAAGATGTCGAGGAAGACATTAGGGGACCGGTTTACGCCGAGAACCCAGACGGCTTAAAGCGCCCGCCGCTTCGTTCTTCGGCGATCCACATGATCCACTTGATATCCCTTGAGCACCCGCAATATTATCCACCTCTTGTCGATATGCAGCCATGAGGGGTCCTTAGAATCCCAAGTGCGGATACTTGCCGCGCCACCAGTCCGAAGTCACCAAAGCACTTAACCCGCTTAAGTTCATCTCCTTAGCCATCCGGAGACCATGGAGCAAGGCTTCATACTCAGCTGCATTATTAGTACAAGGGAACATTAGACGGAGAACGAATAAAACTTATCACCTCGTGGGGAAGTTAACACGACTCCAAATTTCGAGCCTTCCAACCGCTCGATCCATCAAGTGGATAGTCCAAGATGTATGATCCGCTTCTCCTCTGGTGCTTGTAACTCCGTCCAATCATTAATGAAGTCAACAAGTGCTCGTGACTTCACTGCTGTGCTTGGTGTATACTTGAGCCCATGTGGCCCAAGTTCAATGGCCCATTTGGCAATCCGGCCAGTCGCTTCCCTATTTTGTATGATATCACCCAAAGGAGCTGAACTAACCACTGTAATAGGATGCCCTTGGAAATACTGTTTCAGCTTCCTACCGCCATAAAAACACCATACACTAGCTTCGCCAATGCGGATACCTCTGCTTGGACTCAATAAGTACTCATCGATATAATAAACCGCCGTTGAACCGGATATTCTTTCTCGCCTCCTTGCGCTTACCACAATGGCTACGCCACCGCCGTGCATTGGCTGCCACATATAATAACATCGTTCCTTGTCGATCGGGCCGCAAGGACAAGCGGATTGGCCAATTGCCGCTTTAGGTCCTCGAAGCTTCGTCGCGGTGGACTCGCATTTAAATGATCTGTCTTCCTCAAAGATTCGGTATAAAGGAATAGCCTTCTCCGAGGCGGCCGATAAACCGGCTCAATGCCGCAATCCGGCCCGCCAAGCGTTGAACATCATTGATACACTTCGGTTTAGCCAAGGAGGTGATCGCCTTAATTTTCTCCGGATTGGCTTCGATTCCCCTGTTAGACACTAGGAACCCCAATAACTTGCCAGCCGGAACACCAAAAACACATTTGGCCGGATTAAGCATCATCTTATAAATGCGCAGGTTGTCGAAGGTCTCCTTCAAATCGTCCACCCGTCTCCTTCGTCTTGATTTCACCACAATGTCATCCACATAAGCATGCACATTGCGGCCGATCTGTGTATGCAAGCAATTTCATACACACCGATAAGTAGCTTGGGCGCTCTTGAGCCCAAAAGGCATAGACACATAGCGAAGGCTCCAAAGGGAGTTATAAACGCCGCTTTCTCCGGTCCTTGATCGCCATCTTGATCGATGATATCCCAGTATGCGCCCAAAAGCTTAAACGCCACATCCGCCGTGGCATCAATAACTGATCAATGCGGGGAGAGCAAAGGATCTCGCCGACAAGCCTTGTTAAGATCTGTAGTCTACACACATACGCCAGTGCCGTTTTCTTAAGGACCAGACCGGATTAGCAAGCCACTCGATGAAACACTCGATGATAAAGCCACTGCCGTAAGCTTTCGCTACTTTTTCTCCAATGGCCTTGCGTTTTTCTTCATTAAACCGGCGGAGGAACTGTTTCACCGGTTTATACTTAGGATCCACATTAAGTGTGTGCTCAGCGAGTTCCTCAGTACACCGGCATGTCGATGGCTTCCATGCAAAATGTCCGGTTCTCACGGATGAACTCGATGAGTGCGCCTTCCTATTTAGGATCCAGTTGGCACCGACAAAGGAACTGCTTGGACGAATCGCTTTGCACGAAGTCAACAAGCTTGGTTTCATTTGCCGATTTGAATTTCAGATCCGATTCATGCTCAGAGTAGGCTTCTTCAGAGGGGTCATATCTGCCGGATCAACATTGTCCTTATAGAATTTCAACTCCTCCGTGGGCACAGCACCGCCTCTGCATAAGCTGCATCTCCTTCCTCACATTCCAAAGCGACTCGGCGGCTTCCATGCACCGTTATTGTTCCTTTGTAACCCGCATTTTGAGCTGCAAGTAGATATAACAAGGTCGTGCCATGAACTTAGCATAAGCCGGCCGTCCAAACAGGCATGATATGGGCTCCGGATTTTCACCACTTCAAAGGTTAGCTTTTCGCATCGGGAATCATGCTCATCTCCAAAGGCCACATCCAAGGCTATCTTGCCAATAGGATAAGCAGATTTGCTCGGCACTACACCATGGAACACCGTATTGACGGTCTCGAGATCTTTATCTGTGAGACCCATGCGACGGAAAGTGTCATAATACAATATATTGATACTGCTTCCTCCATCCATAAGTACCTTAGTAAATTTATAGCCCCCAACTTGGGGGTCTACCACCAAAGCCAGCTGACCCGGATTATCAACTCGGGGATGGTCCTCTCGCCCATACGATAGGCTGCTCGACCAACGCAAATACCGTGGCAAAGCCGGTTCAACAGAATTTATCGCCTGCTTGTGAAGCTTCCGATCCCGCTTGTCCAAACTGGTTGTGAAAACATGATATTGCCCGCCATTCAACTGCTTTGGCTGGCTCGATAGCTCGATTCGCTGCTGCTGCGCTGGCTACCTTGATTACTCGTTGTTGAAATTGCCCTGGTTGTGCCCTCGAACCGAAGCTCCGCCCCGACCCGCCCATGAAAACCGGATCTGCACCACCACCGATCCTGGTCATATCGGAAAGCATCGAATTTTAAACTCTTGCATAATATAACAATCTTTCCAAAGATGATTCGATGGGGATTCCTTCGTTCCGTGCTTGGGACAAGGCTGATTCAACAAGTAGTTCAAACGGTTTGCACCAGCATTTGAGCCCCGGTTCGCCTTGCCTCTGCGCCGCGGGCCTCTGTCCTGCGCATTAGTGTTGGCTACGAAATCCGGATTACCATCAGCCTTGCGCTTGCCCCCGTTTCCATGACTTGCCGGTTTGAAATGCTGCTGCTTGGAGTTGCCATTCTTCTTTCCCTTCCCTGCTTCGTCATCATCTGCTTCAGGATCCTTGGTACTGTCTGAATCGGCATACTTTACCAAAGCGGTCATGAGGGTTCCCGTATCATTGCAGAACCGCTTCATACGCCCCAGCTTCGGCCAGAGGCTCAAACCGCGCTTGCTTTCAGTGGTGATGATCGCCGAGTCGGCATTGATCCGGTCGGAGGAGTGCAAAATCTCAGACACACGGCGTACCCAACGGGTTGTTGACTCCCCTTCTTCCTGAACACAAGCCGCCAGGTCCACTATGGACTTGGGCTGTTTACATGTATCCTTGAAATTCTGGATAAACTGGGCCCGTAACTGACCCCATGAACTGATAGAATTGGGCGGCAAGCTTTTCAACCAAGTACGGGCTGTGCCCTCCATCATCATGGTGAAGTATTTTGCACATGCTGCTTCATCAACATCTAGCATCTCCATGGCCATCTCATAACTCTCAACCCACGCCTCAGGGGATAGATCTGCAGTGTAATTTGGCACCTTACGCGGGCCTTTAAAATCCTTAGGCAGACGCACATTGCGCAAAGCGGGGATTAAACAGGGCACTCCCAAAGCGGAGGTGACTCCTGGTCCGGTGAAGGAGGTAGGGCGAACCGGCGTGTGTTGACCCGCATCACCCTGTGCTGCTAACTCGGCCTCCCTGCGTGCCCGGGCCCGATCCACCACCTCCTGAGCATTACGAGCACTGCCTATCGGGTTATTGCCTCGGGCCGCTTCACGGTCCCGCGCGTTACTTGATAGGGCCGGTTCATCCATGCGCCTGCTGTAGCTCCGGCTTGGACGGGGCGTAGAGTGAATCCGATCGCGGCTGTATGAATATGCTTCCTGCTGGATTAGTGCAGTCCGGAGAAGCTCCTTAACCCGGCGTGTCTCAACCGCCAGGGGAATCTCCTTCGACCGATCGCCTCCAATCGCAGCAATTGCAACCAAAGTTGTCCATAGGGTTAGAGTAATGGCCCGGGGGCGTCTGTACCGGCGGAGGAATCACTGTATTCTGCTGCGGGGGCTCCATCAGGCGTGGTTGGACCGTCGCTCCCGCTCCTGGTGCCTCAATCCGGTTTACCTCCTGTCTTTGGGCGGGCGGTTATCGGGTCCGCCTGTGGGTCTGAAAGAGGTTTCTAGGGTCGAGCCCTGATGGCAGACACGATCTGTACTTCCGCTTAAACACCTCCTGCGACGCGTTCTGGTCGAGCATGAGTTTGTAAGCCTGTGCATCCAAAGCGCCCGCTCCGCGCATGCGCTCCTTCTTCGCCGCTAGATCCGCTTTGGCTTGCGGATCTCGCTCTTTACCTTCATAATTTCGTGTTATGAGCCTCCGACCGCCGGGTTATCCTCCGCCATGAGCGCGCTAAGCGATCAAACAGTCGACAAAACTTGAACCGGCGGGCGACCGGCCTCGCCTCGCTATCATGCGGCTGAACCGGCAAGCATTGCTGCTGCGGTTGAAGAGAGGTTTGCGGCCTGAGTACCGGCCATGAATACACCGATCCGTTTTAGCTGGCTTGGGGGGTCCGGAATACTGTCACCATCGGAATAGCCCCTGATCATACCATCCTACAACTGGTACAATGACTCGGTCTCTCCTGCTGAAGATTCATCGCCGGAGTAAACGACGGTCTCGCTACCGTACTCTGAACCGGCATCATACTCCCCTCCATGGGTAGCTCCAACGAAGACATGCTTCACAACCGGTTTAGCCCGGGCTGGTTGTGCGCGCTGAGCCGTCTCGACGAGGTCGGTGCAGATGTCCGGCTCAGGCCCTCCGATCTTGCCGATGAAGACGTGTATGCCGCCGAAGGGGACCCGGTATCCATACTCGATTGAATCGGCCTCGGGACCCCATCCGGCATTGTCGATGTAGACCCGGCCACGACGACTCTTGGTCATCCGGCCCACGACGTAGCCTTCGAGTCCTTTGAGCTTGCCCTCCAAGATCGCCAAACCATCGTGCGATAGCCCCACGGTGGGCGCCAACTATCGTGGATTTGTCACGGCAGATGTCCTAGCGTAAGGACTTAGTCGTGGAGCCATCGCAACGGGTTTACTTGAAGGGGTTAAAGCGGACACAAAGACACAGGGATTTATACTAGTTCGGCCCCTTCGATGAAGGTAAAAGCCTACGTCTAGTTGTGATGGAATTGATGTGGTTTCGATGGCTAGGGAGCAAATAAGCTTCGCCTAGGCTCGAGTTGTGGTTGTCTCCTTTGAACCGCCGCCGGGTCGTCCCCTTATATACACGAGTGACGCCCGCCGGTTTGCAGAGTCCCAACCGGTTCATACTCGTATCCCGGTTGGTATCTCTCTATTCCTAACTTACAATACAAGTTATACATCAGGCCGGTTTACGGCTATAAGTTCTGAACCGACTATAAGCCTTGGGCCCTTCCATGACTACACCACTAGCAGAGCTAACCCGGCCCAAACTCGGCCGGTTTACACCTAGTGGTAATATCCCCAACACCAGGGGAATACTACTTCTCAACGGCGACTATCTCCTCAATCTCGGCCTTGAGCCTCGCATAGGTGGCCATCAGAGTTTCTGGGGTAGGCACGGTGGGGCCCTTGCTGTTCTTCCAACTTTCTTTGAGGAGTTCGTCCGCCAACGTCGTGAACTCTTTGGCGAGTGCTTGTTTCTTGGAGTTCTTCGTCTCCATGGGTTGGCCCGCCAACATGGTCAACTCGTTGGTCGGTGCTCACTTCCTGGAGATCGCTGTCTCCAGTGGGTTGTCCGCCAGCAACTCTTTGCCTAGTGCTCCAGGATCCATCAATGAACTGACAAACAAAAAAGCAATCGAAGGGAAACCACAATCGCAATGAAAACAGGAAAAGAATAGGTTGTGATACTCGGTCGGTGCTTCGCAAAAAGAAGATTCTTGGAATGAAAATATAGCAGCATCACTGATTCGCCCACCTTTCCTTCATCGGTACAGAAGAAAAATGGCAGAAGTGAGTAGCTTGGAGTGAGGTTTTCTTCAAGAAAGGGGAGAAAGGCTTCAATGAGCGTTCCAGTGAAATGATGGTTGCTTCGTCCAGTCCAACTTTGAGGGCACTTTACCACTGCTGGTAAAGGTGTGGGTTTTGTGATATGACAGGTCATGACGGCCACACTGGGGTGACCGGTGAGTCTCGACTGTAGCACCTCACTGTGATTTGGCGGATGGCACGCGGGCCCAGATGCTTTGATGTCCCGCATGTAGATAGAGCGGCTAGTCATATAGGAGTGCACAATATTGTGCACCGCGACCAAGGCGAAGAGGAAAACTATAGAACTACGTAATTAATGCATGAGTTTAATTAGGGTACTTTTATAAAGTACGAGATACATTCCTCCAATCGCAAAATGCCTTGGTTGATGAGATTTGAGACTTGATCCCTATAAACCGGAAGGGAGGGAGTACTGCACGCGGTGTAGTCTAGTCACTTGTTGAAATCTCTAGAAAGGCAAATACTCCTTTCCGGTTTACAGGGCTATGCTAGCAAGTACTACTACTACAATAGTGGGCTCAAATAGCAATTTTGTCTCATGCAAGAGACTGGCTATATGCATGCTCCAAGGCACTTGTTGAAATCTCTAGAAAGGCAAATACTCCTTTCCGGTTTACAGGGCTATACTAGCAAGTACTAGTACTACAATAGTGGGCTCAAATAGCAATTTTGTCTGATGCAAGAGCCAGGCTATATGCGTGCTCCAAGGCACCGTACCACGCCCCACCCCTACACAAAGTCTGCCACACGAGCGTTCGCAACTGCCACGTTCAGGTTGCACTGGGCTCTTCACCTCTTCTAGAAGACGAACAATGATGTTACTACTACTTCTACAGTATCAAATCCACTGCTGCATGTCTGTCCACCTCGTGCGGGAGGGATAGCATGTGGCGAAAGCTTCTACTAGTCATGCCAGCCACCACGCTCATGCGCGAGGGAGGGGCAAATCTTCATTGACTTACTGCTCCTACCTTTGCGTCTATGACAGGTGGGCCCAACAGGTGGGTGGCCCACCTATCATGCAGCCAAAGGCAGGTGCAGTTAAGGCACGGGAGCTCACTCTGCGAGGGAGAGGGCGTTGTAGTAATCAAACTTCTCGGTCTTGTACGAGTTGACGCGACACATCAAAGCACTACACTCGATATGTCCTTTTAGACATTTCAAATGGACTACAACATACAGATGTATGTAAACATATTTTTCTTCGTATGTAGTCACTTGTTGAAATCTCTAAAAAGACTTATATTTGGAAATGGAGGGAGTACAATGCATGCATGCATGCCGTGACTTTCCTTTTGATACTTGCATGTGTTGATTTGATGCACCTTGCCAAATTTTGACTATAAATTTAAATAACCAAATGTTCATCCATGTCACAAAAAATTACGGGGCTGTTTGGATTGTGACTATGTTTGTCTTATGTTGCCACATTGTTTTTCCCACACTTGCCACACTTGCCTAACTTGAGTTGCTCAAATTGTTAGACACACGTTGGCTTGCCTAAGGGAATCTTGCCACACTTTTGTGTCTATGACATGTGGGGTTCACTGCTAATAAAAAATTATTGTCTTAGGTGTGGCTAATAAAAAGACTTATATTTAGGAACAGAGGGAGTAGAAAATATAAATAATAATGCATGTTGGGGCAACCCACGTTTCCGATAATTTTAGCCATGGGCTTGTTCACAATTTTTACGAGGGGGTGGTTCTTCATTTAATGGAGGGACTTGTACCAGACTTGAACGATACAAAGTGCGACCTAGCACACCGTAACACCACTTGGAACAAGCAGGTAGCTATCTCAAAAAACAATCAACAACTAAAAAAATGGCAACCTGGCACGTAGAACACAATTTTAAACGATTGTTTTGATGGAGTGAAAAAGGAAAACTACCCACTACGTATATATAGGCCAGAGCCTCCGCGCTTGCTTTCTAGGGTTGCTCTATTCACACACTCTCATCCTCTCTAGATCTAAACAAGATAGAGGTGGTAACACTGTCTTTCTCCCTTCAAAAAACACTGTCTTTCTATCGTCACCGCTGGTTACAGAACCGGACGTATCCCCCTCCACTGTAGAAGGGGAGGAGGGGCAGTGTTTAGGCCATCGTCGATAGCGAGGGAGGAGACCCACTGCCGGCCGCACCGTTATCTCTGGCCGAGCGCTGGCGCAGGAGGTCCTCCGATCCCTTCATCGTTTCCCTAGTGTGGGCGGATCCGGCCTCCCGCTGCCCACCTATCCACATCCCGACGACCTTCAGGTATATGTTCCTTCGAAACCACCTTAGCTCTACTTCCCCAGCTCGCTATGTCGCTGCATGTGCATCATTTTCTACCTCTCAGCCCCTCTCGATCGGATGGTCCAACATCACCTATTTTTTCTTCTATTCTTAGAGGTAAAGCTACTTCATGGAGTCAAATCTTGTACTTGGTTCAAACGAGAAATAAAGTGGGCTGGGGGAATTTAGTATGTACATCGGACTTGGTACAAACAGGAAGGAAAGGGGGTGAAAGTAGTATAGACTAGTCATCCAACCGGTCTCTGTCGGTGTCCTGGATTCGGGGGTATCCAGCCCTGCCTACCTGCGGCCTACCACGTGGCTCCATCGACGGTCTGGTGCCCAGCTTCAACACCAACACCGCAAGACCCTCGTGAGGGGCTAAGCCTTGCGAGGCGGGCAACGCCAAGACCCCCGAAGGGATCGGCCTCCTCAGGAGGGCTCCTGAGGGGCGGAGAGTTCTATGCAAGCTGCCTCACGAGGCTCAGCTAACGTGAGCCATGACGACCAAGGCCAGGTGGGCGCCAGGCGGATGCAGAGCGCAGGTTTCCTCTACGGTGCAAAGGAGGCAAGCCACAGGCGCGGAGACTCAAGGAATCAGCCAAAGGTTTCCATTCTGGTGCAACAAGACCAAGACCGCCAGGACAGAGGTCATCAACGAGCCCACCGCAGCATCACGACCAGAGGCTTTTCGCAGGCGAAGACTAATTTTGTAAGGATAGACTGTACTACTTGTCCCCTTTCAAATCTCGCCGTTGTGGGATCCCTTCCCGCTCATATTTGGGAAGAGGACCAAGGCCACTATAAATAAGACTAGCCACCACCATAGAAAAAAAGCGAGTTCAGAACGAATAGAGCTAGCATACACCACACCAGCTCAAGAACACCTCACTCCTGAGGCTTGTTCATCCTCTATACTAGTTCATCCTCAGCCCTCTGGGGCAATCCACCACACCACACTGGATTAGGGTATTACACCATAACGGTGCCCCGAACCAGTATAAATCTCTGTGTCTTTGTGTCTCTTTGAGCTCGACACGCTAGGCTTAGGAGGATTGCGAGTAGGCAGGCTAGGCAGGTTGAGATCTCTGCACGCACCCCAGAGTTTGAACCTCTCAAGCATTTGTGGATCCCTAAATCCGACATTTGGCATGCCAGGTAGGAGTGCGTCGGATCTTCTCTTTCGTCGACCAGTCCTCCACCGCTCCGACACCTCCATGGCCGACGCTCGCAGGGCTCGCGCCGAGCGTCAGGCAGCAGTCGCCGCCCGCGTCGCTCAGACACCTCCGGCGGGTGACGGCTGTGCCCACGGCGCTCCTTCTCTGGTGGCCAACGCCACTATGAACCCTGCCGGCCACGAGCAGCAAGCTTCATCGCTGCACCCGTCGTGCGTCGTGACGGTCGGACCGCTACTCCATCACTGATCCCAGCAGGTTCGTCATCCCACGCGCGTTGCGGCCAGGTGGACGTGCAGGCCGCTCTACTCACGGCGTGGGAGCTTCTTCGCTACCGCCCGGTGGGTGATCTCTACGAGGAGTGGCTTGAGCGGATCGCCGAGCTCATCACCGTCGCGCACGGGGGCTTCGACGGGCCAGCTCGCTCGCTGCCTCGGCAACCACCTGCAGCGGGCGACGTGGCACACGGGGCTCCTCCACCACCTTCGGCCCGGGGCACCATCATCGAGCCGAGGCGTATGGCTCCACGGCGCGACCCGCAGCGCCCGACGCCGACTCGGGATGACGTGAGCTGCCAGGTGGTGCAGCGTCCGCAAGGAGAAGCGCGCGTGCTTCCAGCATCCCAGCACTAGGCTCGCATGCCGCCACAGGAGGTGGCGGTGCACGTGCACCAGGATCATGTTCCACCCCCTTGACGACCTCCGGTGGCCACGACAGGATGCCGCGCGTTCACTCCGGAGCTCCGCAACGTCGTCTGGCCAAGAAAGTTCAAGCCCGTCCTGCCTCCATGCTACGATGGCACCGCCGATCCCGCCGAGTTCCTACAGCTCTACGAGCTGAGCATCGAGGTGGCCAGCGGCAACGAGAAGATCATGGCAAACTGGTTCCCGATAACCCTCAAGGATGGCGCGCGTTCTTGTCTCCTGAACCTTACCAAGGGGTCGGTTTCTTCCTGGGAGGAGATGCACAGATGTTTCATCGCCAACTTCCAGGGCACTCGCGACCGTCCGCCGGTCGCGGGTGACCTGCGCCGCATCAAACAACAACCTGGAGAAACCCTGCAGATGTATATCCAGTGCTTCAACAACGTTCGCCTCAAGATTACCAAGGTGTCCGATGAGGCCATCATCTCTGCATTCACCGATGGCGTCGGCGATGTCAAGATGAAGGAGGAGCTCACCATCCATGAGGATCTCTGCACCGTGCTAGAGATGTTCAATATGGCGAACAAGTGTGCAAGGGCTGAGGAAGGACGCCTCTCCCTCCTTGAGCTCCCCAATGCTGATCTAGAAGACAAGAAGACCAAGACCAAGGACGTGAAGCGCAAGGGGCCAGCCGTACTTGCGGCCGAGCCAGAGAAGAAGCGCGTCCGCGACCACCCCGAGTCATCCAAGGGCAAACGGCCATTATGCGCCTTCCACAATGTTTACAGTCACAACACCAGTGACTGCCAGGAGCTCAGGGCTCTCCATGACATGGGCCTCGGTCAACGCCTCGAGCGCAACGATCGAGGCTACGGTGCGGAAGTGTCCGAGGTGGAGGACGCTGGGATGGACGCGACTGTCGTCAGGAGTGGTGCGACCAGCCTCTTGAGGACCGCTGGCAGGGCCAGTCTCGCGAGGACAACTAGAGGGAGCAGCCTCGTGAGGATTGACCTCAGGGCAACGCAGCTTTGCCTCCTCTGCCTCCACTGACGAGGAGGGAAGAAGATCACCACCAGGATGAGGGGTTGGGGGGCTTCCAAGAGCCTCGGGCCATTGCCTGCATCTTGGGCGGCTCAGAGGCCCCGGCTTCCCATCGCGTCTTCAAGCAGTTTGCGCGCGAGGTAAATGCGGCGCTGCCCAAGCCTGAAGCAACTCGCCCTCTCAAGTGGTCCAAGTGCGCCATCACCTTCGACTGACCGACTCAAGTCCGCGGCCACCGCTGGCACACTCCCCATGCTCCGCTCCCCCGTCATCAGCAACGTGGTTGTCACCAATACTCTCATTGATGGCGGAGCAGGACTCAATGTTCTATCTGTTCAGACGTTCGACAGGCTCCAGGTGCCATACTACCAGCTTCACCCCACCAAAGCCATTCTCAGGAGTGACCGACAGATCAACACACCTGAAAGCACAAGTGCTCCCTGGGTGATTTTGGTAATTAATGTCAACATATCTCTTGTTGGACTAATACTTTCATCTAATATACTTCAGATAAGCCCAACAGTGGAGTGGCATGGACAAGAGGATGTGGAACCCCTTCAAGATGATAAGGACACAGGATTGGCTCATGCTCAAAGCTCAGGACTCTACAATTTCTATATTAGTGATCCAAGATCACATTGAGTCAATAGGAAAGCCAATACTATTAAAAGGGGATGAGGTGTTGCTTAATGGCTTGCTTGCTCAAAATGCTTAGTGATATGCTCCAAAGCCCTCAACCACTTTTTCACTCCACATATGTCCCAAACCAAAAGTCAAACTCGGCCCCACTGGTTTGATCCATCCGGCGACACTGAGTTCATTTGACATAGTCACTGCCAGAAACCCTAGTCTTTTCGGTTTCATCGATAAGGATCTCGGTCTCACCGAGATGGGCTTGCAAACTCTCTATTGTCTATTGCAATATTTTCGGTTCCATCGGGAATAGGTAATCGGTCACACCGAGTTTGCCTGACCAACTCTCTGTTTTACTTATTACCAAATCGGTCCCACCGAGTTGTGTAATTGGCCAAACCGAGATGAGGTTTTACCCTAACCCTTGCACATCGGTCCCACCGAGTTGATCATATCGGTCCCACCGAAATTGCCTAATGGTCACATATGCATTGAATCGGTCCGACCGAGTTTTCAGATTCGGTCCCACCGAGTTTGGTATAATGTGTGTAACGGTTAGATTTTGTGTGGAGGCTATATATACCCCTCCACCCTCTCCTCATTCGCGAAGAAAGCCATCAGATCATGCCTACACTTCCACTACTCATTTTCTGAGAGAGAGCCACCTACTCATGTGTTGAGACCAAGATATTCCATTCCAACCATATGAATCTTGATCTCTAGCCTTCCCCAAGTTGCTTTCCACTCAAATCATCTTTCCACCAAATCCATTCCTATGTGAGTGAGTTGAGTGTTGGGGAGACTATCATTTGAAGCACAAGAGCAAGGAGTTCATCATCAACACACCATATATTACCTTTTGGAGAGTGGTATCTCCTAGATTGGTTAGGTGTCACTTGGGAGCCTCCAACAATATTGTGGAGTGAACCAAGGAGTTTGTAAGGGCAAGGAGATCGCCTACTTCATGAAGATCTACCCTAGTGAGGCAAGTCCTTCGTGGGTGATGGCCATGGTGGGATAGACAAGGTTGCTTCTTCATGGACCCTTCATGGGTGGAGCCCTCCATGGACTCATACAGCCGTTACCCTTCATGGGTTGAAGTCTCCATCAACGTGGATGTACGATATAACCACCTATCAGAACCACGACAAAACATTCGTGTCTCCAATTGCGTTTGTACACTTCAATCTCATCCCTTTGCTTTCTTGCAAGTTGCATGCTTTACTTTCCGCTGCTCATATACTCTTTGCATGCTTTCTTGATTTGTATTGTGAATGGTTAGACTTGTACTAAAACTCCACATAAACTTGAAAAACTTAAAAAGTGTAAACTTTGTGTGTTGAGTGTCTAATCACCCCCCCTCTAGACACCTCTTCTCGATCCTTTCAATTGGTATTAGAGCTTTGGTCTCCATTGCTTTGGTTTAAACACCATTGGAGGAAGATGGATGACTCTACTTTGGGGAGTCTTAGACATAGAGTGCCTATACTTGATTGAGAGTGTTTTCATGAGTGGAAAAATGAGATGCTTGTGATTTTCAATGAATATCATTTGAACAAGTACATTACTAGCCCTTGTGCACCTCATGTTGATCCTACGCATCCTACTCTTGATGAGTCAACTGACATGATTCGCAATCTTAAAACTGTTGATCCTATCACTAGAGGCTTGCCTAGAAACTTGATTGGTTGCTTGCCTACTCGTAAGTGTGCCTATACCATATGGAAATTTCTCGAGGAATGATTTCCAAATTATTCCTTGCAAAATCTAGATGAAATTCTCCATAAGTCTATTGCCTTGAGTAAGATGAATTCCAATGATCCTAAGTTTGGTGATTGTCTATTTAAGCTTACAAATCTTATGCATGCCAAAGGAGATGTTGGAATTATTAGCAATATTATTTCCAAAGATATTAGAATTCATAAAAGATCATTGTCAAACTCATTCTAATGAATCACCTCTCTAGGAATTGATCGACCACATGCCGAAGTTGAACATGGATACTATGATGAGGATGATGATAGTTACTTTGATCTTGATGATGCAATGAGACACTTTGGTCTTATGGCAAATCTTCGGGGATACATGGCAGGAGGAAAAGAATGGGTTTTTGATAGTGGATGTACCGATCACATGACCGGAGATAAAGATATGTTTCATGAGCTTGCTGAAAACGACGGCCCTCGAAAGTATGTTACTTTTGGTGATAACTCAAAGGTAAGGTGGTTGGCCTCGGTAAGGTGGCCATCTCACATGATAGCCCCATACAAAATGTCATGCTTATTTAATCCCTTGGCTATAATCTGCTTTCTGTTTCTAGACTTGCTGACTTTGGCTTCAGTGTTCTATTTACCGAAGTAGATTGCCAAGTGTTCCATAGAGATAATCATAAAATGGTCTTTACTAGCATATGCAAAGGTGATCTATACATTGTTGATTTCACTAAAAAGGCTCAACCTAGAACTTGCTTAATTGCTAAATCCTCTAAAGGTTGGTTGTGGCATAGATGGTTAGGTCATGTGGGCATGCGAAACCCTGACAACCTTATTAAAGGAGATCATATCCTTGGTATTAAAGATGTCATATTTGATAAGGATAGACTTTGCAACGCTTGTCAAGCAGGTAAACAAGTAGGAGGAAGGCATCCCGTGAAGAACATCATGACCACAAGGAGGCCGCTCGAGCTACTTCACATGGATCTTTTCGGTCCCAACGCTTACAAAAGTCTCGGCGGAAATTCTTTTGGTCTAGTTATAGTTGACGATTTTTCAAGATTTCCATGGGTGTTCTTTCTCAATGATAAATCGCAGGTCCAAAAGATCTTCAAAAACTTCGCTAGGAAGGCCCAAAATCAATTTGAAGTGAAGATCAAGAAGGTTCGCAGCGACAATGGAACGGAGTTCAAGAATGCTAATGTGGACACCTTTCTTGACGAAGAAGGGATTTCACATGAGTTCTCAGCTACGTACACACCTCAACAAAATGGAGTTGTTGAGAGGAAGAATCGGACACTCATCGAAATGGCGAGAACGATGCTTGATGATTACAAGACGCCAAAGAACTTTTGGGCGGAAGCGGTTGAGACAGCTTGTCATGTGACAAATCACTTATATCTTCACAAGCTACTCGGCAAGATGGCATACGAGCTCCTCACCGGTAACAAACCCCAAGTTGGATACTTTCGAGTATTCAGCTCAAAGTGCTACATTCTTTATTAAGCATCATTGTTCTAAATTTGCTCCTAAATCTTATGAGAGATTCCTACTTGGTTATGGCTCAAACTCTCACACTTACCGTGTCTACAACAATTTCACCCGAAAGGTTGAAGAAACGGTAGATGTGAAGTTTGATGAATCTAACGGCTCGCAAGTAGAGCAATTGCCAATTGATGTAGGAGATAAAGATCCCCCAGAAGCAATCCAAGACTTGTTTGTTGTCAAGGTTCATCCAACGGAGGTGAAGGAGGGTACCTCGTCAGTCCAAGTGAAAGCTTCTACCTCACGACAAGGTGAACCAAGAGTTGATATGGAGGCATCCACAAGTGGGACATACCAAGAAGAAGAAAACGAGGGAGTACACCAAGATGAACCTCATCAACCTCCTTCTCCACCATGATGAGAGAACGACAATGTCAACAATGATGAAGGCCAAGAAGAAGAACGAGATGATGAAGAAGATGTTCCACCCCAACCAAAACAAAAGCTCTCACAAGTTCGAGCAAGAGTTGCTAGAGATCATCCCGTCGAGCAAATCTACAATGATATCAAAACTGGGAGAATCACTCGCTCAAAATCTCGTTTGGCTAACTTTTGTGAACATTATTCATTCATCTCTAGCATTGAACCTATGAAGGTTGAAGAAGCATTGGAAGATCCGGATTGGATCAACGCCATGCATGAAGAACTACACAACTTTGTGAGAAATCAAGTGTGGACACTGGTCGAGAAGCCCGACAACAACCACAACATCATCGGTACCAAATGGGTGTTTCGCAACAAGCAACATGATGGACAAGTGGTCCACAACAAATCATGTCTCGTCGCCCAAGGCTACACTCAAGTCAAAGGTATGGATTATGGTGAGACATATGCCCCCGTTGCTAGACTTGAGTCCATTCGCATCTTACTTGCCTATGCTAATCACCATGATATCACTTTATACCAAATGGACATTAAAAGTGCTTTTCTAAATGGTGAAATTGAGGAGGAAGTTTATGTTAAACAACCTCCTGGCTTTGTTAATCCTAAGAAACCCAATCATGTTTACAAGCTTCACAAAGCTCTTTATGGTCTTAAGCAAGCTCCTAGAGCATGGTATAAATGCTTGACCAAGTTCCTTATAGAAAAAGGCTTTGAGATTGGAAAATTTGATTCTACTCTTTTCACTAAAAGGGTTAAGGGAGAGTTATTTGTGTGCCAAATTTATGTTGATGATATTATATTTGGATCAACTAACCCTCATTTTAGTGAGAAGTTTGGGAAGCTTATGTCGGAGAAGTTTGAGATGTCTATGATGAGTGAACTCAAGTTCTTTCTTGGTTTGCAAATCAAGCAAACTAAGGAAGGTACCTTTGTCTCTCAAACGAAGTATACCAAGGACTTGTTCAAGAAGTTCAATAAGCAAGAATGCAAAGGTATGAGTACACCCATGCTTACTAGTGGACATCTTGACTTGACCAAAGATGGTGAACCCGTTGATCAGAAGGTTTATAGCTCTATGATTGGTTCATTGTTATATCTATGTGCCTCTCGTCCCGATATCATGATAACTGTGTGCATGTGTGCACGATATCAAGCGGCCCCTAAAGAATGTCATCTAAGGTTGTGAAAAGGATAGTGAGATACTTAATACATACACCAAACTTTGGCATTTGGTATCCAAAGAGGGCCTCCTTCAATCTTGTTGGCTACTCCATCTCGGACTATGCCGGTGACAAGATTGATAGAAAGTCCACTTCGGGTACTTGTCAATTTCTTGGTAGATCTCTTGTGTCTTGGTCCTCCAAGAAACAAAACTAGGTATCCTTATCCACCGCCGAAGCGGAATACATTACCGCTGGTTCATGTTGTGCTCAATTACTTTGGATGACCCAAACTCTTAAAAGATTATGGGATATATGTGAAACATGTCCCTTTTCTTTGTGACAATGAAAGTGCTATTAAGATTGCTCACAATCCCGTACAACACTCTTGAACTAAGCACATTGAAGTTCGTCATCACTTCATTCGAGATCATGTTGCTAAGGGTGATATTAACCTTAAGCATGTTCGCACCGACAAGCAATTGGCGGATATATTCACTAAACCACTTGATGAGAAAGTGTTTTGCAGGTTGAGAGGTGAATTGAACATCATTGATGCCTCAAACTTGGAGTAGGAACTCCATTGGGATACATGCAAGACATGAGCCTATGACTAATCCTTGATATTTCTCTCATGACGATGATCACATATCTTGGATACATTTGCACCCTTGCATGTTATCTAACCCATGTAGGTACTTGGATGGATCTAAATCTATGAGATTGCAACTCATTCATATCTTGAGCAATCTCTACATCACCAAGTCTCTACTTCTTGGTGGTTGAAGACAAGGAAGGATGAAATTCTTCAAATACATCCTTTGACAAATTCGCAAGTCAAATTTCATGATCGTCATTTTGGAAACACAAGTGCTCTTCCTTGCAAATCTAATCCATGTAGGTAGATGAAATCCAATTCCAAGTGATGCTCCAAATGAACTACATCAACATTGAGCATCCCACACAAGTTCAACTACATGATCAAGTTCAACACCACCACTCAAGGTATGTTATTCCATCTTAGAGAAGCTTTACCCCAAGACATGGGTCAAAGCAACTCAACAAGATGAGAATGCATCAAGATGCTTAAATGAAAAATGGCAACCCCATTTTGAGCTTAAACGATGAGTATGACCTATGATCAAGTGTCCTCACTTGACTCCTAAGTCAATATACTCTAACATAGGTGACTTTGTCGCCGACCAATTCTAGATAAAGTTCTCTAGTGTTTCTTCTTATTCTTGCATTTTGTCTCATGCATATTTGATCCCCTTTCAAAAAACCTCATCTAGACTAATTTTCTTCTATTTCTGTTCTGCATTTCTCTGCACCCAATCCGTTGCAAATCCTTGAGTTAATAACTTGCAAATCCTTGTGAGATCTTATTTGCTTAGTGAGCTGAGGTGACTAGTGCTTTCTCTATCATGAACTCGGACAAACCGATTTGCCTCTTTCGGTGAAACCGAAACTTTTCGGTTCCACCAAAGGAATTAACTCGGTGCAGCCGATTTCAATGCTAAGAAATCACTCTGTCACTTACATTCTGCGCATTTTGTTCCAACTCCACTCGATGACTCTTATCCTCTATCAGCATCATATTCCATGTGCTGCTTTGCTCTGTGACTCAAGGACCAAACCTATTATGACTCACACTCCAGAAGACCCTTCTTGGAAATTGATGTCAAAGGGGGAGAGAGAGTTCACATCAAAGCTTAATTACTCCATCAGAGGGAGAGAGCAACAGGGGGAGAGAAACATTCTTATCTAAAGAGAGACCCCAGTTGTTTGTTGTTTCGCATTCAAAGAGGAGAGAAGTTACATGTCTTTAGAGGGGAAAGACATGTTTATGCTGTGTTGTGTTTGCTTTGCTCTGATTTTCTATTCCCTATCCTCTCCCAGTATCCATTATAAGATTTAGGGGGAGCAATACATCTAAGGGAAGAAAATCCTAAAATTCATTGCATATCTTTACCCTTGGGGACATGTCTACACTCAAATAGAGTACCTAGTACTCACTCTACACATGTCATCCCAAATCTTGGTACTCTTGTGGTTTACTGCTCTTACTCTGCTTAGTAGATGTTTCTGTGTTGTCTAACCTTGTTTACTCAGGTTCATCTCTTCCAAAGCTAGTTCAAGACCACAAGGTAAGTATATGCATCACATTCATGTGCATGAGGATCTCTTGCTGATGTACATATTGTTTGCAAGAAGGACTCATAAGCATGAAGGTACATTTCCCATGTTCACACCATTTGCTTTGATGCATATAGCCAAGATACATGTAACTCATTGCTTGCTCTGTCATGATTATACACTCACATGATCTTATGTTCCATATTTATATGATTGCATACATGTAGGGGGAGCCTATGTATGTTACATGTCTTTCCAAAGCTTTACCTACCTTTCATTATATCTTTATCTAAAGTTTTGATGTATGTTGTCATCAATTACCAAAAGGGGGGAGATTGAAAGCACAAGTGCTCCCTGGGTGATTTTGGTAATTAATGTCAACATATCTCTTGTTGGGCTAATACTTTCATCTAATATATTTCAGATAAGCCCAACAGTGGAGTGGCATGGACAAGAGGATGTGGAACCCCTTCAAGATGCTAAGGACAAAGGATTGGCTCAAGATCAAAGCTCAGGACTCTAAAATTTCTATTTTAGTGATCCAAGAACACATTGAGTCAATAGGAAAGCCAATACTATTAAAAGGGGATGAGGTGTTGCTTAATGGCTTGCTTGCTCAAAATGCTTAGTGATATGCTCCAAAGCCCTCAACCACTTTTTCACATCCACATATGTCCCAAACCAAAAGTCAAACTTGGTCCCACCGATTTGATCCATCCAGCGCAACCGAGTTCATTTGACATAGTCACTGCCAGAAACCCTAGTCTTTTTGGTTTCACCGATAGGGATCTCGGTCTCACCGAGATGGGCTTGCAAACTCTCTGTTGTCTATTGCAATATTTTCAGTCCCACGAAGAATACGTAATCGGTCACACCGAGTTTGCTTGACCAACTCTCTGTTTTACTTATTACCAAATCGGTCCCACCGAGTTGTGTAATTGGCCAAACCGAGATGAGGTTTTACCCTAACCCTTGCACATCGGTCCCACCGAAATTGCCTAATGGTCACATATGCATTGAACCGAGATGAGTGTGAGTTGAGTGATGGGGAGACTACCATTTGAAGCACAAGAGCAAGGAGTTCATCATCAACACACCATCTATTACCTTTTGGAGAGTGGTGTCTCCTAGATTGGTTAGGTGTCACTTGGGAGCCTCCAACAATATTGTGGAGTGAACCAAGGAGTTTGTCAGGACAAGGAGATCGCCTACTTCGTGAAGATCTACCCTAGTGAGGCAAGTCCTTCATGGGCGATGGCCATGGTGGGATAGACAAGGTTGCTTTTCCGTGGACCCTTCATGGGTGGAGCCCTCCGTGGACTCGCGCAACCGTTACCCTTCGTGGGTTGAAGTCTCCATCAACGTGGATGTACGATAGCACCACCTATCGAAACCACGACAAAAACATTTGTGTCTCCAATTGCGTTTGCACACTCCAATCCCATCCCTTTGCTTTCTTGCAAGTTGCATGCTTTACTTTCTACTGCTCATATACTGTTTGCATGCTTGCTTAATTTGTATTGTGAATGGTTAGACTTGTACTAAAACTCCACCTAAACTTGAAAAACTTAAAAACTGTCAACTTTGTGTGTTGAGTGTCTAATCCCCCCTCTAGACACCTCTTCTCGATCCTTTCAACACTCGATTGGGCAAGTTCGCCTCCCTGTCACCTTTGGCGAGCGCAACAACTACCACACCGAGCTCATTGACTTCGACGTCGCCGACATCTGCCTGCCCTACAACGCCATCCTAGGGTACCCAGTGATAACCCACAAGTATAGGGGATCAACTGTAGCCTCTTTCGATGAGTAAGAGTGTTGAACCCAACGAGGAGCTAAAGGTAGAACAAATATTCCCTCAAGTTCTATCGACCACCGATACAACTCTACGCACGCTTAACGTTCGCTTTACCTAGAACAAGTATGAAACTAGAAGTACTTTGTAGGTGTTGTAGGCTAGGTTTGCAAGAATATAAAGAGCACGTAAATATAAACTAGGGGCTGTTTAGATAAAGAAGCAATAAAGTAAGTTTTAGTAGAAAGCTTTATGTCACGAGAAAGTTATTTGTCCCTAGGCAATCGATAACTAGACCGGTAATCACTATTGGAATTTTATTTGATGTAGAGGCATAAGCTAACATACTTTCTCTTCTTGGATCATATGCACTTATGATTGGAACTCTAGCAAGCATCCGCAACTACTAAAGGTCATTAAGGTAAAACCCAACCGTAGCATTAAAGCATCAAGTCCTCCTTATCCCATACGCAACAACCCCCTTACTCGGGTTTATGCTTTTGTCACTCAAGCAACCCACTATAAGAAAATCATGAACGTATTGCAACACCCTACAGCAGGAATCCCTCACGCTTTCGTGACACAGAGAGCACCATAGGGCAGCACCAATAATAAAACATGCAACTCAAACCAATCACGATCATGAATTAACCCATAGGACAAAATGGATCTACTAGCCATACATCATTGGGAAATAATATATAGCATTGAGCACCATGTTTAAGTAGAGATTACAACGGGTAAAAGAGAGGTTACACTACTACATAGAGGGGGAAGAGTTGGTGATGAGGGCGGTGAAGTTGTTGGTGTAGATCGCGGTGATGATGATGGCCCCCGGCGGCGTTCCGGCGCCACTGGAAGCGAGGGGGAGAGAGCCCCCTTCTTGTTATTCTTCCTTGACCTTCTCCCTAGATGGGAGAAGGGTTTCCCCTCTGGTCCTTGACTCCCATGGTGTGGGAGGGGCGAGAGCCCCTCCAGATTGGATCTATCACTCTGTCTCTCTGTTTCTGCATTCTGAGATTCTGCCCTTTCACCGTTTCTGATCCATAACTCCGATTGGATTGAAACCTTCGCCAAGATATTTTTTCCGAAAATTAGCTTTATTGTGGCAAAAGAAGAGAAGCAACCGCCTTACGGGGGGCCCACAAGGGTCAGGGGCGCGCCTGCCCCCATGGGGCGCGCCCCGTGCCTCGTGGCCCCCTCAGGCACCGTCTCGCATTGATTCTTCCTCCCAAATCTCACAAATATTCCAAAAATATTCTTCGTCCATTTTTATCCCGTTTGGACTCCGTTTGATATGGTTTTTCTGCGAAACATACAACATGCAACAAATAGGAACTGGCACTGGGCACTGGATCAATATGTTAGTCCCAAAAATAATATGAAAAGTTGCCAAAAATATATGAAAGTTGTAGAATATTCGCATGGAACAATAAAAAATTATAGATACGACGGAGACGTATCAGCATCCCCAAGCTTAATTCCTGCTCGTCCTTGAGTAGGTAAATGATAAAAGATAATTTTTGATGTGTAATTCTACCTAGCATAATCTTGATCATGTAATCTAATCATGGCATGAATATTAAGACACGAGTGATTCAAAGCAATAGTCTATCATTTGACATTAAGACGATAATCCCTCAAGCGTACTAATAAAGCAATCATGTCTTTTCAAAACAACATGGCAAAAGAAAGTTATCCCTACAAAATCATATAGTCTGGCTATGCTCCATCTTCATCACACAAAATATTCAAATCATGCACAACCCCGGTTTTAGCCAAGAAATTGTTTCCTACTTTAGTATTCTCAAACCTTTTCAACTTTCACACAATACATGAGCGTGAGCGATGGATATAGCACTATGGGTGGAATAGAATATGATGGTGGAGGTTGTGTGGAGAAGACAAAAAGGAGAAAGTCTCACATCGACGCGGCTAATCAATGGGCTATGGAGATGCCCATCAATTGATGTCAATGTGAGGAGTAGGGATTGACATGCAATGGATGCACTAGAGCTATAAGTGTATGAAAGCCCAAACTGAAACTAAGTGGGTGTGCATCCAACTTGCTTGCTCATGAAGACCTAGGGCATTTGAGGAAGCCCATCATTGGAATATACAAGCCAAGTTCTATAATGAAAATTCCCACTAGTATATGAAAGTGACAATATAGGGGACTTTCCATATGAAGAACATGGTGCTACTCTGAAGAACAAGTGTGGTAAAAGGATAGTAACATTGCCCCTTTTTTTTGAATGGGCTTCTTTGGCCCCCTTTTTTATTTAGGATTCTTTGGCCTCTCCCTTCTTTTCATGGGGCAATGCTCTATAATGATGATCATCACACTTTTATTTACTTACAACTCAATATTACAACTCGATACTAGAACAAAGATATGAATCTATATGAATGCCTCTGGCGGTGTACCGGGATGTGCAATGATCTAGCATAGCAAAGATATCGAAAAACAGACAAGCCATGAAAACATCATGCTAGCTATCTTACGATCATGCAAGGCAATATGACAATGAATGCTCAAGTCATGTATATGATGATGATGGAAGTTGCTTGGCAATATATCTCGGAATGGATATGGAAATGCCATGATAGGTAGGTATGGTGGCTGTTTTGAGGAAGATATAAGGAGGCTTATGTGTGATAGAGCGTATCGTATCACGGGGTTTGGATGCACCAGCGAAATTTGCACCAACTCTCGAGGTGAGAAAAGGCAATGCACGGTACCGAAGAGGCTAGCGATGATGGAAGGGTGAGCGTATAATCCATGGACTCAACATTAGTCATAAAGA
This sequence comes from Aegilops speltoides, assembly GCA_021437245.1. Lineage (NCBI taxonomy): Eukaryota > Viridiplantae > Streptophyta > Magnoliopsida > Poales > Poaceae > Aegilops > Aegilops speltoides. The sequence continues at coordinate 241,562,831 of CM038144.1, forward strand.
ACTCACATATTTACTGCAAAAATCTATTAGTCATCGAAACAAAGTACTACGTGCATGCTCCTGGGGGGAGGTTGGTAGGAGTTAACCATCGCGCGCCCCCGACCTCCACACAAAGGATGACAATCAAAAAATATCTCATGCTCCAACTTCGTTACATAATGGTTCACGATACGTGCATGCTACGGGAATCACAAACCTCAACACAAGTATTTCTACTAATCCACAGTCACCCACTAGAATGACTCTAATATCACCACCTTTATATCGCAAATATTCAGCGATCTACAAGTTTATGTAGGATTTTATGACTAACCATGTGAATGAAAAATTCCTATCATCTCTCTAAATAGATATAAGTGAAGCAAGAGAGTTTAATTTCTACAAAAGATATGCTGACGCTTTAACAAATTTAAGTGAAGCAAAAGAGCATTCTACAAATGGCGGTTTTCTGTGTGAAGAGAAACAGGCAATCCAAACTTCAAATGATATAAGTGAAGCACATGAAGCATTATATAAAGCCATACTCAAAATATATAAGTGAAGTGCAATGAGCATTCTATAAATCAACCAAGGACTATCTCATACCAGCATGGTGCATAAAAGAAAAGTGAAAACTAAATGCAAAAGACGCTCCAAGACTTGCACATATCGCATGAACGAAACGAATCCGAAAACATACCGATACTTGTTGAAGAAAGAGGGGATTCCTTCTGGGGAATCCCCAAGCTTAGACGCTTGAGTCTCCTTGAATATTTACTTGGGGTGCCTTGGGAATCCCCAAGCTTGAGCTCTTGCCTCTCTTCCTTTTCCTCATATCGAGACCTTCTCGATCAAACACTTCATCCACACAAAACTTCAACAGAAAACTCGGTAAGATCCGTTAGTATAATAAAGCAAATCACTACTCTAGGTACTGTTGCAAACCAATTCATATTTTTTTGCATTGTTTCTACTGTAATATAACTTTTCCATGGCTTAATCCACTGATAGAAATTGATAGTTTCATCAAAACAAGTAAACTATGCATCAAAAACAGAATATGTCAAAAACAGAACAGTCTGTAGCAATCTGAACATTCACCATACTTATAATACTCGAAATATTCTACCAAAATTATGAAAAATAAAACATTTGTACAGAAAGACATTGCAAAAAGTTTTAGAACCGTTTGTTGTTCCAGTAAAAAATGTAAAATCGCGCACTACAGCCAAAGTTTATGTCCTGCACCGTACAAACCAATAAGCATTGTAAACATCCTAAAGGCAAACCTTGGCACATTGTTTTTATAATACAATGGAACTGTACAAGGGGATAATTATTTTTGTTGAAAAGATTCTGTAATCAAGATTCACAAAGTTTCTGTGAGCATGAACAAAGTTCAAGGAGCTCTCCCACTTCAACAATGCTTGTCTTTCTCACTTTCACTTTCCTTTTTGAAAAGTTTTGGGTTCCCCTCTTTATTTTTTTTGTTTTTAGACTATATGTAAGAGCCTGGATTTTGGCCCTTTTCTTTTTCTTTGGATTTAATTGGTTTTTGCTCTGTTTTTCTTTTTGGAGTGGTTCTGTGGCCTTGCCACCTGGGAAATCATCCTCATTTCCTCCTTCCAAGTGTCTCATCATTCTCAAAATCTTGCCAAGATCATGTCTCTTCACTCCTTGACCAAACCCTAAAACCTTTTTCTAGGGAAAGTTCCTTTTTCATTAAAGGAGTAACCCTATCTTCCCTAGGTTGTGAAGCAACCTATATTTCTGTCCATCCAAAAATTTCCAAATAATTCTCATAATTCCTTTGGTCATATATAGCTCAAATATGCCCAAACATTTCCTTGGCTAGTTCGAAAATAATTCCCCAATATTCCTTTTTCCATTCTGCCCTGAATGGCACCTTGTGAAGGAAGTATCATTTATATTTCTCCTAGTGGCTCCCAACCTTTTTGGGCATGTTTATATGTCCAAATAATTGCCTCATGCACAAGTTCAAATTTATTTGCCTAGCCAATCTTCCTCACTGAATTTTCAAAGTTTCTGTCAGACAGAAGGCTTTGTGATGGAAGTACTAGCTAGGAGTATCCAAATGAGTTGAAATTTTGCACACTCCTTAATGTGCTCATATTAACCCCCTCCACCCATTTGCAGCCCCATCCAATTATCTATGTGAGCACAGGAGCAAATCTTTGATTCTGGCAATATTTCCAGGTTGTGAAGCAAGTGCATTTTATATTGCTTCAAAAATCCTGATAAATTAGCAGATCATTCTTATACCTATAAAACATCTCTCCACCCCATTTGGAATCATTTCATTGATCCATTTGATCATCAAAATTATTCCAAGTTTCTGGACAGAAATGATGTTTGTGAAGCAAGTGCCATTTTGGCTTGTCCATTTGGCATGAGCTTTTTACATCATCTTCATATGTCCAAATGATCAAGCTTTGCCCAATATTAGCCCAAGTTTACACTCCATGTGAGTGCACCATCATGATCTAGTTTCTGGACCATTTTGGTCAGTTGTGAAGCAACTGTAGTAAATCTTGATCCATTTCTCCTCAGACTTACCAGGATGAAAGTCCTTCTTTACCTCAACCTCGCAGACAACTCCATTGCTCCCAAAACCCTTCCTGTTGATCACCAGTGCTCACCCAAGTTTAATGCAGTAAACTTCAGAGGGTGATTTCTATTTGACCAGAGCCTTTTTCACCAAGCTACCACCACAGTTGAAACCACCCTTCGAAGGACTTACCACTAGACAACATTGGCCAGCCATTTGGCTCTTCTTGATGCCAGTCTGCGCGGTGACCACCGCTTTGGCATGCAATGGCCGCTCTAGAATGGTTTCTTGCTCTGGCTCCTCCCCCTCTCATCAGATTTGTGCTCATGAGTATGTCTAGCAGATAGCCCGCATCGTCGCCATCCTCCTGGAGCCCTCTCCCCCTCCGTTTGCTTCCTCGTCGGCGCTCGTCGCCGTGCGCCCACGGGTGTCGTGAGCTCTGCGGCTCATCCGCATCTCCTTTGTCGCCTTCCCCGTGCCCCCCATGCTCGCTGGCCGTTGCTAGAGCCTCGGCTGGACGTGCTCGACGGCACCCGAGCCCATCCCTCTTGCCCCGGCTATAAATAGCCATCCCCAGCCTCGCTCGAGCTCACCACCAGCCTCGCCACCCTCCTCTTCCCCTGCCCAGTCTCCAGCCCGAGCTCGGGGAGCTCTCTATGCTCGGCATCACCGTCATGGCCACCACGGCCTCCCTCCTAAATTAGCTCGAGTCCGAGCTCGTTCCTCTCCCCCTCCTCCACCAGTAGATCCCCACCACTCCGGCGACCATCTCCAGGCCCTCTCCCCCTCGCCGGAGCTCCATTTGCCATGAGCCCCATCGGTGTCCGAAGCCCTCCTCCGCCGTGGCCGTTGCTCCGCCTGCTCCGCCGCTCTCCGCCGTGGGCAGACCCAACAGGCGGGTGCGGTACTTCTTCCTGGTCATTCTGGTGGTCGGAGTGTCGCCGGAGGTGGCCAGTGGCGCCGGGACGGCTGCCGGCACCGCTCCCCTCCCTCTGCTCCGTCGGGCGTCGATGGAGAAGAAGAAGGAGGCGGGAGGAGAGAGAGAAGTAGCACGGGCCCCGCCTGTCAGCATCCCAGGAGCCGGCCCCGCGTTGACCTGTCCACGCTGACATGGATAAGTGGAAGCGTAATCCCCAGAATACGCTTTCTGTTTTTCTGTTTTGGCCCAGTCTGTAAAATAAATTTTTACAGATAGGTCATTGGCAGTCAATCCCTTATATCTTTTTATCCGTAACTCCAAATGAGGTGATTCCAAAGCCTACTTTTTCGTATCGTCGATCCCTTTCTGTTGGTGTCCCTTTCACTATGGTTTGACACTATGAAAATGACCATTATGCCCTTGCCCTTATTCAGCCCCCTCCGAGAGAGAACGTTTTCCTGCGATTCGTTCCGCGAGTTTCTCGCACTTTCTCCCGGTGATTTCTTCCACCCCAAGCAAGCCACGATACCCACTTGCATGATAGTCATGTAGTAGCCATGGTTTTCAACTTGAATCTTTATTAAATGTTTGCTTGTTGAAAAGATGATTATCGTTGTTCTGGTGATGTTTAGATTTGCATGTTCACTTTTGTGCGATATTGTTTTGTATTCTGTTATCATGTTCTACCTGCTAGTATCTCCTTTCATATGTTTATGCTTGCTAGTAGTACATGTTGATGATTGGTGATGGTCTTCGGTGCATGACTGTCATCTGTCCCGAGTACCATTGTTATGCATGTTCCCTTGCATCCAGTTGGTTAAATGCTTGCATGATGGCATTGTTGATATGTTCTTGCATGATATTTATTGTTGATGCTAGTGGTCATGTTATGTTTCGTAGAAGTATGTACTGGTGATGTCCATGCTAGTCAGTATGCCATGCTCAATGGATATGATTCATTGTTGGTATGGTGGATAGTTATGTGATACCGTCATGATTATGTTGATACCATGTTCATGCATTGTAATTGGCATCATGTTATTTTATCATGGCTCAGCATATTTGCGTTCAAGTTTAACCGGATTAAATTGAACTTGAACAACTATTGGCTGAGTCATGGTGTCGCTGAATCGAGCTGACCAGTGCAACCACGCTTGCCGGTATGGGATGGCCCTAACTGGGTCTATTGTTGTGCCTCTCACCGGTGCCTCCAACGAGGGAAGGTTATGGGCGCGTGCTACCCTAATCAGGTAGGCGGACATAAGCCTTGTGTGCCCGTTGTTGTTATATGGATCCAGGTCCCCGAGTGGGATCATGGCCACGACGGTTGTCGTTGTGTCTTTGGTAGACACGGGGCCACCCATGACTTAGCCCAAAGGGGAGTTGGTCGGAGTGGCCGGGAGAGTGTCATGGCAGTAGGACGGTTTTATCGGAACGCCGTTGGTCTACCCGAATGGGAGTGCGAGGCCATGGGTTCCGTAGTGTGGGTACAGTGTACTAACCTCTGCAGAGTGTATATTAAATCTATCGATAGCCGCGCCCGCGGATAAGGGCCCAGTTCGTGTCGGTCACACTGTGAGTCAACAGTAATAAGAATAACTTGATTATTGACAACCAGTGGTTGTGATCGCCGTAAGGATCACGGGCCAAGTATTGGTCGTGGTTGTGATCGCCGTAAGGATCACGGGCCAAGTATTGGTCGTGGTTGTGATTGCCGTAAGGATCACGGGCCAAGTATTGGTCGTGGTTGTGATCGCCATAAGGATCACCAGCCAAGTGTTGGTCGTGGTTGTGATCGTCGTAAGGATCACGGTTTGAGACCAAGTGTTGGTCGTGGTTGTGATCGCCGTAAGGATCACCGTGTATCGAGGATACCGAGTTGTGTATATTCGTGATGTTGTGCGAGAGTCATGGGTAAAGATCAAGCTCCTTGTGGTCATTTAATGATCGCTACAGTATTGTTTATACCAAGCTTGATTTGATCCTGAGATGATCGTGTGATGTCCGAGGTTGGTAAGTGATGCATGTGTTGGTTACGAGGTAACCCGAGCGGAATAAGTGGTGCATGTGGTGTCCTCATGTTGCATGCTAGTATCGTCATGCTCATATTGTTCTAGCTGTATCATGTTTATGTTGGTCATGCCATGTTATTCTGATAATCACATGATAATTCCTATTTAACCTGTAATTGCCATGCTGTTGTCTGACTTGAATGCTTCTGGTTATTGTGAGCTTGCAAGTACATTCAATCTACTGACATGGCGTGTCATGCCAGTTTGCAGGTCATACCGGATTTGATTGCTTGCTTGTCGTGGTTTCCGTTCATGCAAGCTGGGATAAGCATTCCAGCCAGAGTCCCTGCGGAGTGGAGTTCACCACCTTCGTCGTTGTTCCGCTGCCAGAAGTTTTTCCGCTGCTTCAAGTTGTTTTGCTGCTTGCATAGAGCAACTGAGGATGGCGTAGTATCGCCGTACCGATGTTATTCATTGTAATATCGGAGACCTTGTATTCATATTTGTGTAATAATAGAGAGCTGATTTGTTCTATGCTAAGCAGTTTCGTATTCCACAAGAGTTCTCCACGATCTCTGGGCTGGAATACGGGGCGTTCCAGTTTCTCTGAGCCGGGGTGCCACACTATATAAAAGCACTCAACAGAAATAAATGACTCTCTAAAACTTCCAGGTTGTCTCCCTGGCAACGCTTTCTTTAAAGCCATTAAGCTAGGCATATAGTGCTCAAGTAATGGATCCACCCGGATCCCAAGGTATATCAAAGCCAATTTTAATTAACAATGATTTGTAATTTAGTAGTGAGCACAAAGTAACATATATCATGTAATAACGAACTCTAACTATCTTCCTATGCATCGGCATGTCATAAAAGAATAATTCATCACACCAAGTAAAGGCCAATGCATAGTATAAGCAGTTTCTTGCAATTTTATCATATTGGAAACATAGAGAGGTGGAGATATAGTTCCTCTCTCATAATAATTGCAAGCAAGAGCAGCAAGCACATGCATATTATATCTATCAAAATCATCATGTGTAGTAGTAAAATGCAACCCATCAATAAAATCCTTAATAAGAGCAAACTTCTTCGATATAGTGTAGTCGGGAGAATTTAAAAAGATAATAGGACTATCATGGGTGGGTGCAATAGCAACAATTTCATGTTTAACATAAGGAACTATAGTAAGTTCATCTCCATAAGCATAACTCATATTGGCATCTTGTTCACAAGCATATCAAGCATCATCAAAAAGGGATATTTCAAAAGTATCAACGGGATCATAACAATCATCATAGCAATCATCCTTCGGTAAGCACAAAGGGGAATTAAACAATGTATGAGTTGAAGAGTTACTCTCATTAGAAGGTGGGCACGGGTAGCTAATCCGCTCTTCCTCCTTTTGTTCTTCACTCTCCTCGTCATCTTTTTCATCCAGTGAGCTCACAGTTTCATCAATTTCTTCTTCCATAGACTCCTGCAAAATATTATTCTCTTCTTGGACAGCGGAGACTTCCTCAATAAATGCATCAATATCGGAATTGAATTCATATTTTTCATAGCAATATTTAAGTATAGCAAAATTTTCAGGTCTGTAAACAACATCATCAAGATTTTCACACTCTTTAAACAAAGATTCAATTTCATAAACACCCATAAAAGCAACGAATTCTTCTATTTGTTCCACATCACAGTAGTCATAGATACCATTAGCATAAGAAGCCAAGGTTTTATTATCATTAAATTTGCATGAAAAGGGAAGGTGCGGAGCCTTCATCCTAGAGCAACAAGTATAATCATATCTCAAGCATAGTTCCCGAGCATACCAATGCAACATATGAATTTGATCCCATAATAATTTCCCTTTTTGAGTCAAGCGATAATCCCTAAAGTATTCACGTTGATCCAACGTGTCTCCCATTACATAATTCAATGGGGTTTTCTCAGGATTATTAAAGTAGTACATAATATTTTTCACATAACCAACATCGAGGGTTTTAGGAGGTTCCCCATCTCCATGAGTAGCAAGTACACCTAATTTTTTTGGCATTTCGTGTTCCATATCCGTAATTAAAGATAGAGAACAACTTAGAACAGAAAATAAAAATTACTTAGTGATAAAGCAAACAAGCACACACGAGAATATTCACCCCACGCTATGACTCCTCGGCAACGGCGCCAGAAAAAGGTCTTGATAACCCACAAGTATAGGGGATCAATTGTAGCCTCTTTCAATAAGTAAGAGTGTCAAACCCAACGAGGATCTAAAGGTAGAACAAATATTCCCTCATGTTCTATCGACCACCGATACAACTCTACGCACGCTTAACATTCGCCTTACCTAGAACAAGTATGAAACTAGAAGTACTTTGTAGGTGTTGTAGGCTAGGTTTGCAAGAATATAAAGAGCACGTAAATATAAACTAGGGGCTTTTTAGATAAAGAAGCAATAAAGTAAGTTTTAGTAGAAAGCTTTTTGTCACGAGAAAGTTATTTGTCCCTAGGCAATCGATAACTAGACCGGTAATCACTATTGCAATTTTATTTGAGGGAGAGGCATAAGCTAACATACTTTCTCTTCTTGGATCACATGCACTTATGATTGTAACTCTAGCAAGCATCCACAACTACTAAAGGTCATTAAGGTAAAACCCAACCATAGCATTAAAGCATCAAGTCCTCTTTATCCCATACACAACAACCCCCTTACTCGGGTTTATGCTTCTGTCACTCAAGAAACCCACTATAAGCGAATCATGAACATATTGCAACACCCTACAGCGGGAATCCCTCACGCTTGCATGACACGGAGAGCACCATAGGACAGCACCAATAATAAAACATGCAACTCAAACCAATCACGATCATCAATTAACCCATAGGACAAAACAGATCTACTCAAACATCATATGATAGCCATACATCATTGGGAAATAATATAAAGTGTTGAGCACCATGTTTAAGTAGAGATTACAGTGGGTAAAAGAGAGGTTACACCACTGCATAGAGGGGGGAAGAGTTGGTGATGAGGGCGGTGAAGTTGTTGGTGTAGATCGCGGTGATGATGATGGCCCCCGGCGGCGTTCCGGTGCCACCGAAAGTGAGGGGGAGAGAGCCCCCCTTCTTCTTCCTTGACCTTCTCCCTAGATGGGAGAAGGGTTTCCCCTCTGGTCCTTGGCTACCATGGCGTGGGAAGGGCAAGAGCCGCTCCGAGATTGTATCTATCTCTCTGTCTCTCTCTATTTCTGCGTTCTGAGATTCTGCCCTTTCACCGTTTCTTATATATCCGGAGATCCGTAACTCCGATTGGATTGAAACCTTTGCCAAGATTTTTTTTCCTGAAAATTAGTTTTCTTGTGGCAAAAGAAGAGCAGCAACCACCTTAAGGGGTGCCCACGAGGGTCAGGGGTGCGCCTGCCCCTGTGGGGCGCGCCCCCTGCCATGTGCCCCCTGAGGGAGTCCTGGATTAGGGGGTATCTGGATAGCCGGACTGTGTACAACATCTGGACTATTGAAGCGTGAAGATACAAGACTCAAGACTTCGGCCCGTGTCCGGATGGGAATTTCCTTGGCATGGAAGGCAAGCTTGGCGATCCGGATATTACATTTCCTTCCTTGTAACCGACTCCATGTAAACCCTAGCCCTCTCCGGTGTCTATATAAACCGGAGAGGTTGGTCCTTAGACGGCCGATCACAATTACAATCATACCATCATAGGCTAGCTCTTATGGTTTAGCCTCTACGATCTCGTGGTAGATCTACTCTTGTACTACCCATATCATCAATATTAATCAAGCAGGAAGTAGGGTTTTACCTCCATCGAGAGGGCCCGAACCTGGGTAAACACCTGTGTCCCTTACTTATTGTTACCATCAACCTTGACGCACAGATCGGGACCCCCTACCCGAGATCCGCCGGTTTTGACACCGACATTGGTGCTTTCATTGAGAGTTCCTCTGTGACGTCGCCACAAGGTTTGATGGCTCCTTCAATCATCATCAGCAACGCTGTCCAGGGCGAGGCTTTCCTCCCCGGACAGATCTTTGTGTTCGGCGACTTCACACTATGGGCCGATCCGCTCGGTCATCTGGAGCAGATCGTGTCAGGTTCGTTGGATAGTTATGACGAGCATGGCTTGGACCTGCCGTCAGACGATGCTCGGGATATTACCCTGGCAGAAGCCTCGGGTCTAAATCCGGGGCAGGTTGCGTTGCCTAAGGACGGAGGGCTGGTCCCTGTCCCGCAGGCCATACCCTCGTTGGCGATAGAGCCGAACATAGGTCCCACCTCCGCGGGAACCTGTGACTCCGGAGCCCCGGATTCATATTCGGATGTAGGTTCCAGTCCGCGCGTCCCCGAGCCCGTCGATCTTGGTTGGGCTCCGATGATGGAGTTCACCGCGGCGGACATCTTTCAGCATTCGCCCCTCGGCGACATACTAAACTCATTTAGAACCCTCTCTTTGACAGAGAACTTCGGGCCAAACTATGTAAGGCTCGAGTGGGAAGCATGCGACGAAGAAATTCGTTACCCACCCACCACCCACTTGATAGCCATGGTTGATGATTTAACCGACGTGCTGGACTTCGACTCAGAATCTACAAGATACCGGATTCCCGCCTCATCACACGACATATACATGGTGGATACGCACAAGGAAGGCGCCGGAGACAATCCGGAAAATAACACCCCTGGGCAAAAACCAAAGCGACGGTGCAGACGCTGTTCCAAATCCGGCAACAGTAACAACATCAGCAAGAGCGCTAGAAGAATGGATACTCCGGTCAACCCTGTAGGCAATAACGACCAAACAGAACCAGCGATGGAGCAGGACGAACCAGGTCACACCGAACATAGTCCGGAGCTTACGCCCAATGAAGACGATCCAGAAGGACGAGTTCATCAAACCGGCCCAGGACAAGAATATAGTCCGGACGACGACGCATTCATTGTTCCGGAAGAACGTGTGGAACGAGAGAACCTCCACAGAAAGCTTATGGCCACAGCGAGAAGTCTAAAGAAGCAGAAGCAATGGCTTAAAGCCGCATAGGAAATGCTCAATCGCAGATGGAACAAAGTGCTAGACACTGAAGAAAGATATGACGATGATCGCCATACAAAGAGCTACCCAAAACGCAAGCTACTGCCAGAATTTGACGATGAGGCCGTTCCACCGAAGAATAACACGACCAGGAGACCAGGAGTACCACTTCATAACCGCAATAAATCAGCTGCCGAAGACGCCCACGATCTACGTGAGCACCTGAAGAAGAAAGCTGGCGCAGCTAGGTCCATCTACGGATCTAAAGGAGACACCCCGGCGAGGGACTATGGTCGTCAAAACAATTATGACAACCAAACACCAGTTCGGAATAAACACCGAACACAACAACAACCGACGGCATGCCACAACGCGTCCAGATACGGAGGGGCTGCTCACCCCCTGTGCTTTAGTGATGAAGTACTGGACCATGAATTCCCATAGGGCTTTAAACCTATAAACATAGAGGCATACGACGGAACGACAGACCCAAGGGTCTGGATCGGGGACTTTATCCTCCACATACACATGGCTCGTGGAGATGACCTCCATGCCATCAAATACCTTCCCCTCAAACTGAAGGGACCATCTCGGCACTGGTTGAAAAGCCTCCCTGAAAATTCAATCGGGAGCTCGGAGGAACTAGAGGACGCTTTCAGGGCCAATTTTCAAGGGACTTATGTCCGGCCTCCGGATGCTGACGATTTAAGTCACATAATCCAACAACCCGGAGAGTCCGCCCGCAAGCTTTGGAACAGATTCCTCACCAAGTAGAATCAAATCGTTGACTGTCCGGATGCCGAAGCCTTAGCGGCATTCAAACACATCATCCGTGACGAGTGGCTCGCCAGACACCTCGGCCAAGAAAAGCCAAGGAGAATGGCAGCCCTAACAAGCCTTATGACCCGCTTTTGCGCGGGAGAAGATAGCTGGCTAGCCCATAAAGGCACCAGCGACCCCAGCACATCCGAAATAAGGGATGGCAATGGGAAGCCACGGCGTAACAAAAATAAACACCAACAAGGAAGATAGCCTAGACAACACAACGGTTAATGCCGGATTCAGGGGCTCTCGACCTAACCAGCAAAATAAACAATCTAAAGGCAGTAAAGAAGGACCGTCCGGTCTGAACAGAGTTCTGGACAGACTATGCCAAATTCATGGCACCTCCGACAAACCTGCGAACCACACGCACAGAGAGTGCTGGGTCTTCAAGCAGGCCGGCAAACTAAACGCCGAACACAAGGAAAGGGAAAAACCAAGTGAAGATGAGGATGAACCTCGCCAGTCAAACACTTGGGGGCTGAAAAAATTCCCGCTAGAGGTCAAAACAGTGAACATGATCCACACGACTCGCACATCCTTGAGGAGGTACGAACGCGCCCATAAAGACGCGCGCGATATAGATCCCATCGTACCCACACCTAACTACTGGATGTCTTGTTCGATCACTTTCGACCGCTTGGACGGCCGAACTAGTATTCGGCGCGAAGGATCAAACGCCTTGGTACTTGACCCAATAATCGACGGATACCATCTCACTCATGTCCTCATGGACGGCGGCAGCAGTCTCAATTTAATATATGATGACACTGTCCGCAGGATGGGGATAGACTCATCCAGAATCAGCAAGATCAACACCACCTTTGAAGGGGTGATACCAGGCGTTGAAGCCTGCAGTAGGGGCTCCGTCATACTGGAGGTAACATTCGGCTCTCCAGGAAACTCCAGAAGCGAAGAACTAGTCTTCATCATCGCGCCCTTCCAAAGCCGCTATCAAGCATTGCTTGGAAGAACGGCCTTCGCCCGCTTCAATGCATTGCCGCACTATGGCTACCTTACACTTAAGATGCCCGGTCCTCGCGGTGTCATCACCGTTAGTGGAATAACAGAGCGCTTTTCGCACGCAGAGGAATACGCGACGGCCTTAACGGTCGGACTATAAGTGGCCTCTAACAAAAATATACCGGGTCGTCAAGACCACGGACACGGCTAGACGAGTCTGGCAGACCATATTAAACCAGAACACTGTATATGTAATCCTATAGTGGACCCCAGGGGCTAATAACAAAGCTCCACACTCGGCTCAACCTTATTGGCAGGCCAGCATCTTATATTTTCTACTATCCATCGCATACTTACGTTGCACTCTCCTACGAGACTCCCTTTTACGCGAGACAACGTCAAGCGCGATACCCTTCCAGATGCGGCTGCGCGGAGACAAAAGCGCGAGCGTGCAGCAGGTCCCCGTTCAACATGTTTCTTTTTAGATTAAGCCCCTGTGTAAACCTTTTCTATTCCCTCTTGTTGTTTCATCATCCCATGGGTTCCATACCCACAGCGGATACTGCCGTTTTTGGCATTTCGCCACGACAGATTAATGCATGTACCTGGAAAAGACAGGGTTTGTAATGAATGGGCATTCTTGAGCTCATCATCTGTTATAAAGTCCGAATACCTTCGGGAGTGTTCGGCGTCACGAGTTTGGCCTTATATGCATCAGCTCCGAATCATGTTTTTGGTCAAATGTTGGGTTTGCCCGGCTCCTGGGTTTGCCGCCTTACGTTCCGTCATAATCGGCTAAGGTGGCCAAAGGAGAACTACTGCGATTGTGCCCTGGTTATTCCGGGTGAGCACCTCGAGAGAAAGCAAAAGCGACCGTCATGATACTGAGAGGCGGTACTCGACGACTCACTGGAATCTCTAGGATTCCTACGCATTAACGAAGGGCCATTTCCCGGCCAGGTACATACGCGCCCGTATTCGGATGCACGCGAAGGTACCCGGGGCTACATAGTAGCCCCAACATTATAATCCCACGGCTAAGCGAAAGTGCTACAACTATATAGTCCGGTTGCCTAGTTCGTCGTGCGATCACCTCCTTACCGGACCAAGACATTGGATAAAGAGTGATTAGGCACATTTTTTCGCGAACACCCCCGCATTGTATGCATGGGGGCTGAAGCCAACGACTGCTATCTTTCGGATTACCCACACACACACACACACACACACACACACACACACACACACACACACATATATATATATATATATATGTCGTCGTTCTGGGAACGGGGGTCCCCAGACTTGCCTGCCTGCGGCCTGCGGCGGGGCTCAAAGGGGGCCCGGCACGGCGAATCTTCATCAACACAAGCTCAAGACCCTCGCGAGGGGCCAAGCCTCGCGGGGCGGACGACAAGGAGCTTCCTCGGGCACGGCCTCATCAGGCTGGTTCACGAGGAGGCGGAGAGATCAAGGCTGGGTACCTCGCGAGGTGCCCATGATGCAAGCCATGACGAGCAAGGGCGCCAGTCGGGCGCCAGCCCGCGCAGTGTCCTCCTTTCCTCTTTGGTGCAAAGGGAGCAAGCGCAGGCGAGAGCATCAAGCAAAGGCATCCATTTTGGTGCAACAAGACCAAGACCAACCCAACGGCAGGAAGGAAGTCATTGTGGAGCCCAAGCAGGCGTCACCACCAGAGCCTTTGACAGGCGAGGACCAACTTTAGTCAGGATAAGTGTACCCGATGTTCCCCTTTAAAATGGCCAATTGTTGGCACCCTTCCCGCTCAATATTTGGGAAGAGGCCCAGGGCCTTTGCCTATAAATAGGACTAGACACCCCCAGGGTAGAGGCACCTGAATCAGGAGAGAGAGAGAGAGAGAGTGAGAAGGGCGGCTGAACTCCTCCTAGCAGTTCATCGTCCCAGCCAAGAACAGACCCTCGCGAGCCTGTTCTTCCTTGTATTGTTCATCATCAGCCCAAGAGGCAATCCACCGCACCACACACTGGAGTAGGGTATTACACCGCAATGGTGGCCTGAACCAGTATAAACTCTGTGTCTCTTGTGGTGTTCCTTTCGTAGCTTAGATCCTAGCGAGTCGGCGAGGAGCAGGTAGGTAGAGGGCGAAATCTCCGCGCACACCCCAGTGTTCGAACCTCAAGGGTCTGCCGGAACCCGAAATCCGACATTTGGCGCGCCAGGTAGGGGTGCGCAGGAATTCGTCTTCCGTCGCCCTATTCTTCTCCAACCATCGCATCCATGTCTGACGCTCATCGGGCCCACGCCGAGCGCCGAGCCGCCCTCGCCTCCCGTGTCGCCCAGACGGCTCCCGTCGGCAGGCGCCCTCGTCGTTCCCCGTCACCTGCCGTCAACGACGCCACCGGCCCGGCGGGGAACGAGCAGCAAGCATCGTCCCAGCATCCCTCCGTGAGGCAAGACGGCCGCACTGCTACCCCATCGCTCACCCCAGCTGGTTCTTCGTCTCGCGATTACATTGCACCCATGGAGGCTCGAGCTGCGCTCATCGCGCAAACGAGCTCTGCGCTACCAAATCCGTCGGCAGCGTCTGCGAAGAATGGCTCGACCGCGTCGCCGAAGCTCGTCTGCGCCGCGAGGCTCTCTGCGCCCGTCGGTCCCGCAGCACCGCACCCGCCTGCTGGCGGCGAAGCTCGGGGTGCCTTAGCCGCCTCCCCCTCAAGAAGGCGCCACAGCCCCAAAGCGCGTGGCCTGGCGGAACCCGCTCCGTCAGCGCCCGGTAGCAACAGCAACAAAGCTGCCTAAGAAGTCCCTCGCCGCGAAGCTGCCCGAAGCGCTCTGCTCGGCTCGTCGCGACTACTTTCTGCTCCAAAGACGTCAAGACCCCGCTGCTCCCGGCTGCGGTGTATGGGGACCCGCAGACCAAGCTCTTCGTCACACAAGGCCTCCCGTGGCCACGGCAGCTGCCGTGCCTTCACCATCGAGCTGCGCAGATGTCGCGGGCCCGCAAATTCAAGCAGACCTGCCTCCTCGCGACGGCAGTGCAGGTGACCCCAAGAGTTCCTCCAGCTCACGAGCTGGGCATCGGCTGCCAATGGAGACGAGAAGGTCATGGCGAACTGGTTTCCCATGGCGCTCAGGACGGGCCCGCACTGGCTCTGAACTCGCTCCGAGCACGATCTCCTCTGGGACGAGATGCTTTTCGCTTCATCGCCAACTTCTGTGGTACTCGCGATCGCCACCGCCGTGAGCGACATCGCCGTATCAAGCAGCAACTAGGGGAAACCCTACAGAAGTACATCCAGCGCTTCAACAACGCACGCCTCAAGATTCCCAAGGTGACCGAGGAGGCTACCATCTCAGCCTTCTCTGACGGCGTGCGCGATGTCAAGATGAAGGACGAGCTGGCGATGCATGAAGACCTGTGCACTTGCTTGGAGCTGTTCAACTTGGCGACCAAGTGCGCCAGGGCTGAGGAAGGGTGTCTCTCCCTCCTTGAGCTGCCTGCCGCAGACCCAGAAGAGAAGAAACCCAAGGCCAAGGATGTGAAGCGCAAGGGGGCTGCCGTTCTCGCGGCAGAACCAGACACCAAGCGGGGCAGAGATCAGCCTGAATCCTCCAAGGCAGCCGGTACTGCGTGTACCACGACCTCCACACCCACAACACCAATGAATGCCAAGAGCTCCGAGCCGTGAGTGAAGGAAGGGTCGGCCCACGTCCCGACCGCAGCGACCGAGGCTATGGTCGAGGAGGAGGAAGGAACGCAGGACGCTGGGAAGACCGTGGCCCTCGCCAAGGGTGGCGCGACCAACCTCGTGAGGATCGCTGGCAGGACCCGCCTCGCGAGGGAGCCTGGAGGGATCAGCTTCGCGAGGATCGCTCGCAAGGAAATGCAGGCCTCCCTTCGCTGCCGCCGCAGCCAAGGAGAAATGAGGACCGTCATCGGGGCGGGGTGGAGGATTCCGGAGCAGCGGCGATCGCTGCATCTGGGCGGAGCTCAAGCCCCACCTCTCAACGATCTTCAAGCAGTTCGCCCGAAGTAAATGCTATCCTCCCCAAGCTCGAGGCCACGCGCCCTCTCGGTGGTCGGCGTGCACCATCACGCTCAGCTCGGCGGATCAGCTCAAGTCTTTGCAGCCACGCCGAGTCCTCCCCATGCTTTGTTCCCCAATCTTGACAGCGTGCTAGTCACGGGACCCTCATCGATGGCGGGCAGGGCTCAACGTCTTGTCTGTGGAAACATTCAACAATCTCCAAGTGCCCTACAATCAGCTTCAGCCAACCAAGCCTTTCTCCAGAGTCACCGACGGTTCCACAGTCCCGATTGGGCAGGTCCGCCTTCCTGTCACCTTCGGGGCGCGCGACAACTACCACACCGAGCTCATCGACTTCAACGTCGCCCACATTCGCCTGCTATACAATGCCATCCTCGGGTACCCAGTGCTGGCCAAGTTCATGGCCGTAACCCACCACAGCTACAACGTCCTCAAGAAGCCAAGAAGTGGCGGAGTCATCATGGTGCCCTGCGAAGAGAAAGACGCGGTGTGCTCCCTGGAACGAGCCTTCCAGGCCGCATCACTGGAAGACCCGGATCGCAGAAGCAGGAGGCTTCCCGAGACCGCCCCCAAGAAGAAGAAGACATCATCCGGCCCGGTCCCTAAGGAGGCAGGCCCCTCAGGGCCCGCGCCTGCCCAAGGGGAACCTCCTTCCATCGCATAGGGAAGCGCGCCCGGTGCCCTCCTTAGGCAGGGCTCGGGGGCTCTCTGAAAGTGCAACTAATCCCCAGGTGGTTTTGGTAATTAATAACAACATATATATCATTGAACTAATCATTTCTTGAGAATATTTGAGAAAGTTCAATTGATATGGGTATGGCAATGATCGATGATGTGGACCCCTCAAAATGCTAAGGAAAACATTGGCAAAAGCTCAAGACTCCATTTTTGGTTTAGTGATCCAAGATCACATTGAGTCCATAGGAAAGCCAATACTATTAAAAGGGGTGAGGTTATGATGATGATCTGGTTGCTCTAAAGTGCTTAGTGATTTATCTCTTAAACAATCAGCAATCTTTCATTCCAACATAAACTCATAAGTAATCTCGGTCCCACCGATTCCAAACTCACCACACCGAGATGAACCACCTCACCATATACCCAAACCCTAAGAATCTCGGATTTTCCGATTCCAAACTCGGTCATTCCGATATTGGTGTTGCCAAGCTTCAGAACATACGTACTCAAATCGGTGTCACCGAGATGAGAAAGTCGGTCCACCGAAATTGGCAAACCCTAGACTTTGGAAGAATCGGACTAACCGAGATTGTATTTTCGGTCCCACGAAAATCCCAACGCTCACAAGATTTGAACTTTCGGTCCGACCGAGTTGTCAACTTCGGTCCGACCGAGATTGGTCAAATGTGTGTAACAGTTGGATTTTGTGTGGAGGCTATAAATACCCTCCACCTCCTCTTCATTCGTGGAGAGAGCCATCGAAAGAACTACCACTCCTACCTTACATTTACGAGAAGAAAACTACCTACCCTTGTGTTGAGATCAAGTTGCTCCACTCCCACCATATGAAACTTGATTTCTAGTCTTTCCAAGTTGCTTTCCACTCAATCCTTCCTCCACCACAGCCAAATCGGTGAGGAGAGTTGAGTGTTGGGGAGATTATCATTTGAAGCACAAGAGCAAGGAGTTCATCATCACCAACCCCATCTATTACCTTTTGGAGGGTGGTGCCTCCTAGATTGGTTAGGTGTCACTTGGGAGCCTCCGTCATGATGTGGAGTTGAACCAAGGAGTTTGTAAGGGCAAGGAGATCGCCTACTTCGTGAAGATCTACCCGAGTAAGGCTAGTCCTCCGTGGGCGTAAGCCATGATGGAATAGACAAGGTTGCTTCTTCGTGGACCCTTCGTGGGTGGAGCCCTCCGTGGACTCATGCAGCCGTTACTCTCCGTGGGTTGAAGTCTCCATCAACGTGGATTGACGATAGCACCACCTATCGGAACCACGAGAAAAATCTCCGTGTCTCCATTGCGTTTGCTCTTCTCCTCCTCTCATTTACTATCGTGCAATTTACTTTCCGCTGCCATAACTCTAGAATTGCATGTGTAGGGTGATACTTGATTTGGTTATCATTGTGAACTTGCTAAGAAACTACTCCAATCAAAAGGCAAATTTTTAAGTTGTCAAGTAGTCTAATCACCCCCCCTCTAGACATACTTCCGATCCTACAAGTGGTATCAGAGCTTTGGTCTCCATTGGATTGGTTTCCATTGCATTGGACTCCATAAGCTTGGTTTCACAACCTAGGAGAGTATGGCGTCTAGTGAGGGTAATTTTCATAGAGGTCCTTACTTTGATGGTTCAAACTTTGCTAGTTGGAAGCATAAAATGAAAATGCATATTCTTGGACATAACCCCGCCGCATGGGGCATTATTTGTGTTGGCTTGCAAGGTGAGTTCTTCAAGAAGGAAAAGTTCGGATCGCGAAGCTACTGGCGATGAGTTGCGGATGTTACGAACAATGCTCAAGCTTGTGACATTCTCTTCAATGCTTTGTGTCCCGAGGAGTTCAACAAGATCAGCCGCCTTGAGAATGCAAAAGAGATTTGGGATACTTTGGTCGAAATGCACGAAGGTACCGAGTCCGTGAAGGAATCAAAGCTAGATGTTCTTCAAGGTCAGCTTGACAAGTTCAAGATGAAGGAAGGTGAAGGAGTCGCTGAAATGTACTCTAGGCTTGCTCTCATCACCAATGAGATGGCAGGCTTAGGAAGCGAAGAAATGACCGACCGATTCATCATCAAGAAGATCCTCAGAGCTTTGGATGGAAAATATGACACCGTGTGCACTTTGATTCAAATGATGCCAAACTACAAAGATCTCAAGCCTACCGAAGTCATTGGAAGGATTGTTGCTCATGAGATGACACTTAAAGATAAGGAAGAGCTTCACAACAAGTCAAGTGGTGCTTACAAAGCTGCAGTTGAAGCTCCCACATCCTCAAGTGACAAGCTAGTTTCCAATGAAGAGATAAGCCTAATGGTGAAGAACTTCAACAAATTCTACAAGAGTAGAAGCAAGGAAAGAAGCTCAAAATCTAGATCATATGATGAAAAGAGATCTTCTAGTCGTGATCGAAACTGCTACAATTGTGGAAGACCCGGACACTACTCAAATGAGTGTTCGACTCCCCACAAGAGAAGAGAAGAATCTCCAAGAAGAAGAAGCTCAAGAGAAGAGTCGCCTCGAAAAGAAAGGAGGAGTAGAGATGATCATTATGAACGAAGATCCTCTCGGAGAAGCAAGGATTCGGAAAGGAAAGACAAGTCATCAAGGAGCTACACAAGAAGAAAACATCAAGCTCATGTTGGTGAATGGGTTTCGGCTCCGACTCCGACAATCACTCGAAAGAAGCTATCACTCCAACTCGAATCTGATCAAGATGAAGGTGTTGCGGTCTTGCTCTCGTGTCCTCCAACTCCAACTCCTATGACATATTTGATTCACCAAATGAGGGAATTGGAAGATGCTTCATGGCAAAAGGCCCCAAGGTATCACATCCTGAGTTTATTGACTTTGATAGTGATGAGGATGACTTGCTTGGTGAAGATGAGCTTTTACATGATAAATCTAGTGAGCTTAGTAATGATGAACATGCTAGTAGTCTTTATAGTCGAGATGAGTCGAATGACAATGCTATGAAGGAGATTGAGCGTCTAACTAAAGAACTAAACACTCTTAAGTTAGCTCATGAAACAACTCAAGAAGATCATAGAGAGCTTCTAAGATCTCATGAGAAGCTACGCTCGAGAAGCTCAATCTAGAGCAAGAACATGAGTTTCTAAAAGCTATCAATGACGATCTTGAAAGAAGAGTTCTTCATATCTTGCCAAACGACTTCTCTTGTCTAATTTCTTGCCACCTATCAAAACTAAGCATGACAAGCATAAGAAAAATTCTTCATCTAGTAGTAACAATAATCATGCTAAATCAAATGTTGTTACTTCTAGTAATTCTCTTGATTCCACTAACAATGTTTCAAGCCAAGTTTCACTTGAGCAAGAAAATAGTCTATTGAAAGGGATTATAGAGAAAGGTGTCTACAAGAGTCTTGCGGAAGCAAGAGCTTTGAGGAAATTGTTCGCAAACAAGGAAGACACGGAAGAATCAAGGAATTGGTTTTGAGCGAAAGTTCAACGCCGAGGGTGTTGAATGGGAAGAAGGTCAATATCCCACTCCAAAGTTTGTCTCTCAAGAGGAGAAGTATGATCCTACTTCTTCAAACGAGGAACAAGCTCAAGATGACCTTCCACCACAAGACCACAAGCTAAAAGGCAAGGACAAGCTTCAAGAGGAGATTGATGCATTCATTGAAGCACCCAAGGCCATGGTCAAGTGGGTTCCCAAGGCAACTTCAAGTTCTACTTCAACAAGCTCAACTACTACCCCAAGGATTCCCATCAAGATGATGTGGATCCCGAAGAAGAAGAACTAGAGAGTTTTTGAGGGTGACTCCGCCAATATACTTCACTCATATTCATTTTGGCAAGGACTTGTGCAATCAACTTCCACATCTTGCACTAGTTCATGGAGTCACAAACCCTCATGTTGGTAAGTCAAGGGACAAGGTAATCATTGCTTTCGTGGACATCATCTATTGTGAACTTCAATCTATGTCCATGGATATTCTTGTTTGTTCCTTGAGGACTAACCCATGTAGGTATTGAAAGTGCCCGAATCCAAAGGATTGCTCCCAACTCTTGATGATCTTCATCAACATTGAGCATCCACATCTTCAACATCTACATGAAGTCTTCAACGACAACCCAAGGTTAGTTTGACCCTTTAAAAGGGTTCTCACATCAAGGGGAGCTTTGCTCTAAAGAAATGAGCTAAAGCATCTTCTAATGATGTGAACACATCAATGCTTTATGGAAAAGTGGTAACCCCACTTGTGCTTAAGCGATGAGTATGACCTATGATCAAATGTTCTCATTTGACTCCTAAGTCAATATACTCATATATAGATGACCTAGTCATCGCCAAATTGTGTGCTAGCTGTTAGTGTTTTGTTTGTGCATGTTTGACACATATTTCATTTGCTATCTTATTGTGTGAGCATGTTGGATGCATGATTTTATCCATTCGAGGACATCCATTTGTTGCTTTGGTCTTTTCGGTTTTCTTTCTTTTGACCAAATGGATGGACAAGAATGCCTAAGTTCCTCCCCTAGCTATCTATGCTTTCTTGTCTCAAACTCTATTCATGCTTATATCACAAACTTTGAACAAGACTTTTTTGGACAGATCGAGTGAGGAGCACTTTCGAGCCACCGATCCGTCAAAAGCTTAACTTCCAAAACCTTCTAAGTACTTTCGGTCAAACCGATATACTCAAATCGGATGATCAAATCACTTGGATTGATCTAGGTTTTCACCTCGGTGAAACCGAAGTTTCAAATTTCGGCGTGACGAAGTGTGTAATCGCACGCAGATTTACCATCTCGGTCCCACCGAAGTTTTCAAACTTCGGTCCCACCGACAACCGAAGGGTATATATACTCGAGGACGAGCGCGTTGATTACTTCTTCAAACGCTTCGCCTCAAACCCTTAGCTGCCGTCGCCTTGGTCTCCGGATCGTCTCCGCCGTCGTCAGGCGCTCGCCGCTGGTCTCCATCGCCGTCAACGGACTTTCTCATCGCCGTTGCCGCCGTAGTGAAGCTCCACCGCATTGGGTGAGTTTCATCCTCTCGTGTTCCAACCGCTGATTCTATGCACGATAGGCGTTGCCATGTTTCTTGCCAAGATTGAGATCTTCCTATCCATTGTTTAGGTCATAGAACAAATTTCGAGTGAAAATTTTAGGGTTAGGTTTCCGCGAACACATCTCGGTGTGACCGATTCGACATTTCGGATCGACCGATTTGGCCTCTCGCCATTACCTTCGCACTTTTCGGTGAAACCGAGTTGTGCAAATCGGTAAGACCGAAGTGAAGATTGAGTGAAACCCTAGTAGTCTCGGCTAGACGAAACCCATTTCGTCCAACCGAAAGTGGTGTATGTGGTCTGTTTAGACATTTCGGTTTCACCGAATTGATAGACTCGGTCAGACCGACATGTATTCTGTGAAAACCTAAAACTAAAGTTTGAACTCATTCTTTTTGCAAAATCCTCTGCAGTTTGTGATAACTCTTCTATTCTGCCTATACCTATTCTATTCACAGGTTGTCAGTCATGTCTGAAGGAAGTGACAGTCAGAACAGGTCTGAGATGCCAGTTGAGATTCCAGAGGCAGCTACAAGTCCAGAAGCAAGCAGTTTTTCAGATGATGGAGAGAGAAGCACTCCAAGTGGACTGCCTGCAGCTGCCACCAGGGCCAGAAGGAAAAGGAATTCAGATGAGGAAGATTCAGACTTCATTGCTGATGAGGAGATAACTTCTAAGCCTAAAAGGCAAGTGGTTGCCAAGAGCTATCAAGGGAAACATTCAAAGAAAGGCACAAGCAAAGTGGCTAAATCCTCTGTTGCACAGAAGCTCAGTATGGAAGAAACCTCCAGCAAGATCAAGAAGACTTCCAAAAGGAAGAGGAAAGTTCATGAAGAGACTGCTGATGATGATGATGATTCTGATGAGGAAGCACCTCAGCCTCCTCAGAAGCAGAAGTTGATGGGTGATGCCATCAGGGCAGGAGCACCCACAAAGGCTAAGCAATCAGCTCCAGCAAAGGCAGCCCAAGCCAAACCAGCTGCCAAGCCGAAGAAGACTGTGAGGAATATACCTGCATCAGAAAAGAAGAAGGATAACGTGCCACCTGCAGAATCAGATGATGAGGCTCATGTTTTGCTCAAGCTCAGACAGAAACTGCCAGTTCATAATGAAGCTCATCCTCGAGCTGAAAATATGAAGGAGAGAAAGGACAAAGGTCTCAGGCTATGGAGGCAAGCAGATCCATATGCCACCGGAGAAGAACAGCGATTGACTCAAGATTCCACACTAGAGAGCAACAAGACTTTTATGAGGCAGTGCTCATGGACAAGAAGCCAATTGTTGCCGACACGAATCGTTGATCGGGAATACATCGGCAGTGAAGAGCACAGAGACTTCTTCCCACATGTGCATGAAAGCTTCACTTTGCTTGTGGGATTGCAGAGTTCGTTGGTCGAAATTGGTACTGGAGCGATGAAATGATCATGCGATTCTATGCCACCGCACACTTCTATCCAGATGGCAGGATTGTATGGATGATGAAGGCGTAGATTCCATTCTACCGTTGAAGAATGGAGAGCGTTCTGAATGCACCTGTTTCAAGGAAGATGATATTGATGTCTATGGCATTCCAAAGAAAAATCACGAGTCAATGAAGAACATGTATAATGAGGTAGATGAGAAGGATGTAGAGATATGGAAGCTTGGATCAGTCTACTATCTTGAGCAGGTCTCCCAACCACCAACACCATTACGAGGCATACATTGATGCCTAAGTCAGGGACCACCGCATGATAAGAGGGTACTCTATCAACATGCTGCACATTCTAGATCGAAGACACCTTTTAAGGTGATGGACACGATAGTTGAGACTATCAAGAGGACAGAATGACCGAAGAGGTCGTGTGGGTTTGCTCCGCATATTCAGATGCTCATCAATGCCAAGTTTGGCACGGACACCTACATTGGATAGACCCCACTTGCCACCGCAGCCTGAACATGAGGACAACGAGGTTGTGATGGTGAGAATGCTCCCACATCCGTAGAAGGACATGCTAAGTCTGAAGCTGCTAAACAAGCTAAAGCCGAGAAGGAAGAAGCAACAAAGCCCAAGAGCGTTGCAGAACAACTTCTTGAAGCCACTCGGAGAATTGAGCTACGCTGGCAAAGATAGTGCGATCTGGAGAGCCTTGAGAGGATCGTTGAGGATAAGTTCCATGCTCGGACGCAAGTCGATGAAGTGCAGTCATGTCAACAAGCTTGATGCGACATCGAGGAAGCTAAGAGGAGAAGGCGAGAACTCATGAAGGAGATGGAAGGTGACATGGTCCAGATGACTATGAGCAGCTGCTGCAGTGCCCACAAAGCCCAGATCAGCCGCTATTCGAAGGTCGATCCTGTGGCTACTACATCAGCACCTCCTACAGCTCCATCGGCCCAAAGACCAGCCCGGTATCCACTCCTCCAGCTCCACAGACTTCAGCAGAAGCTTTGCAGATGCAGCTATCTCCACTCCATCGACACGCGAGAGCCGCCGGCAGAGTCCCGAGTGACGATTAGCTCTATACCTTTCGAACTTTTTGGTAACTTGTTGCCAAAGGGGGAGAAATTGTATAGATCATAGGACTTCGAGAGAGAGTGTGCTCGTTTTTGCTCTTTCGTTTGCGGTTTTCCTTGAGAAACTTTTGAGTTCTTTGAGATACTTCGTGTGTTTGATACTACGTTTGCTCTATCTTGATGAGTGCTTGATCATACCGTGCTTAATGTGTGCTTAATGTCTATCATATTCCATTCATATCTTGTATGATCATTTACTCATGTCTTGGTGATTGGGTGCATGTTATTCATTCTTATCATTTTGTGCGCTCCACCAAGATGTATGTGACATGGAAGAGTAACCCATGATCCTAATCGATTGTGCATTTGCATTCAAACGCAAATCTTAAATAATGCACAAATTTAGGGGGAGCTCTTGCTTATCACATACTTCTCAAAGCGACGATGTTATTCATTGATTATATCATTTGTCGAAGCTTTGATATATATGTTGTCATCAATTACCAAAAAGGGGGAGATTGAAAGTGCAACTAATCCCGGTGGTTTTGGTAATTAATAACAACATATATATCATTGAACTAATCATTTCTTGAGAATATTTGAAAGTTCAGTTGATATGGGTATGGCAATGGTGATGATGTGGACCCCTCAAAATGCTAAGGAAAACATTGGCAAAAGCTCAAGACTCCATTTTGGTTTAGTGATCCAAGATCACATTGAGTCCATAGGAAAGCCAATACTATTAAAAGGGGTGAGGTTATGATGATGATCTGGTTGCTCTAAAGTGCTTAGTGATTTATCTCTTAAACAATCAGCAATCTTTCATTCCAACATAAACTCATAAGTAATCTTGGTCCCACCGATTCCAAACTCACCACACCGAGATGAACCACCTCACCATATACCCAAACCCTAAGAATCTCGGATTTTCCGATTCCAAACTCGGTCATTCGATATTGGTGTTGCCAAGCTTCAGAACCTTCAGACTCAAATCGGTGTCACCGAGATGAGAAAGTCGGTCCCACCGAAATTGGCAAACCCTAGACTTTGGAAGAATCGGACTAACCGAGATTGTATTTTCGGTCCCACGAAAATCCCAACGTTCACAAGATTTGAACTTTCGGTCCGACCGAGTTGTCAACTTCGGTCCGACCGAGATTGGTCAAATGTGTGTAACAGTTGGATTTTGTGTGGAGGCTATAAATACCCTCCACCTCCTCTTCATTCGTGGAGAGAGCCATCGAAAGAACTACCACTCCTACCTTACATTTCGAGAAGAAAACTACCTACCCTTGTGTTGAGATCAAGTTGCTCCACTCCCACCATATGAAACTTGATTTCTAGTCTTTCCAAGTTGCTTTCCACTCAATCCCTTCCTCCACCACAGCCAAATCGGTGAGGAGAGTTGAGTGTTGGGGAGATTATCATTTGAAGCACAAGAGCAAGGAGTTCATCATCACCAACCCCATCTATTACCTTTTGGAGGTGGTGCCTCCTAGATTGGTTAGGTGTCACTTGGGAGCCTCCGTCATGATGTGGAGTTGAACCAAGGAGTTTGTAAGGGCAAGGAGATCGCCTACTTCGTGAAGATCTACCCGAGTAAGGCTAGTCCTCCGTGGACGTAAGCCATGATGGAATAGACAAGGTTGCTTCTTCGTGGACCCTTCGTGGGTGGAGCCCTCCGTGGACTCGCGCAGCCGTTACCCTCCGTGGGTTGAAGTCTCCATCAACGTGGATTGACGATAGCACCACCTATCGGAACCACGAGAAAAAATCTCCGTGTCTCCATTGCGTTTGCTCTTCTCCTCCTCTCATTTACTATACGTGCAATTTACTTTCCGCTGCCATAACTCTAGAATTGCATGTGTAGGGTGATACTTGATTTGGTTATCATTGTGAACTTGCTAAGAAACTACTCCAATCAAAAGGCAAATTTTTAAGTTGTCAAGTAGTCTAATCACCCCCCCCTCTAGACATACTTCCGATCCTACACTCTCCCTGGAGGGCAACCGACCTCGCCAAGGTCACGAGGGAGGCGCTTGGGCACCACTTGGAGGCGTGTTTCGAAGCACGTTTCCCTCAAGAAGGAGCAAGGCAAGGAGGGCCAAACCCTCGGGGAGTTCGTCGGCCAAGGCCATTCAGAGCTACAGAGTCAAGAGTCATGAGAGGCAGCCGCCGCTCACTCGCTGTGGCCCCCCATCCAGGCGAGGATGGTGGGCTGCGCGTCTGCATCGACATACCAGGGCTCAACCGAGCCACCTCTCAGGAGCGCCTCTAGCCCTCGCAAGTGGGGCGCTGTGAAGGTCCACCCCACAACTACGTCCGCATGCCTTATGGCTTGCCGAACGCGGCTGCCACGTACCAGCGCCTCATGAGGGCCATCTTGGAGGCTCAAGAGGCCAGGCGTTCCGCAGCCCTGGCGGAGATGGAGATGGTCCGCGAGGAGCCACCAGCGCCTCCGGAGCCTCCCGAGGCCCCTGGGCCCAGGGGCTCGTGAGGATCGGCTCCCACAGCCCACTGCACCTGCTACTCCAACACCCATTCGTCTTCAACATCATCAGGTGACATCTTTCAAGTTTCATTTCCAACAAGGAGCGCCCTCAGGGCTGCATCATTCCCAGGCCACGTGGGTCCGTCCCTGTGGCGTGTATCCCTTTTATTTCATGTTCTTAGCCTACTTTATTGGGGGCGCCCCTCGGGCTGCATCATCCCCAAGTCGCTCGGGCCAGACTAAGTGATGTCCGCCTTCCCAGCATCTATTTGAATGAATTCACTCCTCCGCGATTAACATGCTTGACCTAGTTGCCCGCTCAACTGACACCAACTGATGGAGCTGCTCCTAAACGGCACGACGCTTGCGCATGGGTCCGTCCCTGCAACACCGACAAACCTGATTGGCTGAGCTCTGGCCACAGCAGCCCCGCATAGTGCCACCTTGTCAAGCCCTCAATGCCTCACCACCCCTCCAGAGCAACCAATGGCTGACTGTCAATTGTCACGGCAACTCTCGTTCTTTCTGTGATGAGCCTGCAGGATCTCTTCAAGGAGCAGCGTCAGGCGAGGCCCTCACGGTGTCTTCTTCATTCTCGT